>OY744522.1:82381320-82416320 GCA_963556195.1 Sepiola atlantica
TAACCTTTGTAAAGGGACATAAAAGTTGTGCAAAACTGTTCTGTTCGGGGAATTAATTTTACCCGTCCTGGGACGGGTATTCTTCTAGTTTATAATATAACTTTTCTTTTCTTATTCATTTTCTTCTTGTTAAATAGAGATGTTGTCTCGATACTTTTTGAACATGCTTTGTGTGGCTCCAATAATAATTTTCCTTGCAACATCAACAATAATAAAAGTGTAAACAAACAAACAATTGGTGCGGCGAAAAATGAAGTGGAAGTCGACGGCGGATCTCAACGATGGAACTGAAACACCTGGTAACGGCAATGATAACAAAAGCTTAGTCATAATTAAGCAGGCATGTTCCGACTGACTGCTCACAGGATCCGTGGGAGATAGCACATCCGCCAGCAGATCACCCCCAATTTCGCTTCCTTCGTATCATGCTTGGCTGGCCAGCAAACCAAGCAGGCAGAGTTGAGTACAGTGAAGAAAAACAGACGCCGGGAAAGCGGAGGGGCAAATTTACAGCAAGATAATTGACTCTGGGTTTGGGGTGTGGTTAGCGTGGCTGGTTCGGTTAAAATGATGGGCTCGCTGGGGAAATAGTGGAAAAGGTTGGGTTCGCGCAGCCAGGGAAAGACGGAATGGCTCTGGGAAATTTGGGAAGCCTTGCATGTTCCACTGAAGAGAGACGGTTTTGTATGGTTCTGGAGCGGATGCGGGCAAGCTTAGCAATATCTGATGGGTTGTCATAGATAACCTCAAGGCACTTTCCAGATACACAACGGGAAAAATAAAAATGATCGAGATCGTATAGTCTTACACTGTAAGTTCCTGTAAAGTTTTGAATTCACGAAGAATCTCACCATTCAAGAGGTTCCTGAGAGATAGTAATGGTAATTTGTATGGTAATGATTCTCAAAGATTCGTGATGCTAAATTTGATAGTGTAATTGCATTTCAAGAAGAAAACACTCAAACCGTATCTAATGGCAATCAAGGGTAATCTATAGTGGTTTAATCTGTATATTCATAGCTATAATATAACTTTCAGTCTTCATAATTTTTGAAGAAAATTATCCCATTTCTTCTTAGTAAATAGAAAGTATTGATACTTTTTCAACGAAACTTAGATTCTGAAGAAATGAATTTTCCCTCCCTTGTTTATCTCTTTATAAATACAGCTTGAGTCTGGATACTTTTTGAATACAGCTAATGTTTTGAAGAATCTGTTTTCTTTTTATTCGTCCCTTTTTTTTTTGTTAGTCTTGATACTATTTGAACACAGGTTCGATTTTGAAGAACAAAACAGGAAGAAGGAATTTATTTCATCTTTTGGTAAATACAGTTTTAGTCTGGATACTTTTTGAACACAGCATGTGTTGAAGAACCTATTTTCTTCTTTTTTTTCCTTGGTAAATAGGAATGTAGTCTTAGTACTTTTTGAACAAAGGTCATATTTTGAAGAAATTAATTCATCATCTTTTTGTTCATCTCTGTGTAAATGCAGTTTCAGTCTGGATACTTTTTGAACACAGCTTATTTATTGGAGAATCTGTTTTCTTTTTTATTTGTTCTTTACTTGATAAATAGAGATGCAGTGTCAATACTTTTTGAACAGTCCAAATTTTGACGAAATTAATTCTTCTCCCTTAATCGTTTATTCGTAAATTCTGGTTCAGTTAGGATATTTTATAAACACAGCTTAGGTTTTGAACAAAACGCTTCCTGTATTCATAAGTACAGATGATTTCTTGATACTTTAAAAAAAAAACTTTTGTTCACACCAACCAAGGTGTATTGCCACTGAAGCGTAAGTGGCTACTGTAATAGGAGTCATATTTATAGGAGGAAAACCTTGGTGGGGAGGTGAGCAGCAAGATGTTTGTTCACATAACATTTAAATTACTGCATGTTGGTACGGTCGGGAAAATAGAACAGGGAGTTAATTCCAAAGACAAGCGGTTTGCAGAAAGAAGCAGTTAGAGTAGAAAATCTTCCGGCATCTAGGGAGATCTATGATAAAGCTGCGGGATTTTGTAAAGGCGGATAATTCTAATTACTTCCGGTTAAGAAACATAAAAAGATTCTAGGGTATTTTCCTAGTTTACTGGGATAAATTCCAAATTTGTTATATATATTTGTAAGAAAAAGAAACAAAAACACATTATTTTATGCTGTCATTATTAAATGTAGTCACAAAGTATGATTATTACATCCCCATATTGTGTCAGTATTATGATGTTTATTAGACCTCTTTTGGAAAAGGTCGGTAGCATATAATAGAAATATGTCGAGAGTCGTACACGGTCGAAACGGTGACTTCAATGACTTGCCTCCTCGTGTCGTGGTCAGAGTTGCCTCCCTTTCATCGCCCTTGGAGCATCTCATTCTCCAATCTCAGGAAGGGGTACCAGCTTACTCCACATCAGAGCCTTATGATAAAGCTGCGAGATTTTGCTGCTAGTCTGAGCACATTCTGTGGAATTACATGTTAAACAAGCACAGGGGTGCAACACTGTGACGAGGGTTGGAGCTTGGCAAACAGTGTGGGAGATATTAAGTTATAAATTCGTTTTTGTACCTTGTCTAAGAGGGGGGAGATTGATGCACGAGCCCAGATATGCTAACAATACTCCATGCCTAGGCGAATAGTGGCCTTATGGAGATATAAGATACTGGTAGCTGTGAGAAATGTTCTAGCCTAGTAGGGAAGCTGCTTTCTTTGCAGCAGACTTTCAGCATCTTCTATGTACTTATTCTAATTCATGTTGCCTGAGAAGGCCAAGCCGAAGATACTGCTCCAGTATTTAAGATAACTAAAAGTTTTCAATATGGCCACCAACATTTTACAGAAGTCCACCCCTTTGTAATACTAATAGCAACTAAGTGCAATAGCTAAATCTTTAATACTTTAATGCAGCTTAGGTTTTTAATAAACAATGTTTACTTTATTAATAAATAGAGATGAAGTTATGATACTTTTGAACATAGCATTTTCTTTATTGGTCATGCTACATAATCATTGTGGCAACTGCAAGCTTATCTATAAATGTAATGGTAATAACTGTGGCAGAGATTTGCCTTAAGAGGGTTGCTTGCCTGTTTGTGCCAGTGACATCTGAATTAAGTGAAGCAATTCTCATTGGGGACATTTTAGAATGAACAGTGTATGTGTCATGAGTCAAAGCGAAGCTAACATGGGTTCAAAATTTTCACCTAGAAGAGTAAAATAAAAGAGCCGGTTTTTCTGCTGCCTCCATTCGACTGAGACGTGTTTGGATCAGATTGGAAATGGTCTAAGAAACTACTGATGTTCGTGTAGTTTAGTTCCTGTGAAACATTCCTGCAGCATCTGTGTTAGTTTCCAGTTGGGAGAGACTGCTTACTTCGTATGGTTTTGTTTTTCTTCAAGATATTTAAGCGTCTGACTGATCATGAAATTAAGTGCCGCCATAACAAACATGTTAATCATCGAGTAGATTTGACGTTAGACAGCTTATCCGGACAGCATGACTTTAGAACAGATTCTGACTCAGTCATGTGCTATCATGACAAAGGGTGCCAAAAATTGGTTGCAGCATCTGTTGGACAAATGCACTCAGCAACTGAAATGCCCATAATTTAGTCAGACTAAAGAACAGTCATTTGCTATAAGGATTGGACTTAACCATATGACAAGGGATTATTCACAAAGATGCTCAGAGAAATTGAACACTCGGGTGTGGAAGTTCCTCTGCAAAAGAAAGGTGCTTTCGATGCAATAAAATCGGCCAGAGTGTCAGGTGAATGCTCGAAGGAAAAGACGTCAGTGCCTGTCCTCTTTTTGAGTTTACAGATGTTGATCAGCAAAGCCAGGTGTGTCTCTTTTGGAGACAGAACAATGTGGGAGTACTAACGGTTGATGGGATGACTCGGAAGTGCATGAATATGGCAAGATCGAAGGCATGCTCTTAACTGAATCAGGTAAAGCATGCTTTGTAAATTGAGAAGATGCACCATCAATTCGATTGATGAGCCTGACCAGTGTGTCGTTTTATCAAAATAAGAAAGCATTGACTGCATCATGGGAATGGGTGAGTAGTTACTCACACAGTGAGACGGCGAATAGAGTGCTGCAGTACACTGTGGCTGACCATGATTCATTCGATGGTGATCGTTCAAGAGCACAAGCAGAAGATCCGGCCAGTACACGACTATTGAAAGCTGAATGGATCTGTATAAACATTCACTTCTAATGCAAAGATGTTTGTCAGAAAACTTAGAGAGTGGTGATGACAAGAAGACGATGTGTTTCATCTAGATTTGGGAAATGCCAACCTGCAAATCCATGTGAACAAGGCACTTTGGCCCTTTTCAAAGGTAAGCATTTTTGCTTTATAAAACTGAGTTTTAACCTGTGGTGACACTCATCATGAAATCCATCACCGACACAGTAACGTCCAAATATCAGACAATCAAAAGTGCCACATCAGCATACAGCAACTTCATTTTTATAAAAGGACTAGTTCGGCAGCACGTAGATGACAACATTTTTCAAATTAGTGTATAGTTTGTAAAAGTTCAGTGATTCAGAGATAGTCAAGGTCCTGGATTTTCATGTCTGGGGAGAGAATGGCACTCTCAAATGGAAATGGGGAGATAAGGTCCCGGAATGTCCCTGCACAGTAACCAGTTGACATATCTTTCCTATGTGGGAAAATTGTGGTTCATGTGTGTGACTAACTTAAGAGGCAGCTGCATTAAAGTGCCAAGCAAGGCAAGATGAGGTTAGAAATGCTTCTCTCTGTCGCATGCTGGTGGAAACAATAAATAAAATAAGCCAATTGGATCCTTTTATTAAAGACTGGTGTGTCAATGGCAGTGAAATTAAGGTATGGGTGGATGCGAGTTCTATGGGCATGGGTGTGGCATTAGAAGTAAATGGAAGAATTGCAGAAGATGCCTGTTGGTTTCTTCAATTGGCGATGTCAAGCATATCAATCTCACTGAACTTGATGCAGCGATTAAAGAACCTTTAATGGCAGGCACCGTGTTGCTTTTAGTTACCAAGTCCGCATGCATGATTCGGTGGATATCTGACACCCTAACTGGGAAAGCATACATCAACACAAAGACAGCTGGTGAGATACTGGTAAGGTGGTGCTTAGGAATACTATAGGTATTTGTGGAGGAATATGAATTAACGAGAGACGTGATGCTGGAACTGTGCTGTCTTACAAGAGTGCCACAAAGATGGTTGGATCTACATAAGGAAGAATGATAGACAGTGTTAGAGTTGCACCACAGCAAGGGGCCTATTAGATGAAAATCAGGTGACCAATATTCACAAACAAAGTGGTCACCCAGGTGTGAGTGAAAGGGGCTTTATACTTTGCTAGGTCTGTGGACCCGCTAGTCTCTAATCAAATTGGTTGTCAGAGCCTGAAAAGCCTGCCAATCGATTGACCCAACACCAGTTTATTGGAAGAAAGGATAACCTGAAAAGCCTGCCAATCGATTGACCCAACACCAGTTTATTGGAAGAAAGGATAGCCTGAAAAGCCTGCCAATCGATTGACCCAACACCAGTTCATTGGAAGAAAGGATAGCCTGAAAAGCCTGCCAATCGATTGACCCAACACCAGTTTATTGGAAGAAAGGATAGCCTGAAAAGCCTGCCAATCGATTGACCCAACACCAGTTCATTGGAAGAAAGGATAGACTGAAAAGCCTGCCAATCGATTGACCCAACACCAGTTCATTGGAAGAAAGGATAGCCTGAAAAGCCTGCCAATCGATTGACCCAACACCAGTTTATTGGAAGAAAGGATAGCCTGAAAAGCCTGCCAATCGATTGACCCAACACCAGTTTATTGGAAGAAAGGATAGCCTGAAAAGCCTGCCAATCGATTGACCCAACACCAGTTTATTGGAAGAAAGGATAGCCTGAAAAGCCTGCCAATCGATTGACCCAACACCAGTTTATTGGAATAAAGGATAGCCTGAAAAGCCTGCCAATCGATTGACCCAACACCAGTTCATTGGTAGAAAGGATAGCTATGCTTGAAGAAAAATCAGAGCAGGTTGGCAATGGACGTGACCCACTAAAATGGTTGCCATCTTTTTAATGCTTATTTAATGGGTTTGCAATATAGTGGCCACTGCATTGGAAAGACTCAATCAATGTCGTTTTTTAACTGACAACGACACTGCCTTTACTCGTAGGCACTTCAAAGAGTTTATAAATAGCTGGGGTGTGCATCTGAGATTCTTGTGTGCCTATGTATCGGCCGGGAATGGAATCCATCAAGACTATTGCAGCCATAAATAATTGTTCTGCATTGGAAGCAGTCTACTGACATCACTGAATTTTTGAAATATTTTGCTGTTAATCTCTATTAATCTGTAAAATGAATGTCATTACTAAAACAATTAAGAAACATTCTCGTAAAATTTAGAACTTTGTTGAGATAATGTTACTTTTTTTAAATTCCAACGAAAAGAAATATTTTGTTTTTGAATTGTTGATAATCTTACCTTTAGAATTTTTCTAACTTAAAACGGTCTATCTTACTTTTCTCTCTCTTCTCCCTTCTCTCTTCCTTCCTTTCCGCTTTTTATTCTCTTCCTCCAACTTTCTCTTCTTCATACGAAGGCATGACAAAACGTTAAACCTTTATCAATATATATATAAGAGCCGTGGGAATTCCAATCTTAATTCAAATGAATAAAAAGTAAATGTCGAATAGATTATAATAAATACTGAGATTGTGTTATTAATTTATTTTTTATTTTTGACACCAGTATTTATTAAAACCTTTTTAAATAGGTTTTAATATACGTTAATTCAGTATGGAAAAAAAACTTAGTTATAATTAATATGGGTTGGTGTGGTTTGCCTCCCGAACTTTTTGATATTCAACATCTAAATGATATAACTTTAGCCTCAATGTAATGCTGATTTTTGTTTATACATTTGTAACGAAAACATGAAACATCTATTCATAAGAATGAATATTTAAGGCACATACTAACATTTTAATCATTTTTTTCCTGTTTTATGAACTTGAATTCGTTTGATGCTCGGAGCTCATAGCTCCCACTCTCGAATCTGTGATAATGAGGGGAAAACAACAAGGAAAATATGATTTAAATAAACCAAAATGGTTATTTTTTTGTTAAGACGAATTAACTTTTAATTAACAGTTAATTTGTTCGATCTTATGTTTATGAATTTTTGAGATGATGATTGAACATTTATATTATTTGGATTATTCGGACTACTGTTCTCATCTTGAGTGTTATTACACAACGTTTTGGCCGATGTAACTTTCGACCTTCTTCTCTGTACAGATTTCGAATTCGACAATATACACCTAAAGAAGGTCGGAGGTTACATCGGCCGAAACGTTGTGAGATAATACTCAAAATGAGAACAGTAGTTCAAATAATACAAATAATACAAAATGTCTGATCTTGTTTAGCTGGTACAAATGATGGCACTAGTCCAAGCACTGGGTTTCCGGCAGTCTCACCCAGGCTCCCAAAAATCTTGCCCAGGCTCTCAACAGTCTTGCCTAAGCTTCAAGCAGTCTTGACTAATGTTTGCTCAGACTCCCAGCAGATTTGTTCAAACTTTGCCCAGACTTCCAGCAGTATTGTCTTGCTAAGACTTCCAGCAGAATTGCTCAAGCTTTGCCCAGGTTCCCAAAAGTCTTGCCAAAGCTTTTTATAGGCTTCTAATAGTCTTTCCTAAGCTTTATCCAGGATTCCAACAAGCTTTGCTCAAGCCCAAATTTGTCCAAGCTCTCAGCAGTCTTTCCCAAGCTTTGGTCAGTTCGGTATAAATAAGTTTTAGCCTCGTGATTCATCATCATCATCATCATCATCATCATCATCATCATCATCATCATCATCATCATCATCATCATCATCATCATCATCATCATCATCATCATCATCATCATCATCATCATCATCATCATCATCATCATCATCATCATCATCATCATCATCATCATCATCATCATCATCATCATCATCATCATCATCATCATCATCATCATCATCATCATCATCATCATCATCATCATCATCATCATCATCATCATCATCATCATCATCATCATCATCATCATCATCATCATCATCATCATCATCATCATCATCATCATCATCATCATCATCATCATTATTATTATTATTATTATTATTATTATAATAATAATAATAAAAAAAAATAAAAATAAAAAAATAAAAAAAAACTACTGTTTAATATTTTATCATTTTGTTCTTAGGCAATATTACTATTCAGAATATTCTCACAATGTTTGAATTAAAGTCGTCATTATTATGCAGAAAAATGTATAGCTCATCTCATCCTAATCCATAGCTTTTATCTGAAAAAAAAAGAAAAGATTCCATTGAATGTAGGAGCAGGCATCACAGCATTAGTAATGCCACATATCATATTTTTATGAAAATTCAAACTTCCAAGAAGCAAATTCAAGAAATGTTCGAATCCATTTAGAATTCGGATTTGATGATGAATTACAACAAAACATAATCCATTCACTCATTTTAATCTTTTGGTCAGAATAAAAATTGTGAGACAAAAATTGATACAATTTTTCGTTTTTATTACATTTATGAAAACGAAATTATTTCCACATATTTTGTTTTGTTGAATTTAAGTAAATGTCAAAGTATCAATACTGTATTGAATTGTTGATAATATAAGCGTACATTTTTTCATTGAAAATTTTATAATTTTTGTTACATAAACAAATCAATACAATAATCGTGTGTGTGCGTGATTTGCAGTTTTAGGCCATATAAACCCTTGTTAAAGTTATTTATGTCGAAACGCAATACCTATTGTAAATGATTAATCGATTGGTTTGGTGTGTCTGCTTAACGGCATATCAACCCTTTAGAGGTTATTAAAAACTGAAACCTGGTGATACCAGATCAGGCTGCCCTGTGGCTCCCTGAGACGAAATTCACCTACATTGACGTTTTTTTTTTTTTTTTTTTTTTCTTTTTTTTTTGTTTGTAAAACTTAATTATGTTCTACAAAACCAAAAACAAAAACAACAGCCCCTCTCCCTTTCTCCCTCCCCTTTTTTATTTTTATTTTTCCTACCCTACTCCCGGTCCTGGATATGACCTTAAACTACATCCGATGGTGAGATCCGGCTTACGGACTTTGGGGAATGTGGAGCCTCCTCTTAATTACCATTGCTCCCAGGTCCACCCTGACCCGGAGTGGTAGTACCTGTTAGGGTCCTAACTATGGGTTAAATAGAAACAGATATTAAAAGGGGAAAGAAACAAAAAAAAGAAGAAAACAAGACCAGATTCGGCATTAAATAACCCAAAAAGGGTTGATATGCCGTAAAACAAAACTACCAAACTACCAAACTAAAAACTGAAACACCGCTTGTAAACGATTAATTAATGGGTTTACATTTTGTGTTTTATGGCATATCAACCATTTTTGGGGTTATTTGATGTCCAAACACAATTCCTATTTGTAAAATTTTTTTAAATAATAATCATCATCTTTATATTTTTCCAGATATAAAAATTCAAATGTTAACGAGAGTGGGGACTTACCTATAAGATATTCCTAAATGATTATTTTGTTGGTTTGATTAAACTGTTCAATGACATATCAACCCATAAGCAATTTAAAGTCATTTAATGCTGTGATGAAAATACATATTTTAAACAATTCATTGATCGGTTTGCTTTGTTTAATTTACGGCATATCAACACTTTTTGGGTTATTTAATCCTGAAACACAATACCTTATGTAAATAATTTATTGTATACTTAATTGTATACATTTGAGCATAAGTTACTACTTTATCCATAACTGGGATAAATTGTGAGTTCATACATATTCTAATAGTATTGGTGCATAATTGAACATGATATTTCTGATAGTTTTAATTGCTATATATTTGTGTGTGTAATCATTCTGTTTGTCTCCCCCTTAGTAAACACGGTCATAATGTTGACAATACAGATTCACTAGATCACAGGAGTGTAATTCATCAAAACTTGACACAGTAGTATTAGTAGTAACAGAGCTTTCTTTGTCTACATAAACAAAAAGCAGACGACAAATTACAAGGATGTGATTCATCCAAACTCAACACAGTAACAGTAGTATTAATACAGCTTTTTTGTCTTTGTAAACAAGCAGCAAACGACAACTGATTTTGTACCAAGTTGATTTCATTACAAAAATTTAGCAAAAAATTGTAGAAGAAAAATGTGTAAAGATAAAGCTACAACTGAATACATGTACTTTTAGTATAAAATGAAATTATCATCTAACTTACATTTCATAATATTTGGATCTTTCATAATATTTTATTTCAATAAGTGCAGTTACAGGGAGAGATTGGACAAATTGAGAGTGACTACTTTGCTGGAGAGAAGAATGAGAGGTGATATGATTAAGACTTTCAAGATAATTAATGGCATTTCTAACTATGGTGGGGATTTTTTTAGTATTTCTCTTAGATCTGGAAGGTTATTGTCAAGGCAGTTTTCAAAAACTAGATCTGTTAACCAGTTAAGTTTTTTTTTGCTCACAGGAGTAATATGTTTTTGGAATAAGTTGCCAGATCAGATTAAGAACAGCAATAGCTTGGATCAGTTTAAGATGAGGTTAGATGAATTCAAAGAAAGTGGTAGGAGGGACAAATTGTGGGGGCACTTTTGGGAATTATCAGATGAAATATTTAACAGAATTTGATCTGGATATCGATACTGTACTAAGAGGTTAATTTTTTTTAACAGTTGAATTGAGAAGATAGTTAAAGGGGATATGTGTAAGGAAGCATAACAAACAAACAAACAAACAAATAATAATAATAATAATAATAATAATAATAATAATAATAATAATAATAAATAATAAATAATAAATGAAAAATGAAAAATAATAAATGAAAAATGAAAAATAAAAATAAAAAATTAAAATTAAAATTTAAAAAAAAGTAAAAAAGAAAGAAAGCAATTGTGAAATTTCTACTGGGTCCCGATATTATAGATAACTAGCTACATCTTTCCAGCATTGCCAGAGAGTCTTTTCACTTTCATTTTTGTTTCGTTCATTGCCCTCACCGCCTTAATTTTGTCTTTTCAGAAATTAATTAATTTCTGGTAAGAAAAGATTTACATGTTTAGATATATAATTTGATGAAGGAATATATGTTATTTGAAAATGATCGGCTTTGCAATAAAATCGATCAGACGTCTTACAAAATGTTGAAACTTAAATCGCATCAATACTTTCGAGTTTTTTTTTTTTTTAACTCTTAAATTTATAAATAACTTGCAGAATTTCCATCCCATGACAGGTATAAGCAATATGCATAGCATTTTTAGCTACACATTTTCACACTTAAAATTATTTAAAATATACATGTGTACTCTCTCCATCACATTAATAACTAAACGTAATTTATTTTTGTCTGCTTACGTAACTAAATGTAATTTATTTTTGACCACTTGTGTCAAATCTATAGTGAATAAGAAGTAATTATTTTCATATTCAACTTCTGAAATGTTTGTTAGGTTCCCTTAGAGCAGGGGCGGGCAACCTTTTCAGAGTGAGGGCAAGATGAGACTTTTGGAAGGAGATCGTGGGGCGGAGTGAAAAACAAAATCTCAGAATTACTATATTTTGTTTACATGAATAAATTGTACAAAAATTGCATTAAACACTCTACAAATCTGATATTTTTTCTCAAGAGACTTCTGTATGTGATGTTATAAAAGGCGCCGACGAAGAGCCATTTTGGAATCATAAAAAATACTGATGGGGGAAGTAGCAAGTTGATCCAGCATTCATTTTGACACACCTCACATAAGTTCTATGTTTCATGCCCTTTCCTCGTCTCTCGTTTCCTCTTTGCCTCTCTCTTTCTCTTTTTATATTTTTATCTCAGGCCAAGGATTTGAAATTAATAGTTAAAGAAAAATGAAATATACATGCATCATCGTTCGCTGATGTTTATACATTTTTATCCCACTGTAAATCTTAATTGAAACCTACTTTTACGTCTATGTCACAAAATGATATGAGTTTTACTGGGAGGTCCGCGGACCGAATTGCAATAATAAAGCATAGCAGGGTGGCGGGCCGGACGCTAAGCCTTCGTGGGCCGGATGTGGCCCCAGGGCCGGAGGTTGTCTGCCCCTGCCTTAGAGGCTTAGACTACTAACAGTATTTATTATGATACATGTTTTGTAGGAATAGAGATGTATTTCCCTTTATTTTTTTTTGGGGGGGGGGGGAGAGTATACACCCTAAATAGTAAAGTTTACAAAGAAATAATGTGTCTACGTTACTCACCATGTTGCCAATAATATATATTTTATAATTAATAATGATCAGCCCACAAGTTTAGGAGTGAATCCGATACATAGAAATATATGTATATATATATATATATATATATACATATATATATATATATATATATATATTAGAGAGAGAAGCTAATAGCTAGAGGGGAAGAGTAAAGAAGGATTTCTCTTCCTCTGACCAAAGTGAGAACGTGATTCTTAGGTGTAGAATAGTAAAAGCTAAAGGTCCAACAGAAGTTTGAGCAAAGCCTTTAAAGGCCTAAGCGAGAAGTGGACATACGTGGCCTTACCTCCTCCATCATTCTGCGTTATAATTTAATGCACTGAAGACGTCCACCGTAGCTCCTTTAATCTATCTCCCCATCCTTCACCGCTGGAGATGAAACCTTAATTCCGGATGTAAACATCATCGTCGGTTAGAATAAGCAGAAAGTGAACAATAACAGCAATAACAGCAAATTGTATAATGATGACAATGTCCTCACAGACATTCTAACTGCTTCATGGGTTATTCATCATGTAATGTTTGATATCTCGCACTTCAGATAACTCTCTCCCATGATGCTCGACTCGTACAAAATTGATTAGCCGACATGTGTTTCCTTATGAATATTTAAAAATAACGGCTCCAATCGATGGCGTCTCGAATTTCAAAATTTTACAAACAAAAGGTGGCTGTTTTCTTTTTTTTCTCTCCAAACAGTCACACATGGGAGTTTTTTTTTTCTTTTCATTTTTTTCTTCTTCCATTCACACACACACACACACACACACACACACACACACACACACACACACACACACACACACACACACACACATTTATATACATCTAGTATTAATTGAAATTTGGAATCTGTCTTTCTGAATCCGAAACTATACTATTACTATCTGTTAATGCTCAATTCAGTTTACTATACTATTTCAGACTAATGTATTATATTTTAATGATCAATTCAGAGGCTTTAATATAGTATCTGTTATGTTGTCATTATGCCATCCTCGGGGCATTACCTCCTCCATAATGTAGTATTTGCTTTGTGGTCATAATACATATCTCCCAGGGATTACCGTCACCTTTTTTGGGGTAGTGTAGTATTTAGTCTGTTGTCATATCATCTTCCCAGGAATTATTTCCTCCTTTTGTGGGAGGGGGATAGTGTAGTATTAGTCCTGTTGTCATGAGACCATCCTCCCAGGCATTACCTCCTCGTTTGGGGGTGGGGCAGTGTCGTATATGTTCGTTCGTCATATATAGTAGCAAAAATATGCAACCAGAGAGAGCATAGTTTTGCTAGTAACAATAATAATGAATAAAAGTGGATTATCTTAGCACCTTATGGCATGTTCATGGATCATCCAATCATCAGAAGTGCGTTAACAAATTCCTGAAAATAGTTATACAAATTAAAACTGTTGTATTCAAATGTATCGTTCATGATTTTATTGATACACTTCTGATGATTAGATGATCCATGAAACCTCAGTAAAGTATTAAGATGAGCCACATTAATTATTCATTATTGTTAAAAAGCTCTATCTTAAAGGACATTGAGCCATTTAAATTTATGTCTCGATTCAGCTCGGTTCCAATTTTGAGAATTTAATTTTCATGTAATAATAATTTTACTCACTAGGAGTTCTCACAGAAGTCTTTACCAGTGATCGCTCACTAGCAATAACAAGTAGTATTCCCTGGGATCTGAGTGACAACAAGTATCCCCAGATTTACAGTCCTCTTTGTTTCCTTCGATCAGCATTGCAAATCACTTTGCGTTCTCGCAACAGCCGTTTAGCATTGAATTCTCGCTGCTAACAGGCATTGGTTTTCTCTGGAATTTGAGTGGTAATAAGGTTCGTCAGGATTCCAGAACTCTCTGTGCTCTTCCAGTCGATGTCTAGCTGGTGCTTTCCATCCTCTTAAATCCTACATGGCCATTTTCTGTGGTACCAGCCGATGTTTCTGTCATCCCGTTTTTTTGTGTGGAGTTGGGGAGAAGATGTCAGATTATATTATTTTTCTTATATGTATAGCCTAAATTTCAGCTACCTTGTTAGTATTCTCTATCTATATGTGTTTACGAAGTGCTATTCTATTTCAAAGTATCTGTGTTGTTGACCGGTGTTAGCTACGTTAGTTGGTGTTTGCACGCTAAGCTTTTAAAAATTATTATTATTAATATTATTATTATTATTATTATTATTATATAATAAAAATAATAATAAATAGAAATTCTCTTTGCGATTCAAATCTACAATTTCCCATAAAACCACCAGACCCGTGAAAATACGAGTGTGTCATTTTTATGACAGTTAGCATACATGCTTCTTCATAGTTAAAAGATGAATAAAATGATAAGGAAAAAGAAAAAGACTATAAAATGTATCTGATATCCCTATTAACTTGCCTCCTTACGAGGGCAGAGTTAGACACAAAGTCAGTTTTAAATGTGAAGAATAATCAAGTCTCCAAAATGGGGTACTCTCGATTGGAACAAAAATAAAAATTGCCTCACTCAATCGAGAATGAATAATCACCTTTGAACAAACGTCCAATACAGCCCTAAACTGCATCGACCGGAATTGATGTTTGTATTAAATCTATTTTTAAATATGTTTAAAAGTTCACATTAGAAAGGAAATAACATTACGAAACTCAAATTCGGGTATTTATACTTATTTCAATATCGCATTGCTTTCATAACACAAGACAACTTTTTTCCTCCATGTATGATTAAAAAAAAAAATTCTTCATGTCTGCTTTTGCAGATAATTCAAATAATTTGTTCGATAACAATATTGTTTTAATGCAATTGGCAACATTTAAAAAAAATGTATTTTTCCACTCATAGTGTAGCATCATGGGGACGAATTCTTCAATTCTCACAGATTATCTGGATGGAGTCTTGTATTTCCCCTCCTCTTATTACTCATTGTTGAACAGCACAAAATCAATGGGATTTAATTATTCGTTTGGGTGATTTTCTTTTCCTTTTCTCATATACATGTATACATACATAATACCCCCACCCATTCCTCATAGGGAAATGGGAGTAGCTCTCAAAAACTCTCACATCTCTTTTTTGAATTTCAGAAATAAAGAGGAAGATCTGATCAGTTTATTCACAACGTCTCACTAGCGACTTCCTGTCTGTGATGTAATCTCCTGTACACTTAGTTCTAACTTCTAATAGAAAATTCTATTCTGTTTCATTTTAATCTTATGTGGAAATTTCCAATTTTAACATTATTTTTAGAGACACACATATCTAAACACTGTTACGTTTTATGACTATCTGTTCCAAAGTAAAGGTATTGTACAACAAACGTTGGACGGTTTCACACACACCTCCTCACCTACCGTGATTTTCGCTTGCCCATGTTCCACTCTCTCCATTATGGATGTCGCCATTCATATGTGAAAACAGATCGATTAAGCACCGACATTTCGTTTTGGCCAGCCTTCGGTGCTATGTTATACCAAAAGACTGCTTCTAGAGCCGACATTTGGCTTTTTGCTGCCACAGTTTTTATAGTTCGATTGTGCCTCTCTATGATTCCACTGCCACTTGGGTAGTATGCAGATCTAAAATATTGCCTAACACCCCACTTCTCACACATCTCTCTAAAGCATTTCGAGAAGCGGGACATTCGGACGTTATCTATTAGGACCTCTTCTACTGGCCCCCCTGTCCATAAACACGTCTTCAACAACTCTCTTTACCACATCTGCTGTTTCTATTCTAATTTTTCACCATATAGCTACTCTTCCAGGCCCACAGTCAAACACAGTTAAATATGGTTCATAGTGCTAATGCGTGATATCAATGGCCAGTTGCCTCAAATTTTCTGCTACATGTAGCTCCTCCTTTTCGTGCCTGGACGACACAGGGTCAATGGATTGATACTCCCTACATTGTTCCACCACCTCCTGAACATCTCCCATTGCGATGTTTGGATTAACTTTCCTCGACGGATACAAAGTTCTTTACTGCCCATAATTATACATATTATGCAGGTCCTTCAGATCTTTTACTACACAGCACACCGAAGCCCCATATTTCTTCTACCGTAGCCAGGCCTTCTTCATGCTGGTCAGCTCATCCGCCTTGTTTATCTGTGATGAAACCAGTGTGACGGTTACTTTCATTCAGAATTCTCTGATCAAATCTCTAAGTGCCTCAAGTCGACGCTTGATAAGCATCTCAGCTGCTCCTTTTGTCCTGATCAATTTATCTCTTGACACTTCTGACTTAATTCACGATGCCACTGTTGCTAAGTCTGTTCTAATATCCATTGCTTGTAGCCCGCATTTCATAGCCAGGTTGATGCCCTTCATCATGGCCTTGAGCTCTGCAACATTGATGTGGGCACTATCATTCTTCTTTCATAGCCAAGCAGCATCTTCAGCAGTTACTGAACGCCCCTAATGCCAGGCTGCTAACGTCGCTCCATATTACTCTTTCCGGGCTCCTTTTTATGTGCCATTCTCCCTTTACAGAGTCCACCTTTTCACTTCCACAATAACTTCCTGTATCATGTGCAGCACCTCTTTGTCAATTGCATCCTCCCATCAGTCCATACCGGTCTGCCTGTTAATAAAGTTGCATGCAGTCTGCAACAATCCGACTACGAGGTAATGACCGACCAACTTCCCACACACCGAGAAAAGTTCTTGCTTGCCATCCGTGACTTGAGGGATCTCGTTTCATCTTCCAAACATCAACTGCCTTATTCTGTTGCAACTTCAATTCCAGAGCCATTCCGTTTTCTAATGACTCTGATGATTTAGCTGTTAGTCTAGATGTGTTGACATGGTCTCTCATGCTTTCTGCAGTAACTTCCTTCTCGTTCACCAGTACATCATCGATATAAGAACAGGTGGCCCTTTTCACCACATCATCTTTGTCAATACGGTCTTAAGCACTGCCATCATAATTTTTGGTGTGGAATTCAGTCCAAATCCTAATCTAGTCGAGCAATAAATCTGACCTATATATTTGACCAATTGATACCGCCATAGCTTCTTGTCCACATGAATGTGAAGGTAGACCGACTTTAAGTCCACAATTTTGGTTGCTTGCTCCCTTTACCTCCACTCCTTCATGACTTCTTCACATACATCAATTCCATCTTTGGTGTGGCAGGCCACATGCTTGTTCAACTCTCGGAAGTCCAACACTGGACTGACTTTCTTCTTAGTATGTTGAACCACTGCTATGAGTTGCAAAATTCTTTCGACCTTCCCTGACCATTGTATTAAAATTCCTTCATCAATCCACCTCACAACTTCCTTCTCGAACTGCAGTCTTATCTCTCCTCACCCTTAATCTGACATTGCTTGGGATTTGTCGGCTGGATGGCATTGTTACTGTTCACGCTTCTTGCCATTCTAGTTACTTACTGATTACCACCCTTAGCAATTGTAGCTCTTCCCAGCTGGTCTATAACATCCAGACCTAGTATCACATAGGTTCCTGCAACGAGCCTATCCAGCAAAATTACTTAGTCATAGCGGTATATTCCTTACCACAATCTCGGCATTAGTTTCTCCACAACACTTCACCTCTCTGCCATCTACTTCTCTAATATTGCTGGCTCCTTTCCAAAAGTTGGCGACACTTGTCGTGACGAGCGTAGTCGTACATCCGGTATCAACAAAAGTTCTAGCTCTCCTCTCATTGACAGTTACCACTATCTGTGGCAATAAATTTTCACACGCCTTTTCAGAATTAAAGGAGTAACTACTAGCACAGTAGCACCCCTTTACTCGTTTCCCTGAAATGAAGGACAATTCTTATTAATATGCTTAACCTGGTCACACCGGAAACAGATAATGTTCAGCCTTGGTTCTCTACAGTCTCTCATCATGTAGGACCCCTGACATCTGAAGCATTTTCCAATAAATTCACGGCTTTGTCTCCTCACTGTCTGCTCCTCTTCGCCGGGCTTGTTTGTGGTAGAGGTTGCAACTGCCCATAGTTCACTGGGATGTTTTGCCAGCACCCTGGCATGTCTCAAATTTCCTCTACCTCCATGGTTTTGATCTCAATTATTCGTTGCAGTTCCATTGAGATGTGGTCAAGAAAACCACTCACAAAAGCCATTTTAACAGTCTTCTTAAAGCTTTGTCATGTGTATCCAGGCAATTCCCATAGTTGCCTTATTTTTGCTGCATACAGGTCCACCGATTATCTGGTCCACGTAACTCTTCTGAGCTTGTTATAGGCCTCCAAAGCACCCTCCGAAAATGCTGTTCTTTATCTTTTCTCAATACTCTCGGCATTGGTCTGGTTCTCGTCTCCCATTTCCAGATAAGCCGCTAGTGTATTCCTCTCCAAATACATCAATGTTGCTAACTTTGCTCGTTCACCCATTTTCTCCATTTCGCTTAAATAGCTTGTGGTTTTGGTTTTCGCGGTTAAAATCGTCACGCCTCAGGAATGTATGTACACATGCTGCAGTCAAAACTTACGACTCCAAATCACACACCCTTCTCTGAAAACAGGGGTTTTATATAAACCCACACCATTTTATGGGCATATAAGTAACGAGATTTCATGTTAATCTGCAAAACCCGGCAGCATAATCAGGCGCGCCTGCCATTTTGCTTTTCTTTTTTGGATCTTACACGTTACAAACTCATCCAGAAATTTGAGGTAAGTCCCTTCACACTCGTTTTACTTGTTATGAGGCATTTTATCTCAGGAATTTCAAACATTTAAATAAAAAAGAAAACATTTTTAGGCATTTTTTATTTAATTCCTTACAAGACTTTAAAAATGTTAACAGGATGTTAAGAATTAAAGTGCTCTTATGATGCTCAATAGCAAATATATTTGGTGACCCCCAAAATATGCCACTTGAACGTTTTCATGGGTGACATTTTTTTTGGGGGGGGGGGGCGTAACCGATATGTATCATTTGAATGAATGTGCTAATTGAACAAAAATAATTTCTTTCGTGTTTTGACTTAATTTGTCTTTTGCAAAATGTGCAACAGGACTGGCGCTAATCTAATCCAGCACTGATGCCACTCATTCGCTCAGCAGTAGGATAACCATGAATAAGCACCAGTTCTGTTAGGCTTCTGGTTCAGAAAAGAACTTATCCCTGTCTGTGCTGGATGATAAAAGATAAGCCACCTCTTATCAAGTTAAATCCGTTCTCATTAAGCTGTCAATTCGCATCGATTATTTATTTTTTTAAAGTTCTAAAAAATTTATTGGAATAATTTATTTCCATTGTTAAAAGATGAGGATTTGAGCCGACTGTCAAGTGTCGATTGTCATTACAAGATAAGGATAATTGATTTGTAGTGTTTGCAATTATTTCTTTGTTGAAGGTATTATATGATGACATTTCACGATTATATCAGTTGTTTTCTACTTTTATTAGCCTTAGCAAAATCGATATTAGAAGAAGGAAACGTTGTTTGCAGAAGAATTATAACAGGTGCCCCTCTACAATCATACAGCTGTAAAAAAAAAGCATTGTACTATTTTCTTTTTTAAATAGTCCAATTTTTAGTGTGTGTATTACAATAGTTATAAATTCTTAGAATTGTGATAAAAGCGAGTAGGTTTTATTTTCATTTAATTAAAAAATGTATTTATTACATGATAGCATTATAGATGTAGTCAGATGTAGACAAAGTATATCTGGATAGCAAAGTTATTGAGGTTGTCGAGACGTTTTGTTACCTTGGTGATATCATTGGAGCACAGAGTTGAGCAGGTGCTAACGTGATTGCAAGAATTAGCAGTTAAGGAAGTAAGTTCAGGGAACTCCCGTCATTACTAACCAGCAGAGCGTTACCACTGTTGATCCAAGAAAGAGTCTATCAGGCATGTGTACGCAATGTGATGATGTATGGAAGTAAAACTAGACCAGTGAAGGTTAAGGATATGTGTTGCATGGATAGAAATGATAGGATGGATGTGCTATGTGAGTCTTAATGACAGGCTTAGATGTGATAACCTCAGAGGAAGATTAAATCTGAACAGTATGGTGAGACGTGCGCAGAACAGGAGACTTTGATGGTATGGCCATATTGGAATAATAGATGAGAGTTCTTGGGTTAGAACAGTTAAGGTAAAAGGTTCAATTAGAAGATGAAGGCCGAAGAAAACATTAGAGGAAGTGATAAAAATGGACTTGAGAGAAAGAGGGATAAATAAAGACCTGACCAGAGATAGGTTAGTTTGGAAGTCAATTTCTTAAAGCCGTCCAATGCATGTCAGTATGTAAAACGGTTGTTAAACCGAATATGATGATGATGATGATCTACTATAACAACGGCTGATAATCGAATCTTTTATTGTGTTACTCGAATTAATAGACAAAGAAAAACTATTCAAACCAAAAGGACAATAATTGTACGTGTTTTCTTTTATGCCTTGTGTTAACGAATAACAGCAACCAAGCGAGCATAGCGAACAAAACGACAAGGGACCAAATCTACTTAAGAAAGTTGAGGGGATTATTTTATGCTCTTCTTCTTGGTAACGTTCTATTCCATTGTCAATAATTTGCATTTCTTGCTCTGTGTACCTGGAACTAAATGGAACTTTTATGAATTACATCCCTTGTTTGATTTGATTTTTATTTTTTTAATTAAATACAAATAACATTAAAATGACATATAACGATAATCATTACTATTACCAACATAAACTATTTTAAAGGAAATAGCATTAGGGAATTAGTAAAAAGCAAATTGTTTCGTTTTTACCTACTCATTCGTGACCTATTTGCAATTATAAATAAATATTTTATATTTGATAGAAGTTATAACCCTTTAAAGGTCTGTAAATATGAGATCTGAGGAAAATATCTGTCATTGTTTAGTCAGTAACATAAACAAAAATCGCAAATAGGTAATAAATGAGTAGCTAAGAAAAAAAGGGTATTTTTTACTATTACATCCATTGCAATTAGCCCCCCCCCCCACATCAGGTTCTAATTTGGAGGGGGGGCGATTACATATAAACAGCCTGAAAAAATATCAGCATCACTTTCCTACATAAATTTAACATAAAATGAGCACCCACTTTCTGGTCAGTTAGCGGTAAATGGAGACGTGTAACCAATTCTTTTTTTTTTTTGTTTAAAATTAGAATTTGTGCAAGATAGGGGATGTGTGGGTTAACTAAGCTTATATTTTTTTTCTGCCACAAAAGAAATGGAAATTAAACAAACGCATATTTTCTGAAAACATGTATGAGGAATTGCCCTAAGTGGTTGGAGAACAGATTAGAATATAAAGGTTTTGGTTCTAAAGCTATAATAGCGAATAAAATAGGAGAAAATCAACTTTATTATAGATTACATCACTAATTTTAACACAAGTCGATATCAGCAATTGATCACTGGAGTCTGAGTGAGAACAAGTCTTCTCAGATTTCCAGCACTCTCTATCTCTTTTTGATAGCTAATGTAAATAACTTTGTATTATTGCAACAGCCTTTTACCATTGACTTCTTGCTAGCCACAACAGTTGGTCTTCTCTGAAATTTGAGAAGCACTAAACTTCCACAACGTTCCAGTACTCTGCACTCTTCTAGTGGAGGCCTGCCCAGTGCTCTCTCTCTCATTATTATTTGTACTCATCACACAAGTCATCCTCAGTGATTGCTCACTGATAATAACCGATGGTGTTCCCTGCAGTCTGAGTGACAACAAGCCTCCCCAGATTTACAGTGCTCCCCAGCTCTTTTTGATAACCATTGCAAATGACCATTGATTTTTCGCTGGTCACGACCATTGATCTCCTCTGGGAATTTGGTGACAATAAGCCTCCCCAAGGTCTCAGTACTCTCCACACTCTTGAGTGGAGGTCTGGTTGGTGCTCTTCCTCCTCAGTCTTCCCATCCTCCTTGACCCTTCACTACTATTTGATGTGGTATAAACCGGGGCTAGTGCCATCACTTTCTTTTTTTTTGGGGGGGGGGATGGGGGGGGGTTATGAAATTCATTGTAGTTTCTGTTCCTTGGGTTCATGTGGTGGTGTTCTTCCTATGGTTTTGTTTTCTTCCTGTTGTAACTTCCATGTAACTGGTTACCGTTCGTAGTTTATGCTGGTTGGTTTCCGCATTCAAAGATTTTCCATAAGATTGCAGCTGTTTTCATTATTGCCGTCCTTCGTATGGTGTACATGATCCCTTTCTATTCCAATTTCTCCCAGTCTTTTTTCCAGCTTTTTGGGGACTGTTCCTAGTACTCCTACGATTATTGGTATTATATTGACTTTCTTCATGCTCCATATCTCTTTCAATTTTCTGGCAAATTCCATGTTTTTGCTTCGTTTTTTCCGTCTTCTTGATCTTCACTCTGTGGACTGCTGGAATGAAAAATCTACAATTTGGCATGATTTTTCCTTCTTGTTGACTATTATGATATCTGGTCTATTTGCTTGTATGAGTTTATCTGTTTGCACCTCCATGTTCCAGAGAATTTTGGGATTTTCGTTTTTCAATACTGTCTCTGGTTAGTGTTTGTACTATTTATCCGTGTGTTCAAAATGCAGTCGTTTGTATAGTTCCCACTGTACTGCTTTCTCCACGCAGTCATGTCTGTTCTGGTATTCTTTTTGAGCTAGTTTGATGCATTCACTTATTATATGATTTACTGTTTCGTCATTTTGTCCACACAATCTGTATTTACTGTTTTCCTGGGTTTTATCTATTTTAGCTTTAATGTAGTTTGCCCTCATTGCATTGTTACTAACAGTAAAGATTCTGTTTCTCTGTTTAAATGTCCTTTTCTTAGCTATGCTCAGAAATGTTGGTTGATCTCTTCTCTTGTCATTCTTATGAAACGTCCATGTAGTTGTTTTTCTTCCCGCTTTTCTTTTCTTGTCTTTTTGTTTCTGGTTTCACTGCTTCCTGAGTTGTTCATTGGGACGGTGTCTCTTACTGCGGTAATCAACCTTTCTGTGTTCTGGATTATGTATACCTCCAGCTTTATTTTTTGTGTCTTCCACACAGTCTTCTATACTTACCAATCATCTTCCCCATTCGTTTCTTTTCATGTATAGAGTGTCCATATCGTCTTTTGGGTGGTGCGTTGTGCATGGTCATTAATTTTCTAGTCTTCTGGTCAAGGTGCCTGAGTTCTTCTTTAGTCCAGCCTATGAATTGTCCAGAGTATCTTATTAGTGATACTGCCCAGGTATTTATTCCTTTTACTTGGTTTCTGCTATATAATTTCGTTTATAAGTGTTTCCTTGTTCTTATCAGGTATTCTTTTCTAATCTTCTCTTTCATTTCTGTAGATTTGATGGTGTCAGCTTCCAGAACTCCCAAATATTTATAGCGATCCTGTTCGCCTAGTGTCGTCATCTCCTCTTGGTTGGATAGTTCCATGTCCTCTATTGTCTCCAGTTTTCCCCTTTTCATCTCTAGCAGTGCACACTTTATTATTATTATTATTATTATTATTATTATTATTATTATTATTATTATTATTATTACTATTATTATTATTATTATTATTATTATTACATAGAAAACAAACATGGCTGAAATCCATAATACTATCATGTTTTACGCAAGAATTAAAATGAAATAAAAACTGCTTTTTTGTTATCCAAATGCCAAGATTCTAAGAATGTATGATTATTGGAGTATTGATTTACTCCTCTCCAGGAGTTAGGCACAAGGCCAGTTTTTATTTTACTCCCACAAGTAAGATGTGACCCAAGGTCGGGTCGGGAAAGTGGGGTTTAAAAATTGCCTGGGCAGCCCCGTCGGCATTCCCCGGTAGGGGCGTCTCAGGCAGTAAGCAATAAACTTACTCCTCTCCAAAGAGGGGAGACGAAGCCTGGGAGGGTGGACCTCCTAGAACTGCACAGGACAGACCCATAGACCGGCGTAAATCAAGACCCGAAGGCCAAGACGATACCAGTCTATGGGGTGCAGTATCCATCGGAACAGATACTACACTTTGATCTTAGCCAAAAGGCCAAGAACGTTCAAAATATGACTATTTATAAAATAATAAAACTTTCTTTTTTTTTGGTGGGGGGGGGGGGAAGAAAAAAGCAGATGAAACTGTAGAAAGCGGGAAGATGTCGAGATCGCCATTTTGTAGTAGGTGTTGCTGCATAGATATCCATCCTTCTGGCCTTGTTGGATATGAAGAAAACAGATTAACAAGTTTTGGTTAAAAGAACAAACTTCTACAGTTTAAATCAATGTTATTCAAACAGTCTAATCAACACAAAAAAAGGTCCAGAAAGAGTTATTAAAACAGGAATACAAACTATGTTGAGTCTATAGACATGTATGTACTATACAAGAAAGGTTGAGTCATTGTCTTTCATCTTGTCTCTAGTTCAAGTTATGTCTAGAGGCGAGGAAGGAAATATGACATCTGGTCAGGTAGACGTTTAAACTTGGACTGTTTATAAATCGCAGTAAAAGGTTTATGCAGAAGAGGAAGTTGTCTCCTACATAGACGGTGTTACTATCGAACCACGTATTAATCACTCTGCGAGTGAGAACATGCTAGGGCCAAAGAGAATAGATCCTAATTATGTAACTGTTACAAAACAAGGACAAAGAATTAGGCATGCAGCACAACTCAAACCTGGATACTGCTATGTGCAGGTGGAGTTTCAAATATGAATTCCACTTAAATAAATAATTTGTATTTATGTGATGTGGACTGTTATCGTCATCTTGATTGTTGTTATATTGACAAGGTTCTGTCCGTTGTAATCATCAGTCTTTTTTGGATGCAAACTAAACTCATCAATAGAAACTCTGTATCTGCATCTGTGATGTTCACATCATTTGAGTCTGAGACAAATTGGGGCTCCCATTCGAGATCACTCCTCATTTCAAAGAGTACTGGTAGATTAGGAAGTCACTGACTTGAGTCCGGTCAAACTACTTGCCTGTGACGCATTAATGGACAACGCAGATGGTGCTGATCAAGAGAGAGAGAGAGAGAGAGAGAGAGAGAGAGAAAGAAAGAAAGAAAGAGAAAGAAAGAGAGGGACAGCTTTAAGTTTGTGAAATTGACCTGGCATTTTATTCTATACTATTGGGGGGGGGGTGATGACTCTTGTGGGATGGGAAGTGATTTTGGGGCGCAGACGTTATACGCTTATCAAATAATTGTTGATGATGAGAATTATTTTAAATAGCTAATAAAAACGATTTCATTTTTGTAAATATATATTTAGGCAAACATTATTAAATAACACAGAGTGTTTTTGCCTGATAAAACTTTTTTATATATTTCAATTTTCCGAATGGTCCATTTAATGTTTCGGTCAAATTGTTGTATGTAAGTTCCATGGGTTTCTTGTTCCATTTTCTTTGCTTTTTTGCGAGTACTTTCGATTTGATTCGTCAAATCATCTTCAGGCGGTGTTAGTTTTGGTTCCTTAAAAATATGTCTTTACTGTTGAGTTTTTTTTTATTATTATATCGGCCAGTAATTTACGACTTAAAACGAGCGTCTATAATGTTCAAATGTTACATAAGAGCGTGATTATGTTCTAAGAGCCTGCAAGATTCAAAAGTTTGATTGCTTTACCGTTAAGAATTTAATTACGTTCTGAGCGCATTCAAGATTCAAACATACAATTGCTTAATGGGTTAAAAAAGCAAGGAAAATGGAACAAGAAACCGATGGAACTTACATACAGCAATTTGACCGAAACATTAAATGGACCATTCGGAAAATTGAAAAAATAAAAAAAAGTCTTATCAAGCAAAAACACTCCGTGTTATTTAATAATGTTTGCCTAAATGAAAATATGCTGCCTAAATACACACAATATATATCTATATATACATCTATACATAGCATAATCATGTTGGCAGACCGGTTCCCATTAGATCACCGAAGTTAAGCGACGTTAAGCCTGGTCAGTACTAGATGGATGACCATTTGAGAATACCAGGCATTTTATGTGGGCACCTAGCTATGGGAAAATAGCATCACCAACCCACAGTGCCTAGCGTGGCGACTATGGCACAATCCCTGAATAACAAACACCAATAAGGTCGAAGGAAACAGGAGAGGGGTTCCTCCGCCAGCAGTGATTAAAAGCCCTGATGATATATATATATATATATATATATATATATATATATATATATATATATATATATATATATATTATATATATATATATGTATGTATATGTATTTGATATATTTTACCAACTTTGAATCCGAACATTTCTATTTCATAACACCTCAATTTTCTTTACGTTTTCTTTCTATATTATCTCTTCTCTCTTTCATATTTGATTTCATACCAATCCTTCCTCCCAACCCTTTCCATACCGGTTTGACAATAGATTATACATATTTTAAATCCGATAATCCTTGGCAACTTTTCTTACCTGTGTCGCATGTTGGATTAAATTTTTTTTTTTTTGCTTTCTTTAAATTACTTATTCTTGATAGATAATCCACTCTTGATAATATGAAAAACCTGTTACATAAAACAGGATCTTCTTGTTTTGGCAACACATGAGCCAACAAGAGATTTTCAAGGAGCATTATTAAGTGGTTTGTTTTGTCTTATTGCCATAAACAAGTATTTGGCAGAAGATCCACAGGATTTACAAACTTAAACTACAGCGTTTCAAATTGGTATAAACACACACCAATCGCACAACAGTAATTTTATTCAAGATATCACTTACTTTTCTGTCGGCCACAAGATTCCCTTTTACAACCCAGAATCATCAATATATTATTATATCTACCTAATAAAGTTGTGTGTCTGAAGGTTTTGGACACCTAAACCGCTGGACAGAGAAAGGAGATAATTCGTAGCAAATTTCCTCTTTCTAAGTATTTTGTTTGTATGGGATTTATCGGTTTATCATGACGCCATTATGCATTAGAATAGTTTAATCAGATCGTCTATTTTAATAGCGATTTTTTAAATAATGCACTGGCTATTTCCTTTTCTGATATTTTTCATCTGTCTATATAAAAAAGATGAAAATTCTCTGTCTGTCTGTCTGTGCACTTATTACTTTTAGTTTATTAAAGTAACTGTTATGGTACCTTACCTATACAGACTACTTGAACTCTTCCGCTCACCATAAATACTGGGAGTACCTGCTTCTCAGTGTTGGACCCAACCCCAACCCGATCAGTCTTTCATTAACTTCGGTTGAGTGAGGACGTCGGGATGGGGTAATACCAGTCGAGGATTCGTTCTCGACAATCAGTCCGGCAGGAACTAGGCCATTTACTTGGCCTTTTATCTGCCGGGCTGAGGTATATTGTCCTGGGTTTTCCTAGGAGGTGCACCCTCCCAGGCCTTGCCTTCCCTCTTTGGGAAGGGGTAAGTTTATTGCTTGCTGCCTGAGGCGCCCTTACCGGGGAATGCCGACGGGGTTGCCCAGGCTATTTTTGCTAGGCCAGAGTGCTCCTTCTTTAGGGGCGCTGGCTGGCTTGATCTCCCCACTTTCCGACCTTGTGTCACATATTGCTTTGTGGGAAGCGATTAAATACCTGGATCCAACCCCAGCCCGATCAGTCTCTCATTAACTTCGGTTGATTGAAGACGTCGGGATGGGGTAAGGTATTACAAGTCGAGGATTCGTTCTCGACAATCAGTCCGGTAGGAACTGGACAATTTCGGTAGCCTTTTATCTGCCAGACTGATGTATACTGCCATGGGTTTTCCCAGGAAGTGCACCCACCCAGGCCTTGCCTCCCCTCTTAGGGGAGAAGTAAGTTTATTGCTTGCTGCCTGAGGCGCCCTGACCGGGGAATGCCGACGGGGTTTCCCAGGCTATTTTTGCTAAGCCAGAGTGCTCCTTCTTTAGGGGCGCTGGCTTGATCTCCCCACCTTCCCGACCTTGTGTCACATATTCCTGCGGTGGGAGGGAATTAAATACCTAGATCCAAACCAGCCCCGTGCGGTCTTTCTGTAACGTCAGTTGCTTAGAGACTTCGGACTGGTTAATACCAGTCAAGGATTCGTTCTCGACAATCAGTTCGGCAGGAACTGGGACATTTTGGTGGCCTTTTATCTGTCGTGCTGAGGCATTAGTCCTGGGTAGTTCTAGGAGGTCCACCTGCTCAGGCCTTGCTTCCCCTCTTTTGGGTGTAGTAAGTTTATTGCTTACTGCCTTAAGCTCCCCGACCGGGAAATGCCGACAGGGCTGCCC
This sequence comes from Sepiola atlantica, assembly GCA_963556195.1. Taxonomy (NCBI): domain Eukaryota; kingdom Metazoa; phylum Mollusca; class Cephalopoda; order Sepiida; family Sepiolidae; genus Sepiola; species Sepiola atlantica. Next base: position 82,409,833 of record OY744522.1, read on the forward strand.
AGGCAATTTTTTATAGGCTAGAGTGTTCCTTCTTTATGGACGCTGGATTGACTCTCCCCACCTTCCGGCCTTGTGCCACATCTTCTTGCGGTGGGAAAGGAGTAAATACCTGGAACCACACCAGTCTATACTGGCAGTCAAGACTGACGTACAACAACTCTTGTTCTCTCTTGTATTATACTTTTTTCAATATACTTGTTTTCTCTAAACTCTGAGTTCATCTTTTCCTTCCGGCCCCTTTACAGGCCCACAACAACTGGTGACGTGGGATTTTGAACTTACACACCCGCAACAATAACACAGTTGGTGGGAATTATACACTACCTGTGCAGATCGTTCTAAGGGGTCATATTCATCATTTATAATTTTTATCCCCTTAAAAATATTCATAAAATAGCATGAAACCCTCACCTTATTTTTTTGTATTTCATGTTAATGATATATAAATCATACTTACATTTCACAAATTTAAATGAATTCTTAAAGTTTTAACACATTTTTATAATTTTAACACCATCTAATGGAGGCTTCACGCAACAAAATTAAAACATGTCTAAGCCCATAACTTCAGTTGTGTAAGCTCACATATTTTTCACCATAGCTGTATATTTTTGACTACATAGTTTTTTTCTAAGAACTTCCTATCTGTGGAACACAATACCGCACAGTTGCTTTCCAGCTGACTACAACACGGTCATTCTCAAGTCAAATGTTAATAAATACCTGATTCTCTCTGTGTATTTGAAGTCTATGGACATCCAAACCGCTGGACATAGAAAATTTCATTTTTCTATAAATTATCTTCTTTCTAATTATTTTATTCTTTTATGGGATGTATCGGTTTTTCCTGATGCCATTGTAGATGGAAAGGCAATATCAAAAGAAAGAATGACAAACTCCATCCATAGAAAAATAATTCATTTCTATTGACAACTTGTTAAGATAATATAAAATGAAGGGTTGATAAATGATCAGAGTTCAGAGTGTCCCAAGAACGTTCGAGGTGACAAAAGAGTTGTTTTGTCTGTAAAGATGAAATTGCGTAGACATGCTAATTTCGACTGATGCCGTTTGAGTTTGCCTGTTACAATGTAAATGGAATAGACATTGTAGATGTGTGTATTGATAGCTTGCCTGTTTTGTCAGTGATTGAACTGTGTACATATGTATGTGCTGGTACTGTGTTTAGTAGTCCATGAGTGTCTCTCGTTGATTCTATGAAGTCTTCGGCCCCAAGCGGCCTAGGTAGGATTGTGTTGTGTGCCGGGTCCGAAATAAAAAAAAAAACAGGAAAAAGAGAGAAAAATGCTGTGTTTCGGTTTTTATATTACCCATGAATATTTGAAAATCAATATTTCTTGTTCTGTGATAGGCTAAAAGAAACTTCTTATTTGAGCTTTTGTCCAATCGAGAGTCGATACGTAAAAACAACATTTGCTACTTCCTCTTCAGATAGTTTTGATCTGTGTATATAAAAGATGAACATTGTCTCTATTTACTTACCTCCCTACATGGGCAGAGTTAGACACAAGATCGATTTTTAATGTGGTGAAAATCCAGTTTCCTAAAATGGGGCACTCTGGATTGAGATAAAAAAATTAAAATTGCCTCGGTCTAGAAGAATGTCTCCCTCACTGACCAAGTACAGAAAAGATGAAGTGAAATATCAAAACAGATATTACACTTTGCTTCTAGTCAAAAGGCCAAATAGCTGAAAATTATCTCTCTGTCCACATTACCTTTAGCTTATTAGACTTAAAAATTTGGTGGTAATTATATCTGTGTAGATCGTCCTAAGGGTTCATATTTATCATTTTCCTTAAAAAAAGGTACCCAGGGTAGCATGAAACCTCCCCCCTTAATTTTTGTATCTAAATCCCATTAGATTTATATCATATTTACATTTCACAAAATTAAATGAATTCTCAAAATTTTAGCACCCTCTAATGGAAGGTTTACTCAACAAAATTAAAACATGTCTAAGCCCATGACTTTAGTTGTGTAAGCTCTATTATTACATAGTTTTCACCATAGCCGTATTTTTAGACTGCATAGTTTTTTTGCAAGAACTTACCATCTGTGGAACACAATGCCGTGCCACAGTTTCCCTGTTGACTACAACATAGTCGTTTTCAAGTAAAATGTCAACAAATACATGTCGAGCCATCCTTTAAAGTAAGCAAATTCTGTGCATCCAATTCATCGTTCCGAATCCTCTCATAGTATTGTTCATCATCAAACTAGCAATCTCATTAAGCCTTATCTTTGAGTAGTGATTACCCTCATCTATTGATTTTTTTAAAAATCTGATTTTAATGAGATTTGAACAATAAATAAAATACAGAAAATTATATTCATTCTAAAAATTTGAGCAAATTTCGCTTATGGTGTATATTATCAATTTTCTTCAGGGTTTTCAGTATTTTTTGTAGTATTGGAGTTACCACTTATCAAGGCCAAGAGCCACTCGGGTCTAAGGGTTAATGAGATTGAAATGATTGCTAGCTGAAAGATAAGTAACACTATGGGAGTACTAACATTGCTTGGTATGAAATGCGTTTGATTGCTTATGGGTTGTTTTATGACATGAATTTGTTGTTGACATTAGATTTGAAGACGATCAAGTTGTAATCAGCAGGGAAGCAGTACCGAGGTAATGTGTTGCACAGATGGGAAGCCCTGCAAAGAAGTTCTGTCCAGTGAAATTTCACCTAGTTCTAGGCACATGGAGGAAGAAAGAAAACACTTTTTTTTTACTGTGGTAGCAATACAAGTTCTTGCTGTGAATGTCTTACAAGGAGGAACTAAAGACTGGAGCTGAGCCGAGCACTTTACATGGGAATAACGATAGAGTAGAGAAACTAGCAACGTTTCTTTTGTGAGAAATGGGGTTGTAGGTGAGAGAAGAAATCCCCTCCCACTAGATTTCGAAGTCAGTTTTGTAGGCAGGATAGAGGTTTCTTTGAGAAGAGAAACATTTATTTCAACTCGGGCAAAACCGGGATCCGAGATTTGGTAGTGAAAGGAGACAAGCTTGGTTTTAGAGGTGTTAAAAGTAACAAACCACTTTCCCCTCACTCTACCACGTGCTCCAGGTCTGAAGAGAGGCAAACAGCGACAAAGCTCAATCACCAATGCTCTTCGAGATGCAGTCATAGACAGTTGTGTCGTCTGCAGGATATGAATTTGTAGATCATTAATGAAGATCAAGAGAGTTCGCCCTAGAATAGATCCTTGAGGCACACAAGCATTGATTCTATGTGTTTCTGACTTCTGTTCATCAATAACTACTTTTATAAATGTATCCGAGAGATAGGATTCGATGGATGCAAAGACATTGTCAGATATTCCATTGCTAACAAGTTTGTGAAGCATTCCTTAAAACCTTATTCATGAGACGATCTGAAGCTACGAAAACTTATTGTAGATCATTGGTCCTACTCTACTGGACGTGACACGTCTGGTGGCGATTCTCAGTGAGGTTGTCTGTTGGTGGCCAGATCGTTGATTCTCAATAATTTAATAACTTTAAGACATTTATATCCCAAATATATAGATCTTTATTATATTCTATGTACAAACTTCTTGGAGAAAAAGAGAAGTTAGCTACCTACTCGCTATTTGTATAACTACATTTAACACATCGATCTCGTTCATTTCCCAAGAAAATCTCCTATAGACTATTTGATCATGTGGTCATTCCATTTTGTTTTGCATCTTTTGCCGACATGTTCTCATACATGTTACTTTTGAACTATTGATCTCTTGTCAGTTTACTCTTCCGGTTTGCATTGTCTTAAAGGGGTGGGGAGGCTAGTTTCAATGCAATATGAAAATTAAATGCCCACTAATAGAAGATAAACATCACAATTAAAACTTGTCTATTTCTATATAGCATCAGTTGTGTAATCTCTATTTTTACACCCTTTTCAACCACACCAATATCTTTTTGACTGTTTTGAAGTCTTTTTGGGGTTTGGTTCTTGGGATTAATTAAAGTTTCCAAATGTGTTTCATTATTATCAGCCCTTCCTAGGATGGGTATCCCAGCTAGTTTAATAATAGTATTCGAATCAAAAATTGCATTTGTGGACATTCCATAAAGTTCAGATATCAAACAGCATAGGTAGATACTAATCTTTGTAAGTGTTACATTTTCACATATAACTGGCTATTTCAAGTGAGAAGAAGAATTTTAAAATAGTATGTTTGTGTTACATCGATTCTATCTCCCTTAATCGATGATATATATAACTGTCCCATACTTAGCTTTCTGCCATCTTTACATATATCATCGCATGCTAGCAGTTAAGCATCGGTTGTAAACGCTACACACCACGATTTCATGGTTCAACTCTTTTATTAGTTTTCTGTCCTTAGAAAACATTACATGAACCATGGTATAATTTCTATTTAAATGTACCGAAACTTCCCTCCACCAGGTCACAAGCTTGTGCTGTAATAATATGGCAGTGGGATTATTAAAAATGACATAGAAACAGAATTTTCCACATGAAGTTATATTAGGAATTTTCATTAGAAGTTAAGAATTTTAGCTGATGTGTTTAGGAAATGACGTCACTGAAACAGTTTGCTTTCTTTTCTGTCTCTTCTTTCCTCCCATCTTCGTTTCATTTTAGACAAAAATTAATATGTTAATCATTAATCCTTAGTAGTTCTTTCTACTTAATCCATTAGTTCTTTAAATCTATAAAGCTAAAAGTAAATCACTCCAGCTTGTACAACGAGTCTCTAATCGTATATGGCATGTACTCAGCAGCAAATTTTGTGTTGTGAAAAATATAGATAAAATCAAAAACCGTCTTGGTCAAACCACCTAGGAATCCACAGACCTAAAACCATTCACAAACACATAAAACACTTTTCAAAAACATAACCGAAACAACACAATATGGACAGCATTCATTACACACCACACCACCATCCCAATACTATACAACCCCCCTAAAACACACAATGCATACATTCCACTCCATCCCATCATATTTAGCATAGAAAAAATACCCCATGCTCTCACTAAATTACTGACCCCCTATTAGGCCTTATTAGTACAGCCAAGATAAAAAAAAACTCCAGAGACCTATTCAATCACTTATTATAAATCAGTCACTTTATTGCCCTACTTAATTCACCTCCTGCTTTAAAATCTATTTTAACATCTGAAGCTGGCTTTATCCAGGCGGGCCCCTACCAACCTTTTTTTTACATCACCTGTCTAACTCCTCACACCACTTTCTCTTTGCTACCTCCCTCTTCTTTGAACTCAAACTCTTTGAATTTCAATTTCTATAACGGATTAGTCAACTTTTCGATTTCTGAAGAGATGCTAGTTTTTACCGGCTCTCTGCCTGGATTGAAAACTACTTATTATCTCATTTTGAATTCAAATCCATAAAAACTATATCTGTAAAGTCCATGAGAGTGCTTTAAATCGCTTTTAATACACAACTTACATCCTAAACTTTTACATTACAACCTCCTGCAACTGGTTTACTTGGGCTTTTATAGTTTGACTACTCCAAAATTTAACGGATTTTACAATTTTTAGAAGACAATCTTTTCTGAATTTACCGCTTTTGAACCTGCTGCTACAATTTTCATGACGCCTTCAACGGTGAACTTTTTCATATATTTTCAACCTCTTCTCTTTGCATTAGACATTTTCTGTACTCTCTATATTTGTATTTATCTTATATTTATATTTTTTCAAATTGTGACTTTTGGTAATTCCCCTACCAACTTATCTCTCTGTATTCCTCTGATAAGATTTCATTCTTTGAAAAGCCATGGCTTAAAAGAAAAATAAATCTCTTTTATTTGAAACACCTTATTTTGAGAAACTTAAGACGTAGTAGATATTGTATTTTTACAATCTTTATTCTCATCTTTAATTGTCTATATAATTGCTCTATCTTGTATATCGAACATCAATTCTTTCATAATAGGTTTTAATTTAAAGGTATACATTATATATTTATTTTCCTGTTCTTATATATATATATATATATATATATATATATATATATATATATATAATCTTTATATATATATATATATATATATATATATATATATAAAATCTTTATGGGTATATAATGTGCCGTATAAACTCTTGGTAGTATCCCTAGGCTTCAAACATGTTTAGGCTCCTCGAAGCCCGCCGCGAATCTCAGGCTCTCCATTCATACAAGTTATAACAATAATATTTAATGCACCTTTATCATCTTTCGTATTAATTTCATTAAAGTACAGAATGCATTTGCTGTATCCATGAAGTTACCATTTAACACTAACAGAAAAAAAGGTTGCATGGGTCCATTTTAGTCAGCTTTTAGGATTATGCAACAATATGATAGTTGAAAATGTATGTTCTGCTTCAAAACTGAATATGAATGCAAGTAAAAAAAAATCTACGAGGACTTAACAAAAAAGAAAAGATTAATTTGAAAACAACGGATTACACATAT
>OY744522.1:82421320-82426320 GCA_963556195.1 Sepiola atlantica
AAAAGTTATTACTTTTCATTCACAAAACTTTTCACATGGATTTATTCTTTATATTTTAATGAAATTTATTTTTAATTAAAATAGACTTAATTATTAAAAAATAAATTAATCACTGGTGATTTTTAATTTTTAAATTTGTTTTTTGTTCTACTAATATGTCACCACTTACCAAGGCCAAAAGCCATTCCAGGATAAAGATGAATGGATTTTATGTTATTTTATTTTTTCTTATCTTATTTTCAATTTTAATTTGAAAATATTCATTCAATTTGTATAACTTCTGATAATATCCTACAATATATTTTCTTGCAAGATATTTCAAGAAAAATGGTCAGAAAAAGGCGCACCACAATTTTGTACTTGCAGTAATGATGTCAGAAAATTTTCAGGGCCACCTACCCCATAAAATAAAATGGAACCCCTAATTTTTTGACAAGTTATCCAATACAGCTATTTCCTTATAAATACATGTCCAGACTTAACAGAGTTTGCTATTTCTACATTAAAAGCAAAGGACATAATTAGCATTTGAAAGGCAGTTAACCCTCATTTACCTCTATTAAGTGACAAGTCCTTTGGTAGGTAAGGTGAACATCATATGCTTCCAGAAAGCAAAACAGATGAATAGAAAATCTCTCCCTGCAACCCGAGAAAAACATTTACAGGAAAAGCTAGATACACTGTTTGACATTGCTTCTTGCACGTGTAAACTGTCTGTTTTAAGCTGTGATGACAAAAATGTGAAGTGCAACAAAGAACATTGTCAGACTAAGCACATACTTTGTAATTGTCCTTTGGAAAAAAAGGTAAGATTATTTTCTGTTTTCATTTCTTTAAATATATTCGAATAACAAAATCATTTACATTTTAAATTAAATGAATTTCCATACTTGCATTTAATATTTAAACAAATGTAAAAAACAACTCTTATTATTTTCTTTTGAAATACCATTGTGATATTGATGTTTGTAAAAAAAATTAAAATTTGATATTTCAGGTTCCAGTGGAAGACAGGGACTATTCGAAAGATCAAGGAGCTAAAAAAGGACTGAAGGACACTTTCCAGCTTGGTCCAATAGACAAAGCTGCCATAAAAAAATGTAAAAGGAAAATAGAAAGATTTAGGTTCATCACCTAATGATGCATCAACATTTCATGACCAGAATGCTGTTCTTTCCTACTCCAGTCCTAATAGTGATTTAACAGAAGTTGATTATTTTGAGCCTGAGCGACCTCCTCCGGGACCTCACAGTCTTATTAAAATTTATCAATATGCTATGGAATTAATCAGGGGTGATGTTTCTTCCAACCTTGGAGTCAGCCTTGCTAACGCCTTGCTCTTAAACTTAGATGCCATAGGCCTTCTCAAATCTAATGTCCATATAACAGATATCATCATTGATAAATGTGAAATAGAAAGACACAAATAATTAGGAATTAACCAAGGACATTTAGATTGTCAGAAACTGGCAGGAAAAAGACACCGAAATAACATCAATGTTTAGCAGGATCACACTAGATGCACTAAATAGGAGAATATAAGAGATAATCGTCAGTAGGAATAAATAGGGAGGAAAATAGCAGGATCACTGGCAGCATATGTTGGATTCTACTCATATATACATTTAATGCACACACATTAGTTTTCCGTGTATGTATAGAAGATGGTGATGCCAGTGGCGGTGATATGTATAACATTAATGGTAAATTGATGCATGTGCTTATTCATGTGTTAGCTGTGAGACAATCGGGCAGCAACAGCTCAAGTACCAGAGTGTCATCAGAGACTGCATATATATATATATATATATATATATATATGTATTTAGGCAGCATATTTTCATTTAGGCAAACATTATTAAATAACACAGAGTGTTTTTGCTTGATAAGACTTTTTTATTTTTTCAATTTTTTGAATAGTCAATTTAGTATTTCGGTCAAATTGGTGTATGTAAGTTCTGTAGGATTCTTGTTGAGGAAAGGGAAAGAAAAATGGAACAAGAAATTCACAGAACTTACATGCACCAATTTGACCGAAATACTAAATTGACTATTTGGAAAATTGAAAAAATAAAGAGTCTTATCAAGCAGAAACACTGTGTTATTTAATAATGTTTTCCTATATATATATATATATATATATATATATATATATATATATATATATATATATATATATATAGATTTAGATTTTTCACTTATAAAATAGATCATTCAGTGAAGACCGGGGTTGTTCCAATAAAAAACAAGCTCGATGATACTCGATTACAGAGTACAGAGCATTTATATGTGATTTTATGAAGGCTTACCAAAGCATTCCTTTCAAGACACCAATGATCACCATTAAAGATATTTTTTCTTACAAATACTATTTATTCAAATTAAATGTTTTTTCTACACGTGTTTCACTACCAAGCAGTTACTTGCTTGGCAGATCATCAGGGAAATTAAATGTCTGGAATACTGGTTTCAACTGCCGACAAAACACAATGTGGCGTTGTAATAGTTGAGGTCACTTAAGAAAAGAAGAGGAAAAAAATAAAAATAAAAATAAAAGTCAAACTTAAAAAGCAAGGAAGAACAACGGTAAGAAAAGAAAGTCCTAGAAAAGTCTTAGAAAAGTAGCTTGTGCATTATTTCTTCCACCAAGCCAACAAGCAAGTAGTCGGTCCCAAATACATTCAATAAAACCACAAAACCGGAACAATGTGCGATAATACACTTTCACGTTAGCTGAATAAATCCCCCCCCCCCCACACAATAAAACAAAAGAACTAAATCATTCAAGATACCGCTCACAAGTTACCATTCCAATCCAATGATAGTATGGGAATTCTAAATCCAACTTCTCACAAAGAAAAGTCAACACAAATGTTCGTCCGAGTTCAAAGAGTCTTATTTCAATTGTTGATTTATTACCCTTCGAAATAAACACACGACGAGTTGAATGTCAATCCCGCAGAAAACTCCCTTCCATCAAGAAAAAATCTTAATATAGAAACTATTTATTCAAAATACTGTTTCTAAAAATATTTATTATTAAACCTATTCCTTATAGAAATTAATCATCTAGTGTCTGGGACGTCATTTTACATTTTGGGAAAATATCCTTCATTTAATTAACTGCCCAATTGTTATCGTTTTGTTGTTTAACGAAGCGAAAAAAGCCTATCCCGCAGAATTTGTTTTTAAAAAAATTATTCATATATCAAAAATAAACTGTTATTATAAAAAGGCCTTCTACAAAAATCTAGTTATTATTTTAAATCATTTAAAATATTTCCTTAACGGCTGTGTCTGTTTGTAACTCTCTGTGGAGAATATTATTCTATATTCCATAAATAAATGTTACAACGGAATATCGTTATCAGAAATCTATTTTCTATTTTGAAAAAAAAAAAAAACTTTTTTTTAATGGACCGGTTTATTTTTTTGTCAACCTTACGGGAAAATATCACTCTTACTCATTAAATGACAGGAGACTTTATTATTACTAATTTAAAATCCCGTACAAAATACTTTTTTTATAAAATTCAATTGTTTCTATTTTTAGAAATTAAGTCCGTGTCGGCATGCATGTTTTTAAAATTATTTTTTCCTTAATTACTTTTCCCCATTCCTGCCACCAAATTGTTTTATTTATTTTAATCCAATTAAAAACTAATTTAATTTAACCTAATTTAATTAAATAGTGATAGCATCCAGGTTGCTATTTCTTATTTTTCACTTAAAATTACTTGAAATCCCCAATGCATTTCGTATAATATATCTATTTCTGAGAATAAATTGTGATTTATTATTTATTATTCCACTATCTTTTTATGTGTAACACAATTTCCCCCCTCTATTCCGCTGAATAAGTATTTACTATAGTTGACTATCACTGGGCCTTATTCCGATAGAATATTCCTACCTTATCTCCCCCAACCTAAGTCTCGAGTATCCGCTAATAATTGAATTAAGACATATCTTAGCATAAGTACGTGTTACTAATTCTCATCCTCCCTATTATACACTAATTATTGCCCCAGATTGCCTCAGGAAGTGTCCATCTTGCCTATCTCTGCTGTAAGTTTATACTTCCCCCAATTCCCCTCCTATCCAGGTTTTAGGCTTGATAACAGGTAACGGTTTCTATGCAGACAGCATTGTAGTATTTCCTGCCTAGCGTTCAGTAAATTATCTCTAGATGTCATGATGTGGTACGACTCCAATGCACATAGGTTGCATCTCTTCTTTTTGTTCGGTTTATATTTGTTAGCCCTCCCCAAAATTGACCATTTCAGTTCGAAAGGGTCTTGCCTAGCAATGAGGTTTCTCACAAAACGGCCAACAGAAGTGTTAGGCCTATCTATGTCTTCCCTTTGGCCTCCCCTGAAGGAACTCATGTGGTTTCTGAATCTATCTTTGAACTCACCCCCGGTTGAACCGATATATGATTTCCTACTACTCTCTGTTATCACATCGCATTTGTAGACAATGCTTGAAACTCTACAGTTCCCCCCCAGTGGACAGATGTTAGAAGCTCTGCAGTTACAGTTGTGTGCTGGGCCGTTGCTGGATGTTCTACTACTATGGTTATTTATAATGGAGGTTCTCACTGAACTGGTGTTACTGGGATCAACACCAGAAGAGAACATGGCTTCCCTTGTTTTAGTTATCTTAGAATTATTATATCCTATGATGGATGTGGCTATATTTCTACAGGTTGAATAAGAGAGTTTTACAGTATTTTTGTTAATGATTCCCCCCAATCTGCTATCCCTTGGAAAGTTTTTTTCCACTATGCTATAAAAAATCTTTGGGATATTAGTCTTAATATGCTGGCTATAGGGGGGGTTGAACCATGTAGTGGTCCTTCTCCTATTTTTCTTCCTACCTTCCCCCCCGGTTTGGGTAGCATGTGAGTTCAATTCGTTACTTCCAACTTCACGAATATTATCATCAACCGGTTCCCACCCTACCTGGTTTACATTACCGTGGGATACACCAGGTCTCCT
>OY744522.1:82431320-82466320 GCA_963556195.1 Sepiola atlantica
TTTAGAATATATAATTACGAGCTGAAGTGCTTGTCTACGTGGGGTAATAGATTACTAGATGATTCCAACACATGAAAAATATCATGGGCAACCGTTAAATAATGATCGAAATGAGACCGTTGAAGTGTAGAATACCCCCCTCCCCCAAAGGTTCGTTCAAGATAGGTTACTTTGGTGCAAAGATATCACTTCACTTATCTGAACACTTAATGTTTAAAATTTGTTATCAGGTATCCAAAAAAGTTTTTGCAGATTTTTATAAGCAAAAAAGTAGTAACACATTTTTATTTTTATATATATTTATTTATCAAAGTATACACCTTCATACTTAATTATTTCAAAATCAGGGCCACCTACATCCAGAATTTCACTTCCATAACCTAAAATCTGTAAGCGACATCCAGATAATTGTTCGTGATGTTGCCAGACTCATCAAAAATCGCGATGCCAACAAGACAACTGGTTCCAACAACATTCCGGTCATAGTACTCAAGAAACTGCAACTGGAAATAGCTCTTATCCTTACAAAGCTGTTCAGTCGTTGATTAAAGGAGAAATGCTTTCTATCACCCTGGAAGATTTCGTTGGTTTGTCCAGTATTTAAAAATACTGCAGACCGGTTCTCTGCATCCCAGTCTTCTGTGCGTAATGAATAAGTTATTTACTTCTGTAATAAATCAAGTAGTTGTCAACCAACTCAACTCAAACAATCTTCTTAGTGATAAACAATACGGATTTGGTCCTGCAAGATTTACAGCTGACGCACAAGATCAGTGAATCTATCGACGGGAGCTTCATTTCTAGGGCAATAGCTTTTGACATATCTAAGGCATTCGACAGAGTCTGACACAAAGGTTTGTTCCACACGCTTGTTAGCTATGGAATATCTGGAAACATCCTCTCAACCATTGAATCGTTTCTGTCTGATATGTCTAGAAAAGTAATTGTTCAAGCACATAGCATCAATGCCGTGCCCAAATGATCCATTCTTGGCCCAACACTCTTCCTGATCTTCATATTCTGAGATCGTTCGTCGACATATATGCGGACGACGCAACTATTTATGGCAACACTCCAAAGAGCATCGAAGATCAAGAACTTGCCGACTCTCTCTCCTTCGTATTTTCTCTCTTTCTCTTCCGACTTAGTGCAATGGGGTAATAAGTGGCTTGTTACTTTTGACGCCTCTAAAACAAAGCTTCTATATTTTCACCACCAACACTCGTATCCTTACTTCTCCCTCATCGAAATGAATAGTTCTTTCTTCGAGGACGCTCCTTTCTTTGATAAGTTTCTAGGACTGACTTGCTCCCCAGACCTGAAATGGAAGATTTACATCAAATCTGTTGCTAAATTTGCTGTAAAAATGGTTGGATCATTCTACTGCTTCAGAAAGTACTTCACTCCTGACGCAATGCTCTACTTGAATAAGTGCCAGATACGTCCTAAGATGGAGTACTGCTGTCATATCTGAAGAGGTGTTGCTTGGAGCACCCTCTCTAGTTTTCATAGAATACAAAGCCGAATTCACAATATACAGGGTGGGCAAAAATAAGGGTCCTATTTTTAAAAATTCATAACTTTTTTATTTATTGATTTAAAAAAAATTTTTTTTTTAGAATAAGTAAAGGACCCCTTCCGAAGCAAGCATGAGCCGTATTAGCCCTAAGGAACGTACCCTCATTTAGAAAACATTATTTTTGCTTAAAAAACTCAAAACAGTGTAAAAAACAATACTTTAGTTTTTGTAAGTTTTAAGAAGTGTTTTTCGGCTAAAATTTGTTTTGTTTATTTCAAAAAATCTCGGAAGGGTCAGTCTACACACACATAAAGTTTGGTGAGTTTAACTTTTATTTTGTGGAAGTTATTCAAATTCAAGTTATTCAAATTTAAAGATAGGACCCTTATTTTGGCCCACCCTGTAGTAGAGGATGATCTCTTCTCGTCCCTTCAGCCTCTTTCACACAGAAGATATGTTGCTAGCCTCTCTCTACTATATCGTTATGTTAATGGTAGGTACTCAGCTAAGCTCCAATCCCTATAAAACATTCACTGTAGGAACTCATCTAGCTGCAACCACAGCAAAAAACTTTCCTTTCTCGCTCTCTCATTACCAAAAACCGAACGAAACTTCCATGAACAAAGTTTCTTTTCTTTCTGTGAAAGAATGTACCACAAGTCTGTTTCTGAACTGACTCTAACATGGTTGTCAAGAGGAAGAGGAACGTGAAAAATACTTGTTGAGCCGTTCCCTTGAATAATAAATTCCTCTTAAGCAATCTTCTGTCCATTTCACCCATTTGCTTTCGATCTCTTCATAGATGCGATTATAGTCCAACTGACGATCTCTTTAACCCTTATCCTCGAATGACCGCCATGGCTTGATAAGTGGTGACACGTCAGTAACAAAATACAATGTATATATAAATTAAGAATAACAAATTACAACCAACATTTTTAAGTCATTTGTATCATAATTTATTTCGCCCTTGGAAGGGGGCTCATCAGATGCTTTCTAATGGCTTACCACTCGTTTAAGGGCGAAATAAATTATAATGTCAATTTCTTAAAATGTTGGTTTGAGTTTTTTCTTAACTTTATTGTTGCATTTCATTCCACTGAGCTCTCTTAAGATCTATTGAAAACATTCCGATATTCACGAATCCAACACACATATATATATATATATATATATATATATATATATATATATATATATATATATATATATATGTATATAGTATGTATATATAATTATTTCAATTCCAATGACCAAAATTGAGTCTTTACTCAAATTGCTTATTTTCTGCAATGGCACAATTAACGACATTTTTACAATTGTTTCGCAATGTGCAATATGCTACAATTAAACGCTGCTCTTCAGAAACCACAATAAAAACATTTATAAAGATATTATATCATGCAAAAAGTTCATTGAAAAAAAAACAGAAAGCAAACAATACTACAGCGAGATCTTCCCCCCCCCCTGAAACTAAGATGACAAAATTCAAATCAAGCCGCCATTATCTATCTATCTATCTATAAAGCCGTTAAAAGCCATACAATGGAAATAATTTTATTTATTTTAATCTTATATTTTTCGGCGATAGACGGTTTCATCAGAGAATATAGGATATATTTCATATCAAAGTCCTTTATTTTCCTTGGTTGTTGTGTAAATCTGTGAGATATTTTTAAGTAGAAGGAAGATAGTCTTTAGTCAAAAACAGCCACTAGTAAATAAGAAATTGATGTGCACGCTTTTGTAAAGCATTTTTGATATTTGAAAATCAACAAGGCTTTATAAAAGGACGACCATCAATTGCTTCATATGTATAATTATTATTATAAAGGCTCTACGTTTTCCTAATATTGATAAGTATTTTATTCAATGCCTATTATTTCCTAAATTTACACAAAAAAACACTTTTCATTTAGTCTTAAGATACTTTAAAAAATGATCGGAAATGAATTCCAAAAAGCAAAGTTAATACAGAATTGTAAAACATAATAAGTTAAAACTAGAAATAATAAATGAAGAAAATCAAAATTTTAAAAATAAGTAAATAAAAATAACAATAACAACAAGAGAAAACATTAATTGTAGAGTCAAAGAACAGGATTCATTCTTTTGTTTTTATTATTTTTTTAATAAAACTTATTAAAAGTAAAAACTTTTTTTTTCTTTTTAGACAAAAGTTTTCTTTAATGACAGCAGCTGTGCAGTTTTTATTTGGGTGATTTTCAAACCAAACCGTCTCGTCATCGAGTCCTTATCTGTATTTCCATTTTTTTCCTTAATTTGTCTACCGGCTGATCCAGATGTGAAGAGGAATTCGAGATACAATCAGAACCGAATGAATAGATATTTTATCTATTTTCATGTCCATTTACAACAAGATATTATATTTCTTGCATTTCTTTTCGTTCTAAGAATTAAAAAAAATCTTCCTTTTCTCAATTTTTTATTCGTAAAAATGTTTTTGGAAAGAATATCTGCACAGATATGTACATATACACACACTAACATATATACGGAAAAAACGACATATATCTATCTAAATTTCTATTTATATAAAGTTAAGTATGTGTATATGTTCATATATTTGTATATACAGAATTCACTCAGAAAATAATTGACCAATCATTTGAAACACAGCTGCTAAGTGTAAACGTTGGTAATGTGAACTATATTTAGTTTAATTTAGTTTTATTCAAAGTGGGCAAAGAGGAAGTTAAAACCCTCTATAAAAATTCAAATCTTCGATTTTTGTCAAATAGTGGTTTTGATCGCATTCACAAACGTTTCTGATTTGTGTTTAAATGTTTTCTCCAGCTTTTTTTGCCATTCGTTTCTAAATTATAAGTTAAAAAACTTCTCTGCGACACACGCGCACCATTGCTCAGACAAATTGATTTCTTTAATTCTTTTTACAGGCTTATTTAAAAGAGACATAAATTTATATTAGAATTACCAAAATGTTAATATTTATCTATTTATATGAATAAATGCGAAAGTTTTGTATCGTTTTTACAACAAACTTATGGATGAAATGTTCATTATTGAAAATTTTGGTTTTAAGTACTTCAAGAAACAAACTTTGTGAAGCGAATTATACTAAATGTGAGCTAATCAACATTTGTTGTCCTTAAGGCTTTTATCCTATATACTTTAATAACAGCTAAACTATACCGTTGTTCTGAGATTAAGTTACGTTTAAAAAAAGTATCTCTTGTTCTAATTAGCATCATTTATAATTAACGGAATCAGTCAACAATCTCTCTCTTAACTATCAATGTATTTCTTTCGCAACCTCTCACTCTATGTTGATCTAACCGCTCTCTAATATGTCTTAGTGTCTCTGTGAGCATTTAGAGAGAGTTACTCTCTTTTCTCAACATCGCCATCAAATTGGCATACATGTGTCTGTACACATAACAATCACATATGTAATGTAGATGGCAAAATTATAAGTCACCCTACTTCTATATCAGAATAATAAATGATAATAATACTTTTATATCTATTTATAATAGAGATTATGCATCTGTCTGAAGCCGAAACTATACTATTTAAGACTATTGTACTTAGTATGAAATAATATAGTGAGTGGGTAGTGTAGTATAGACTGAAATAGTATGGGGTAATTATTACTTCACACTCGAAAATAACATTAATCTTAATATATATATTAGGAGAAGGGGGTAGTGTAATATCTCTTCTGTTGTCATGATACCATCTTCCCAGGTATTACTTCCTCCTTTTGAGAGGGCAGTGTAGTATCACGAGATTGACAATTTTTCAAAACAACTGGTGTCACTGTAATGTAATTAGAAAATCATTTTTTTTATTGTTCTTTGGCCTTTTGGTATAACATCAAAGTGTAATATCTGTTCTTACTAGGTATTTTTTTAATAAATAAAAAAAGACTGATATAATCGAAAATCTATTATTGTACTATTTTTAAGGGGATAGTTGTTTGTCTGATTTATAAAATGATACTAGATCACCCATGACCCATGTAGTCAGTATTATTAAAAATATTATTTCTTTCTTGATAATAGACATTAGTTCTATATCTTTCTCTTCCCATCTCTCTTCTTTAAAGATAATTGCCTTATCTATTACTAATGGAGATTTGGTATCTGCCTGTCTAAAGCCGAAACTATACTATGACTTTTATTAATTGTACTATTATACTATCTTTTAATGATCAATTCAGTTTATTAAACTATTTCAGCCTAATATATCATCTTTCAATACAAAATTCAGGAGGGTGATAGTGTAATACCTGTTCTGTTGTCATGATACCATCTTTTCAGACATTACCTCCTCCTTCTTTAGGGAGTTAGTATCATTTCTATTATCATGAGACCATCTTCCCAGGCATTACCTCCTCCTGTGGGGAGGGGGTTAGTGTAGTACATGTTCGTTCGTCACGATACCATCTTTCCAGACATTACTTCCCCGTTTATTTCTTTTAAGGAGGGGGTATACTGTATTATGTGATCTATGATCATGATATCATCCTCCACGGCATTATCTCCTCCTTTGTAGTACAGGGTGGCCAGATGTCACTGATCGATCATTGAGAGATTTTAATTTGAATAAATTCTTTATTTTTATGGCTCCTTAACAGAATGTTAACATAATATGACGAAGACAATAGAGATTTGTTTGCAAAAAAAAACAAAAATAAAAAAGTTGGCAATGTCAACTGACCTTCATGTTCCCCAGACTTGACTAGCCTTGACTTTTTCTTGTGGGGGTATCTCAAAGAAAAAGTTTACATCAACAAACCTGAAACTCTTACAGGAATTGATGGAGAACATTAGGAATGAAGTTAGGGAATTAAATCGTAATCGAGTGATCCTGCATGGATAATGTTTTGGAAAGGGCACGAATTTGTGAAGCTGGAAATGGAAGCCATTTAAAAGGTGTTATTTTTCATGAATAAATTCGTTTTTATTTTTGTTCTTTTTTTGCAAACAAATCTCCATTTTCTTCGCGATATTATGTTAAAATTCCATTAAGGTACCATGAAAAATAAAGAATCTATTCAAGTAAAAATCCCTCAGTGATTCCTCAGCGACTTCTTGGCCACCCTGTATATGGTCGTTTGTTATGATACCATCCTTCAAGGCATTAATTTCTCCTTGGCGGGACAGTGTAATATAATTAATCATAATCCTAGGCTAGCAAAAATATTCGAGTAATAATAATAATAAGAAGAATATATGCAAGAAGAACATCTTACTAAATAAGTGTAGTAGTTGTGACCTAACAAGCTACGGGTACGTCTCGTATATATATATATATATATATATATATATATATATATATATATATATATGAGAGAGATTTCAAGAAATACAAGTAATTTTAGTTTTATCAAAATAACCGCCAGTTCTTCATTTCTCACAGTTAGAGATTTTCCCTTGATACCAAGTCTGCTCCACTCCAAGTAAAATCTTTCACCCTTCCTGAAGCTATAAATATCAACTCGAGAACGTATGAAAGAAATTCATGTGACCAGAAAGTACTGAGCTGACCCCTGTGCAATACTTTTCTCATATAATGTCCCATGGTGCACTCGGTCGTTGAGGCCTAGGCTTCCTTCAAATTTTATATTCGTGTTCGGACACTGAGTGAGTGACCGATAAAGGCCAGATCGTTGAACAGAATAAGTGCCAACTAATTCTTCCTGACCACTGAGAGTAGTTTGCGCTTGAAATTGGCGTGCTAACTTTATTGGCAGGTTTCGCTGCCAGGAACCAATTCCTCTGCCAGACTTTGAACCCACTTACCAAAAATATTAGACTCAGTCGATTTAACACAAAGCATCAATATTCGACGGAGTTGATGTATTAAGGAGAGAAGATGGCCGCCCCAAAGGCCAACATTCTTCCTTTTCTGCTACTGAGGAATAATTCATGCGACCAAACTAATGAAAGTGCTCATGCGATTCTTCATTATATAGAGGAGCTTATTTTCTTGGCTTGCTCCGATGCCGGAACATCTGTAGTAAATCTTCCCCTTAGGTGAACAGTCAGCCTACAAGAGTTGGTAAAATATGAGGCTTTTAATGAAAATATCATACACATAAACAGTGAAAATATACAAATAATTTTATATATATATATATATACACACGTTAGTGTACATCCTCCATCATAGATGACGGGAAAAAATTATGCTTCAGCAGTGTTCGCATTCACTGTTTATCTCGATATATTACTAAAAGATTCATATAAAATCATAGGATTACGTCAGTAATTTGATTTCCATATATAAATTTTAATTATCATTTTTGATGACCTAAAGAAAAAAACACCCACCGTTAACTGTCTATTATAGGGTGGACGATTTCTTTCCTAATTATTATTATTCTTTTATTTTTTTCAACATATTTCACCCCAGACAAGGCAGACCGCCACTGTAGACGTAAGGGGCTACTGAAAATTAGGGCGTAGGTTTTGGGTGTCATCCTAAGTTGGGAGCTGTGTAGCGAGATGTCTGTTTACATTAGTTTTAAACCTCTGCATGTCGGTACAGTCGGAGAAACAGGGAGCAGGAGGGAGTTCTAGAGGCAAAGAAGCTATTGAAGTAGAAGGCCCTCTGGCATCTGGGGACCTCCATAGTGAATGGATGTGATTTAGCTGATTGTCTACTTGGTCTAGTATGTTTACATCAAGGGGGAACCAGAGCAGCCAGTTCATCGGAGCACAATCCATTGATGTATTTGTAAAACAAGCACAAGGATGCAACATTGCAGCAATGGGACAGGAGCTGGAGCTTAGAGGATGTACACTAACGTATATATATATATATATATATATATATATATATATATATATATATATATATATATTATTAAAAATAACCGACAATTTTTGTCTGATTATTTTAGTATTGATCCCTTCAATTTTCCGGATTAAAATCTTAATCTCGGAAGAAAATTGGCTGATGAAACTGCCGTAATGTACATGTTGGTCCAGAGTACTTTCTGACCCGTCTGGGTCCATCGTCAGTAGAATAATGACAAACAGGTAAAGACCTGGAGTGAGATTTATAATTAATTATGGCGGGAAAATTTAAATATGAAACTACATTTATTAGGTATTATAAGCATTTAAGTATATTAGTACTAGTGTTAAAATTAATCTTGTTAATAGCGGGGTTTTTTGTTTTAATGAGTAAAGTTTCTAGTATATGGAGTTTTTGTGTATTAGTATTATGTTCTAGGATTTTAGTATTATCTACAAGAAGTTTTCGGATGTGCGAGCGGGGACAGGAATGTTCGTTAGTAAGGTGTCTAGCTATAGCATTATTATCGGATAGATGCATGGTCAACCTCCTGGACAGAGTCGTGGTGGTCGAACCAATATATACGTGCTTTCCTTGGTTGTCGGAGACACAGTCTCCCAATGGACATTTAAACTCGTATACTAGGCCCGTCCTATCCAAGACTCTAATCGAGGGTGAAGAATTATTTGTAATAATAAGATTAGTGGTTTTAGTTTTATTGTAGTAAATAATTAGTTTAACTTTTTTATTTGGGTCGGTGGAAAGTACGTTTTTATTAATAATATTTTTTAAAACCTGTTCATCTGTTTTATAGTTAGGTGAAATTGGTTACAATAAAATAACCTGCTATTAACAAGATTAATTTTAACACTAGTACTAATATACTTAAATGCTTATAATACCTAATAAATGTAGTTTCATATTTAAATTTTCCGCCATAATTAATTATAAATCTCACTCCAGGTCTTTACCTGTTTGTCATTATTCCACTGACGATGGACCCAGACGGGTCAGAAAGTACTCTGGACCAACATGTACATTACGGCAGTTTCATCAGCCAATTTTCTTCCGAGATTAAGATTTTAATCCGGAAAATTGAAGGGATCAATACCAAAATAACCAGGCAAAAATTGTCGGTTATTTTTAATAATACGTGTCTTAAGGAAAAAATGCTGCCTCGATATATATATATATATATATATATATATATATATATATATATATATATATATATATATATGTATATAATTATTTGTATATTTTCACTGTTTGTGTGTATTATATTTTCATTAAAAGCCTCATATTTTACCAACTCTTGTAGGCTGACTGTTCACCTAAGGGGAAGATTTACTACAGATGTTCTGACATCGGAGGAAGCCAAGAAAATAAGCTATTTCAGGTGGTGGGGTAAATTTGAAGTAGTTGTCTGACTTGTTATTTGCTTTCTCATTTTCATCACGTGAAATGGCTTCGTCCAGGGACTAAAAAAAAGCACATGTTTTACTTGCTAACTTTTGTGAGACGGTATGGAAGTACATATATTAATTTACACACACATATATATATATATATATATATATATATACAGTAAACCTGTATAGCATCAATATTTGATTCTGCCTAACCAGTGAATTCGGGAAATTTTCAGTATATGTTCTTTAGTTAAAAAAGGATTTTCAATCAATTTTATTGATTACATATTTTATCCACCCCGATACCGCTTTCAGTAACAGACATTTTGCAAGATTCATCATTTATTTTCATTGGATAATAGATAGAGATCATTATTCAATAAAAGGTGGAAATTAATGAAGCGAAACACATAAACACTATTTCGTTCCGACTAATACAAATAATTTTTCTCAAAATATTATGTTATACAGCCCCCACCGTCAAGTTCATTTTCTTGACAAAATAAGAAAAAAATAAATACAGTCGGCCAAGTTTCAAACTTACGACCTCTGTCTTTAACTGATACACACTAATAAACTTTTCAATTCGTTTTAATATATAAACCATGTGTTTTTTGTCTTTCTTTTTATTTTGTTATTTTGTCTTTAAGACAGGCTTATATCTAATGACCTCAAAGAAATATTAAATCTGGAGAGTATAGAGAGATGTGTGCAGAACAGGGACTTCGTTTCTTTAGTCACATTTAAAGAATGGATGAGAGTGTTTGGGTTAGTAGATATAGAACAGTTGAGGTAATACGGACAGCTGGCATTCAAATGCATAGGAGAACATGGGAGGAAGTGATAAGGATGGACTTGAGAGAAAGAGGGATAAATAAAAACCTGGCCTGAGATAGGTTAGAGTTTAAGTCAATTTTGAAAAGCAGTCGAACACATGCCAGCATGTTAAACAGATATTAAAATAAACATGATGATTCATGCCAAATGTTTTTACTTATTTCTGATGGATAAATGCATTGATCTTAATGAAAAGATTATTGTTAAATATTCGGTCACTTTGAATATGTTGCTGAGATTATTTAATTTGATAGACAGATTATTTAATTCGATGTTGTGCATATGCAGATGGTAGAGCAAATCAATTGACTTTGATATGAGAGATAGAAAGATCGTTAGTTGCAGCCAAGAAATTTGAGAGAACGGGTCATAATGTAGTCAGGTTGAATACGGGGTGTTTAAACTTTTGTGAAGATATTAGTCAGAAGCAACTCTTAAGATGGGTCCATACTTATATAGTAATGTACAAAGGTAAGAGGCTGGTATGTAAGATTGTAAATTCCCACATATGGTTAAGTAGAGTGGAATTTTTCAGTTAGAAGTCGAGTAACGGCTATGTGTCTCGGCAGTGATGTCACAGACACAGTTAACCATTAAGCTGAGGTGGCGAATGGGTGGAGAGAATCGCTCTCTTGCCACTGAATTACCAGAGAGAGTGGCTAGGTTTGGATAACTGATTCCTCCCCCCTACATGGGGGAGGAGGTATGAGTGTTTTATGTGTATACATGTATATTATTACTATTTAAACCCAAATAATTTTTTTTTGTTATAACGTTTACGAGAGAAGTTAGTAAAAAGAATAAGAAGACGTCTGCAACAACGGAGATAAAAAAAATGAAAACTTCTGTTGACACTTCACTACTGCGACTACAGAAATCTACTTAGCTGATTCTGCCAACAATAATACATAAGATTAAATGTTTCTCTCCATTTCTTTTACATTTGATCTTGGTTCCAGCTACAGACCAGAACCAGAGTTAGTTCCGGATCAGGAGGGAACTAGAGAAGTGACTCAAAACACGTAAAACATTTATGTAATACTATTTATATATATTTCTATAGAAGGTGAAACTTTCTCCATCCGATGGAAACCTAACAGCAATATCAATTATTAATCACTGTACACTGAGGATTGTTTATAGCAAAAAAATATTATTACTAATATGTTCCCTATTGTGGCATTGATCAATTTTCAATCTAAACACTGGGCCTTGACTTTGAGAGTAATCAAGAGTAAGGGTGATAATTCTCTCTTTTAAACCGTCCACAAGAAATACAATTATAATTTGATACTTGATTTTTCATATTAAAATTTGTTTAATTTAAATAATGAAAACATTTTATTCAAAATACTAAAAATACATTTTTTTAAAATATTTCATTGTTTTGTTGCTTTTTTAACTAATGAGTCACCATTTATCAAGGCTAAAAACTACTCGAGGATCAGGGTTAATGAGATGGATGGATCGATAGTTGAATTATAAGGAATACTGTGAGACATTTGAAAATCTCGACATACTATCTGCTCCAAACAACAGCCGTCAGAAACGTCGTTCATGGAATGTGGGTCTAAAGAATGGGGAAGTGAGAGTTACGAGACTGCCAAATGTAAACCCAAGATCCACCTCCTACTCTCCGTTAACTACTGAAAGTGTTAAATTACAAAGAAAAAATTTCCTACAAGCCTTTATGAAAATCAGAGATTTTTTAGTTAGAAAAGATCCTGAAAAATAGTTCTAGAAATAATCTAACTGCACTAAGCTACTTACAAGTGATCTTTCCAACATTAAATAATTAAAGGAGTTGATATGCCGTTAAAAAAACAACAAACCAAACCAAAAGTCCTGATAACCTACATTATTGTATGTTTCTTCAACTCTCCTGAACAGTAACCCAGTCTAAAAATATTAAACCATCCTTTTTTTTTAAATTGATTAGATTTACACATTTAATGTTTACCATTTGTTAGTCACAACTGAAATTCTTTATCTGGAAATCTAAGGAAGTGAAGAATTTGTCTTCGGATGGATACATTTCCTTTTCAGTATCATTTCCGTTGAGTGGAATGGTAACATTTGAAATCTGTTTAAAAGAAAAAAACATTTTAAAAATGTTAACAAAAAAAGAAGACAAGAAAACATTCTGAGATTATCTTCTCATGATAATTTCTTCCACTTTGTCATGTAAGGAAATATCAGTGACGATTCTTTCTATGGACATAATTAACATTTCACGTTGTTTGGAAAATAATGACCGATTTCAGAAACAAACATTCATTGAATTTATGCACGATCCATTTATGGAGCGTTTTCCTCTCACAAAAAAACACACGATTGAAATACTGACATCAAGTGCCTTAGACATTTCTCTGAGATTTTCTTGTGGGTTTTGTTCAACGATTGCTTTTAAATATCGATTGTCAAGAGTGTGTGGCCGTCCTCTATCTTATTCATTTTCAAGCCTCTCTACAGAATTTCTGTACTGTTCTATCACATACAATTTCGTACTGTCCAATCATGTGTTGACCCTTTTCCCCATGTTCTGCTGATATTGGTGACTTTTGGGAAGCATTTTAACCGAGTTTGAACCTATGCAAGGAAACTATATTCTTTTTTTCTTTGTTCATCTTCATTTGATATGTTTCAAAATTGTATTCTGAAATAAATTATAGGAAATTTAGTTAAAAGTACACATTAATTATTAAGCATGTAAAAGTTTATAGAAAACAATGCAAAAATAACAATCTGAATCAACTTTTTAAAAATAAGTGGAAAAAGTGCCTAGTAATTTCTGAATAATCTAATCGCTCTCTCTCTCCCTCCCTCTCTCTCTTCCTCCCTCCCTCCCCCCCTCTCTCTCTCTCTCTCTCTCTCCATATATATATATATATATATATATATATATATATATATATATATATATATACATATTACTGGCAGGGTTTCCTGGCGTTGTCCAGGTTAGTGGGGATAACAGCACATAGAACAGTGTAGCAAGGACAAAGAGTAACTTTTATGGGTGCGTTTCTTTTCAAGATGTTATTTCTGCTCTCCTTTTCTTCCAGCTAAAATAAAGCAAACACAGCGAATTAGATAATAGACCTAAAAAAAAATTCGATGTTCCAAGTTTCATAAGAATCTCTCCAGTAGTTTTTGTATCAGTTTTGTACATTTAGTTTTTGTGTCAGTTTTGTACATTTAGTTTTTGTGTCAGTTTTGTACATTTAGTTTTTGTATCAGTTTTGTACATTTATTTTTTGTATCAGTTTTGTACATTTATTTTTTTGTATCAGTTTTGTACATTTATTTTTTTGTATCAGTTTTGTACATTTATTTTTTTTATCAGTTTTTACATTTATTTTTTGTATCAGTTTTGTACATTTAGTTTTTGTGTCAGTTTTGTACATTTATTTTTTGTATCAGTTTTGTACATTTATTTTTTGTATCAGTTTTGTACATTTATTTTTTGTATCAGTTTTGTATATTTATTTTTTGTATCAGTTTTGTACATTTATTTTTTGTATCAGTTTTGTACATTTATTTTTTTGTAGGTGGGGAATGTTCGGCCACTTTTGTCCCTCACAAAAATAAACTTGGGTGGGTAGTTGGGCAGCAAGGTGTTTGCTAATATTACATTTAAATTTATGCATGTTAGTATGGGCCGGGAAACAGGGAGCAGGGAAGGAATTCAAAAGGCAAGCAGTTCGAGGAAAGAAGCTATTATAGTAGAGAATCTTCCAGCATCTAGGATTTCTACAGAGAAGGGGTGTGGTTTTGCTGCTAGTCGAGTGGATGGGAATTATTTATGTTGAGGTGGTACAAGTGCAGTAGGTTCATCGGAGCACATTCCATAGGAATACTTGTAAAACAAGCACAAGGATGCAACACTGCAACGATGCGATAGGGGCTGGAGCTTGGCAGACAGTGCGGGACCTATTAGGTTAGAAATTCTATTTTGCACCCTGTCCAAGTAGGAGAGGCTTGTTGTTGGTGCACCAGTCCATTTGCGGCTTATTTTAGGGGGGGGGGGAGGCATTAGACTCCTTTTACTCCCTTAAAAAAATAAATCAAACATACCTCATTAGACTCCCTTTTATCTCTACTACCTATGTTCCAAATTTCATAAAACTTGTGCTTTAGTCTAGCAGTAATTAATTATTTAAAAATTTAGTTATTAATAGTAATAATAATGTAATAGTAGTTACCTCCATCCGTGACATGACTGGCAACTCAAAGATACTTCATGGAAAACGTTGTGGAATTCTGTGAACCATATAAGTGTTTGTTGTTTTTAGTCTTAGCAGTAGTAGTAGTAATAGTAGTAGCAGTTGATCCTCCTCGGCAATTCAAGCAGGCTCCTTGTCAAATTTGGTGTAATTTGGTCGGATAGTTTTGAACCCTATGTTTTTTTGTTAATCCTAGTAGTATTAGTATACTTAGATTCCCAACATTTTAGAGACAACCTTTCTTACTTGGTCTCTAATATCTTTGATTTAAATTGTATGCAAATTGGAGATATTTGAATTTTGAGATCGGTGTGTGCCACGTTTGTGGCAATTAAAGTATACTCCTTGTCAATTTGATGCAATTCTGTCCGATAGTTTTGAACCATATATATATCATTTTTAATCTTTGTAGTAGTAGTAGTAGTCGTATTAGTACAGATTGTCGTGAAATTTGGGGAATCTTTCTTAATTGATCTCTAATATCTATGATTTAAATTTCATTCATTTAAATTTTGAGGTCGATGTCGTGTCATTTTTTCACCCCCCCCCCCCAAACGTGAAATTATATGCAAACTGTGACTAAAATATACCGAGTAACTTCCAGATTACAAATATTTCATTGGTCTTGTGAGGAGATAAACCATTGAATTCTGATGCTCGGATACACCACTTTGATCCTGGCAATCAGTATGGTTGGTGTCTGTTTCAACTGCGCTCAACACATAATAGTGCATGGGGTTGCAATCACGCAAGTTAGGGGGGGGGCAGATGTTGATACTTGTGAAGTCGTGGAAGTTCTCAGGCAGCTACTTCTGGGTTTTCCCGGAGATGTGACATGAAGCTGAGTCCTGCTGTCACATGTATGGTCTTCCCGCAGCTTTCTTCTCCATCCAGTACTTGACAAATAGTTCTGAAATTAAACAATATCAAAATATTATCAAATTTTTCTCAAGCACCCTGTATGTGGCATCTTGTGAGTTGCTGAGCAAAAAATCAGTGAAAACCTTGATGTTTGGCATGTCAATGCAACACAACAACCTTTCTGTATGGAAGTAAGAATTTAATTTAGAAAACCTTTCCAATGAATACTTTTCTTTAATCAGACCAAGTGTAAATTCAGTACTACTACTTCTGCCGGCCTCTGAAAGAGATGAATTTAGCATGATATCCTATATATATAAGCTTCTTTTCCATTCAAAATTTAAAATAAATTTTTACTTCCTACAAAATATTTTTTTTTTATTATTATATGTTAGAACTCCTTATGAATGCATACTTTAAAACTAAAAGCCAAATCACATGTGAAGTTGTTATCATTTTTATATTTATTTCTTACTCTTTCTGTCATATTAAGATAGATACGCCCTTTTATTTTTAATAAATAACTTTTTTTAATCTGTTTGTAGTGGTTTTTTAAGAAGTTATATAAATTAGAGAAGAGGATTTACTTTCTTTAAGATTATCATAATAATCCGGGAAGGAAAAATGGATTGAATTTTCTGTTGTTATCAGAGTTTTATTTTGTTTTATTGGTCTCTGTATTTAGTGCAGATGACTTAAATGTGCAACGGAGATGTTGCGGCTTCAAAGAAAGAAGATTTGCAATTTCAAATCTACAAGTAACAAACATTTCAAAGGATAATGTTTCGATAAAAGAACAATACAAAGAAAATATCTTGTGGAAGTTTTTAAAACTGCAAAAGAGAAGCTTACACTGGCTCTGTAAAATGGGTTATCTATATATTAACGCCTTATTGAACGTGGAAAGCTTCAATAAAATAAATCAGAGCTAAGTGTAGGATCAGAAACTTAGAACAATATAAACAAAGATTGATCATAACTTTTTTCAATCATCATCATCATCATCATCATCATCATCATCATCATAATAATAATAATAATAATAATACTACTACTACAGACAAGAAGTTTTAGTATTTCATGTGCTGCAAGTGTCCTGGAATCCGGGGTGGGCAACACCAGACAAAGTTTCACACCTGCTCTCCATGTGGTCTGATCCAGAGGGTTGATATATGCATGCTGTCAAATCACTTCTTACACACTCAGGCCAGGTCTTCCTTAATTTACTATGTCCCCTGGGATATCCAGGCATGTTATTGTGTTGATGCAAGAAGTGGTATGTTTAACATGGCCGAGACACCATAATCCCACCAATACAAAGTTTCTGATTAAACATGGTTTAAGGGATCCTTTCCTCCAGTTAGCAGCCACAAATCCATCTCATCATGAAAGCCGTTGTGGATCAAAAGTGTTTGTGTCTCATGTCTTACTGCGATGCAAGAAGGCAGAATGAACACAAGCTGAAAAGACTTTGCCCTGATTCTTGAAAGAAATGTACCTAGATTGATCGGGCAAAATCGAATAAATGGATTTTCAGATATTTGTGAGTGAAAAAAAAAACAATACTTTTTAACCTTTTGAGGGTCATTTTTAGCACTGTGGATTTTTTAATGTTCACTAGTATATTTATTTACCTCCTCTGCAGGAGGTTAGACACAAGGTCAAGTGTGGAAAGCAAATGCACTAGGATTAGCATGCTCTGACCTACAAAAAATGGCTGAGAAGCTCCGTCGGCATTCCCCGGTAGAGGCACCTCAGGCGATTAGCAATAAACTAACCCCTTCTCAAAGAGCCTGGAAGGGTGGACCTCTTGAAACTAAACAGAACCATACCTCAGCCCGACAGCAACAAAGTAATTGTTGGACTGATGTCAAGGACATATGCCTGACTAGTAAGAACACACCTACTCAGCCTTGTGCCAGGTAAATATATAATTTATATAAATAATTATTAATACTAACTTTTTCTCTGGATTTTAAGTAAAAAGTGTAATTAATAAGGGGATTTTTCAATATTTTTTCCATTTGGGAAAGTTTTCATTCCCCACCCCGACCCATGCACTCCAGGGTGGGGGTTGTGAGTGAAAATTTTTGATAGTTTGTTTTTATCACCAATACTTAAATCATGCAAAGATAACAACTTCTGTTGGGTTTTGGGATTAAAAAAAAGAATGTTTTTAGAAAAAAATGCAATCTTTGCCTATTTTAGTGTTTTTAAAAAAAATATATATGCTAATGTTTCACCACTTATTAAGGCTGAAAGGCGACTCGAGCATAAGAGTTAATGAGATTGTCAGTAGGATGATTATGAGAGGATTTGAAACAATGGGTGGAATGGACAGAATTATTAAAAGGACAACTCAACAAGTATTTTTAAATATTGGATTTGAAAACGACACGTCGTATTTTTAGTCTCCAGGAAAAGCAGAGTTTTTCTGGGGTCACAAGTGCCCGATTTATGTTAATAAGCATTGTTTACAACTTTGTTGGATTTCTTGATTGGGGAGGTAGTACGTACAGCACCTTGCAGTCCTTGCATTATATAAGCAACTTATATAATTCGTTTTGTGGATTTGAAAGAAAAAGAATAATTTTAACACGATCTTTGCAATAGACAAGTTTCAAATAAATATCAGATCATTAACAAATAACAGATCATAATTAATTTTCATTTTATTAACAAGGTTTCATATGCAAATTATAATAAATCGTTACTCTGCTCGCTCTTGTCACGCCATTTCCTCGTGCGGATGCAGGTGAATTGTTATGTTTGATAATAATTGCTGTTATCGGTTTAGTAATAGACCAAAAAAAAATAGACGAAGTATCAAACTTAATACATTTTTTTAAACAATTTACAGATGATTTAAAAGCCGGTGAATATGCGATGATTGTCTGATGCCACATACGAGGCACGTTTATTTATATCCGAACTGTCATAGCCGACTATGTCTCCAAGGGCAGATAACTCTACTCTTTGCTAGGGAGATAATTCTGCCTTGCATATTATTTTAGGCTAAAGGCCTAGCATAATTGCAAATATTTCCTTGTAATAATAGATAAGTATAGTTTTATTTTAATTTTGTAAATAGAAAACTTCTTCGTTGAATGGGAAAACAGAAAGACAGAGATAACTAACATTTCGCCCTTCATTGTCTCTAGAAATGGGCGAATCTTTTGCCAGAATTTTTCTTTGTTATCCTCTCAAATGTCTGCCATCTGACTTATTTGCAGTTGTATTACGACTTTTACTATTTTCTAACCCCTCTAAACATTCCTCCTATCACTGTGTAATAATTACTCTTGCGAAAATCAGCCATTTGTTCCACAACTCACATAGTTTCATGTTTTTACATCAAACATCCCACATTCAAACCTGTCTACTCTGGCACAAAGCCATTCAATATTTTATTGCAGGTACAAAAGGGTGCCTTACCTTTTCTGAGCCATCCTCAGTGTTATTTTCTGACCACTTAAATTGTTACAGTTAAATCAATTTAAAGCACCAGTTCTCGTTGAATCAGTGAAGTTAAGCAGTGTCCAGCCTGGTTAGTATTTAGATAGGTTATTGTTTCGGTATATCAACTGCTTTAAACAAACACTCCAACAAGTTGTATTAAGGGGCACCAGTTTGGTTGGGGGTAACACTTAGTGTTAAGTAAACATTGATAATTAGTTTTTGCATTACACAACATATTTTTGGCAAACGTTTTCGACCGATATCGGTCGTCTTCAGGCGGATGAATGAGTAAGCAAGATAAAACTGGTGAATCCACTAGGAGGACGTTCTTTTAAAAATTTCAGCAACATTTCAACATACCTTCACCCACCTCATAACGAGAATGGTTGATGCTAGGTTTAGCGAATGAACAACGTTTCCATTATCGGGAGGCGAATACTACAATATGAAACCGCAATAATGGACGTGTTACCGGTTAAAATACTCCTAAAACGTTCGCCAAAAATATGGGGATTTCTTACACAGCATGGATAACAACACCAAATCGGTTGTTCGCTGACTGGAAAAAATGGATCAGAAAATGAATAAACAGAAAATAGCACTCCTGTTCAATCAAACATTATATATATATATATATTGTTATTTGGGGTAGGCCACACAACAAGACCACTTGATAATGATGGGGTGTTTTGTCACTGAACATTAAAATTTACTAACTAGAATGTCTATTTTTGGAGTGGACATGAATTCTGTAGGATCTCAAATGGACTGATTTATCCAATAAGACATTATTACTTTAAAGCCGTCGACTAATTTCTTGGATGGTCGGTCATTTCTCTTAGCTAAATATTTCCCCATTGCAGGCCTGCCGTTTGCCACATGTATCCATGCACCTCACTGAACATGCAGCATTGTGCATGTTTACAGCAGTAGAAAAGACAAACCAAACATTCTTTCACTTTTTAATTCATTAAATAACAGTTCAGTAACTTTATCTTTGAAAATAATGTTATTTTTTTGTGTGTGCAAATATATTTTCAATAATAAGTGTTATAACATAAATAATAATTAATTAATATTTTGTGTAAATAATGTTCGTGAATTTTGTTTATCCATTTTGTATCTTAAATGCGCATTAAAATTTGATTTCAAATCAAGTTTTCTTTCCATAAAAGCGAAACATGATGGAATCGAAGCATGGCTACCCAAGTCATCTGCTTACAGTTCAGATTGTGAAGACTTGAAATTAATATTTGGATTCAAAAATGAAGTATTCTGACCAAACCACAATAGGAGACATAGAGATAAAATTACCCCTTAAATCTATATATATATATATCAATGTCAGTGTATGTTCCCTGTACACAGAAAGGTTAGAGAATCTACATAAAAACTAAAAGTGTATTTATATGTAAAATATTCCTAGAGAGGACAATGGAAGTGGTCTCGAATCTCTAAGAGCCTCTCCAAGGGAGGTAAAGGGACAAAACACCTCTTAGAATTTCAGATATATCCTATTTCGATGAATACAATTAAATTGGTTCGGAATCTCTACGTGCATCTCAATGTGCCGAATCTTTATGTGCACTCTCTAAGGGAGCTATGGCGCAGAACTCTCTTAAAGCTTCTAATACATGAAAAAGGACATAGTAGTGTTTCTCATGAAATCCCGAGCAACGTCGGGTCTTTCTACTAGTGTATTTATAATAGACTAGACGTACCCGTGACCCAATGGGTCACAACCACTATGGCTTTGATTTTATTCAAAAATTCATAAACTGTGACATATGTGTTAAAACAATCTTCTTGCATAACTGAAATTGATAAGTCTCTTTACTTCTATATTATCCTTACACATAATATAGAAGTAAAGAGATTTATTATTTTTCTATCTAATTTGCCTCCTTGTTTATGGTGTGTATGAACACGCTATGTGAATTAGATGGCAAAACAAAGCAATTAAGAAACAACGCTGAAAAAGAGAATCACTCTTCCTCTAAATGCTTATATAGAGACATTAAAAATATTAGAGAATTGTTGAATCAAAATGCAACGAGAGAGGGTGAAAGAATAGCTAAGTGAGAGATGAGTGACATGTTCAGTTAATTACAAATTAGGCTAATTGATTTTACATAACTCCATCCCAGAACTAAAGAATATTTTAACATGTATTTCGTGCCATTGAAGTATATAGCAAACGTTGATTCATTCAGCTTTAGTATAGTAATAGATTATTAGTAATACTTCGTGGAAATTCCACGATGCTTTCTACAGCATAATTTACTGTTAATAATAATATTCCTTTTGAAATAATAAATGGCTGTCAGGGTCAATACTATGAAAAAAAACATGGCCTTTTCTTTTTCCATAAAAAATGATTGTCATTTTCAGCTAAATACTTTTTAAATAAATAAAACGAATATGTCTCTTCTTTCTTTATTTATTTATTTAAAATTGTAGCAATTTAATCTTTTTAAACAATAAATATTCTGTCTTCTTACTGTAAAAATTAATTGTCAGCTAAATATTCTTCAAATCAATAAAAAGAATTTCACTTTTTAAAATTGTACTGTTTTAGTCGACTGGACGACAGAATTTGATTTTGGAACAATTAATTTTAAAATAAGTAAACTCGGATTTTTTTTACCTTAGCGACATCAGATTAATCAGCAAACACTATTTTTACTTAGCGGACGATTTCATTTTTTTAAATGTGTGTGAAAGGTGATAATGTACGTAACATGAAGTGGCTTAGCTTATTATATAGATCATCATCATCTATTTTTGCGGCTGCTGCTGCTTCATTTTCTAGACTAATATTTGTTTTGACATCACCTCCCCAGGGGGCACAACGTTGACTGGAATGAACGCTGTTTTCTTTCCTAGTGATTGCAGGCTGTCAACATAGCATATAATAGATACTCTCATGAAAGACCGTTTTTTTCCCTTTGATTTAGGTTTTTTTTTGTATTTCTTTATTTGGAGCACTGAGCAGAATTAAGAGTGCCGCCATGCCCACGCCCTGCACCCCACAGTACAACAATCATGACTGATTGTACGTCCAATCAACAAAGCCATTGGCGAACACTAATGTAGAATTAGTTCGGTGCCAGATCACTGGTTTCCCAATTGAACGAAGATGACAAGAATGTAGGCAGACGAGAGAAAGAGAGAGAGAGAGAGAGAGAGAGAGTTAGTTAAAAGCTAGATAGAAGAAGATTTAATAAAGAGAAGGGAGATGATGACTCCATAATACGCACACGGCCATTGAAAAAGCTGCGTATTATTTTTAGATGCAATAATTAGATGATCCGAACTTGATCACGGGATCGTATAATTTAATTGATTATCAGCGCACGGAGGAGATGTTAATGCCATTTTGCTTGAACTACGAGATGGTGTCAAAACAAAAAAATGTTGGCTTAAAAAAAAGCCACCCCTACATATACAATCACTGTACATGCAAGAATAACATTGCAGATACAGCAGTTGTTATTATCCAAAATTCTTAGAAAAAGTTTTCAGATATTCATAATCCTAACCTAACCCTAAACAAATATAACATATGGATCCTACTGTTACATATCCTCGTTGTGGCTGATAAATAAGCTAGTAGATATGGCTGATACTCTAGGAGCTTGATTCTGAGTTATGAAGAGTGCTTTTTTTATTTTGTTTTATTCACCCCCCAAGCAAAGCATATTACCACTGAGACTACTATGCTTTGAAGTCAGAATTAAAGGGAGCATCAAAAGTAGGGAATTGGACATCAAGATGTTTGTTCAAATTATATTTAAATTTCTGCATATTGGCACAGTTGGGGAAACAGGGTACAGGGAGGGAATTCTAAAGTCAAATGGTCCAAGGAAAGAAGCTATTAGAAGAAAGTTTTCCAGTATCTGAGGACCTTTACTGTGAAAGGGTGGGATTTTGCTGTTAGTCGGGTTTATTGCAAGGAATTTGTTACCAATAAAATAGTAAGGGAATGTAGGCTTTTATTGCTGAATGAAGGTTCATATCATATGTTGGCACAATGGGGGTGAAGAGAGACAACCTCAGTTTGTTTTAAGTACTCATTTTTAAAACAGCTTTTTATGTCTACTTCGACTTGCTCTCAGTCGCTTTCTAATTAAAAAGTATTTTCTAACTTTTTCATGTCATTCACACTTTTCTCACTTCCTGTTTTTCTCACGTCTGACTTTCTGACTTCACAAAAAAAACATTCCCCCGGCTCCCGTTGAATACTTCTAAAAACATTCAAACAGGAAATAACAATTATTTTAAACTAGTAGAAATACCTAACTTTCAATATACAGCACTACACAAAACTATTAGTAACTTCATCAGCATCATCATCATCATATTCGATTTAACGTCCGTGTTGGATGGCTTTAACAAATTGACTTCCAAACTAACCTACCTCTGGCTAGGTCTTTATTTATCCCTCTTTCTCTTAAGTCCATTTTTATCATTTCCTCCCATGTTTTCCTTGGCCTTCCCCTGTGAACTGGACCTGCTACCTCAACTGTTCTACATCTACTAACCCAAGAACTTTCATACATTCTTTCAACGTGGCCAAACGACCAGAGTCTCCTCTTCTGCACACATCTCCCTCTACTGTCCAGATTTAATCTTCCTCTGAAGTCAATCAAACTAAGTCTGTCTTTAAGACTCACATTACACATTTATTGTATCATTCTCATATCATTTCTCTCCATGCAACGCATGTCCTCAACCCTCACTGACCAGGTTTCACTTCCATACATCATCACACTGCATACACATGCCTGATAGACTCTTCCCTTAGTCGACAGTGGGAACACTCTGCTGGTTAGTAAAGGCAGAAGTTCCCATAACTCACTCCGTCTACCCCTAACCCTTGCAATCACACAAACACCTGTTCTACCCTGTGTTTCAATGATATTAATGAATAGTCGAATGCCGAATTATCTTCCCTTGTCAAATAGTCATCAAAATGGCATCCTCCATTCGAAAATTTCGAAATCTTTAATTAAAACCAAACAAGTACTTTGATTTTTATTGAAGTTGGAATAATAAATATATGTGACAATTTGAGCCTGCACAACATAGAAATATCTTTGATAATAGGCAGAAATTGGAGCCGCTCTATAAGCAAGATCAACCTTGCATATACAGTCACTGTATAGCTGGCCCTCTATCTGGTGCGGCATTCACTCTGGACGGGTTGAGCCGGCTTCCTTCAAAGGAGTAAGTTTTTAGGGAATATCAAATTCACAAGCGGTCTCAGTCATATGTGTATCCTGTTTAAGTGAGAATTTTAATAACGTTAGTTTTTGCAGGGATGTGTCGCCGTCCTCCCACATACATCACCTGCTATTCCCAAATAGTTACCCATCTGATACTGACCAGGCTCAACGTTTCTTAACTTGTGTGATCTAATGAAAAATGGTGTGTCACCGTAATTACGCTATATAACATGTAATTAGATTTAGTCATAGGCGAAAATAGTAGTTGCTCTATACACACACTCAACCTTGCATATACAGCCACTGTATATGAAATCACTTCAAAAAATTAGAATTTGGTATATTCGGACTATTGTTCTCATCTTAGGTGTTTTAATCACAACGTTTCGGCCGATATAACCTCCGACCTTCTTCAGGTGTACTTTGTCGAACTCGGAAATCTGGATGGAATTTCGAATAGAACCCTTTACTAAATCCACATTCTCTCGTTCCATCTGCCATGACTGGGAACGAGAACATGCTACCCCTGTGGATTTAATAAAGGTTTCCCTTCAAAATTCCGTCCAGATTCCCGAGTTCGACAGAAAGATTCCCGAGTTCGACAAAGTACACCTGAAGAAGGTCAGAGGTTACATCGGCCGAAACGTTGTGATAAAAACACCCAAGATGAGAACAGTAGTCCAAATATACCAAATTCTACGCATTATCAACCCTCATCTAAAAAATTCCAAAGCATAATTTCCAAAAATTAATATGGATAACATTTGCTCAGCAACGGTCGGTAGTATTAAATTTGCTACTTTTTTGTTTTGTTATTTAGTATGAATGAGTAACGCGTGAGAAAATGACTGTTTTCCTTTGATTTATTAACGAAATTGCTTGAGCTTTGACGTTAAACTTTATTTCAAGCTAGATATTTTTGAATCGGTAGTTTAAAGCCTTCAAAAATACATTTTTCTTTCAAAGTGCAGCGATATGGTAAACACAAGTCGATCGTTTCAATCTATTATTAATAGATCACAAAATAACTAACATGTTTTGATTATCATGATCACTTTATGTACATTTTTAGAGTATTCTTTCTTTTATACAATAACTAGCTGTACCGACTCGGCGTTGCTCGGGTGCAGGGAAGTTATTTTACTTTAAAAGAAATTATTTGTTTTCACATTTTTTAAAACTTATACAGAAAAAGAAATAAAATTTTATTTGTAAGGGAGACAACTCTTTTATATTCTTCAAGTAAAAATATGAATTATTACTCTTGCTGATTTTGATTTTGGGGTCATTTGTCTGAGAGGAACTACATAATTAAAAAAATAAACTGTATGAAAGTATGTTATTATAGTGGCAATAACATGGTACAACAATAACATAAAACTTGTCTAGTCAAAATCAAAGTTTGATATGTTAGTTTAAATGCTATTCGGGTCTAACTTTTTAAATCTCACAAGATAACTTTATATGCTAGAAGTGACATGAGAAAATTGATATGGTTCTTTGGTTTCGAGCAGATATCACCAAATGTTTTCACAGCAAGCCAGATAACTAAAAGAATGATGAGTACGGACTGCATAATCATTCTGTTTAATACTTGAGGAAAAAGACGAAACAGTAAGTTTAGCCTTCCATGTTAATCATGGGGAAGTGGAATTTTGCTTAGGCTTCTCTATTCTAGAAAATAAGAAAACAATATGCATACAAATTAGCGAACTTACTAGCTCAATACTAGAATAATAATAGCACTAATGAATAATCTAACACACTTAATATGATTTTTGCACAGATTTTGAATAAGCATAATTATTGGTCTTAAATATAATTGTACTATGCTTTTAAAAAATAATTGAGATTTCTAGTGAGATGAATAACAATTGCTACTTAGCTCTTCGTAAAAAATAAGCTGTCTAGGCAGTCGGTAAAGGAATGTATACCAATATAGCATTTTAACTTCCCTTACTGCAGGCGAGTATAATAGTGTCTAGGTAAGAAGCCCAACCAGTGATCAGGAAGTCAGGTTTCGAATGTCTATGTGAAACACTTGCCACGTCAAGTCATAATGATCCTTTATCTCTCTCTCTCTCTCTCTCTCTATATATATATATATATATATATATATATATATATATATATATTATAAATATTTGTTTTTATTTGTACACGTATACGTTTCATCCTTTCGGGAATCGTCTGCGTAGAGATGATTATTCATACCGGTCGGCAGACTCGAACCCCGGAACCTGAGTTATATTTCAAACTCAAATTCCAACGTCTTAGCCCACACAGCTGGTAAATCAGCTAGAGATTAAACATATTTAAAGGCAGCCATCGTCAAAATGTTCGACTACTGAAAGGAACATGTATTGAAGCCACGATGACGGCTGTATTAATACTATTCACTACAGAGCCCAGCCTAGATTTGTGGGCGACAAATAATTATAAATATTTGGTTTTATCTACATACGTATGTGTTTCATCTTTTCGGGAATCGTCAGTGTAGAAATGATTAATATATATATATATATAGGATCAAATATAAACCAAAGTAAAAACTTTTAGTAGATGGAACCTATTGTGAAGAGGATTAGCTCAATATACGAGATAGAGCAATTGTAGAGATAGAGGGAAAAAAAGAGTGATAAATATGCGACGATTGTCCAAATTTATTTCAAATTTCAATTGTTCAATGCAAGGTGTATTCAGTAATAAACTAGTGTTTATTATTCTTTCCTTAAGCCAAGGCTTTTCAAAGATCGAAATCTTATCATCAGAGGAGAAATACAGATGGATAAGTTGGCTTTCGAAAAAAACAAAGTTCAAATATTTGAAAAATATGAAAATTATTATTAATGGAATTTTTGTTAAAAAAACGCAGTGAATGAAAAGAGAAATTTCGTGAAAAATATATGAAGATTGCGTCTGGACTCACCTATATTTTGAGCACTTTCTCCACACTGCTTCCACGCAAAGAGTTTTCTTCACATTCTACAATTCATTTGAGTTCTTCTCAACGGAAATTTACCACCCGGACAATCTGCATATATTTTTCACGGAATTTTTCTTTTCATTCACTGCGTTTTTTTAACAAAAATTCCTTTAATAATAATTTTCATATTTTTCAAATATTTGAACTTTGGTTTTTTCGAAAGTCAACTTATCCATCTGTATTTCTCCTCTGATGATAAGATTTCGATCTTTGAAAAGCCTTGGCTTAAGGAAAGAATAATAAACACTAGTTTATTACTGAATACACCTTGCATTGAACAATTGAAATTTGAAATAAATTTGGACAATCGTTGCATATTTATCACTCTTTTTTCTTCTATCTCTCTCTCTCTCTATATATATATATATATATTAAATATACATGCCTGCATATTGCTTTATACTAAAACACATAAGATGCTTCGCTATTAAACTGCCATAAAGTGTTAAAGCTAAGTGCATTTTATTACTCATATTTATTTTTAATATTTTTCCTGATTAAGATTCAGGATTTGTTGATCTCAAAAGAAACCTTGATTGTCTGGACAATTGAATAAACAGCTGTTAAAATGAACCTATTTTCTGAAAATAAAGATATGGTCGAATCTGTTTTTCTATTTCCTATTTATAAATGCTCTGGAATTATATTTTAACA
Organism: Sepiola atlantica; assembly: GCA_963556195.1. Classification (NCBI taxonomy): domain Eukaryota; kingdom Metazoa; phylum Mollusca; class Cephalopoda; order Sepiida; family Sepiolidae; genus Sepiola; species Sepiola atlantica. Next base: position 82,459,292 of record OY744522.1, read on the forward strand.
TCTGTTGAGCTTAAACACTGAAGGTTTGACTACATAATATATATATATATATATATATATATATATATATATATATATATATATAATGTTTGTGTATGTATAAGGAAGTATCTGCCTTTTCACCAATATATACATAAAGCAGCTGGGAACATGCAGTAGAAGGTCTGCATGTTCTAACTGATTATCTTAACTTTTTAATCTTGTCAAAACCCATATTTTTTATTGCCAATAATTATCCCGAGCAGAAATAACTTTTTTTTTCCCATTTATCGGCGTTAAGCAGAAAGTGACAAAACCAAATATTTAAGCACCGACCAATGTTCCCTGACATGTGGAACCCATATTTCTTGCTTATGAAATATTTGTAGGGTTTCTCAAAGATGCACAGCGATTGCGTTTCGGCAAAGAAAAGCCTAATAAATAGCCCCTGGTTTGTATATTAAAAAAAAAAGGCGCTGAATCATTCTCCATTCTTCCAATCTCCATTTTCTCATTTATTCTTATTTATCTTTTTGTTTGTATATTTTTTCGTTTCTTTTTCTTATTTATCTAGATGCATTCTCATATCTCTATGGGATGTTCTGTTGGTCTGTCACACTTAAATCTGAAATATCATGTTCTTTGGTCTGTCATGCTTAAATTTGATGTAGTATTTTCTTTTGAAATAGCATTTACAGTGCTAAAAGCATATATTGAATGGAAATATCTTGTGTTAAATGCTTCCATGCTTCTATGTCGGAAAATCTGCCTTTCAGTCAATTAGTTAGACTTAAAGTTGAAATAATATTTTCTTTGGTCTGTCATGTTTAATATATAAATAACATTTTTATGGTCTGTCACGTTTAAGTTTAAAATATTATATTTTGGTCTGCCATGCTTATTATTTAAATAGCATGTTCTGTTGTCTGTCACGTTTAAGTTGGAAATAACATTTTATTTGGTCTGTCATGCTTGATATTTAAATAACATTTTCTGTGGTCTGTCATGTTTAATATTTAGATAACATTTTCTTTGGTTTGTTACGTTTCAGTTTAAAATTACATTTTCTGTGGTCTGTCATGCTTAAGTTTGAAATAACATTTTCTTTGGTCTGTCATTCTTAATATTTAAATAAAATTTTCTGCACTCTGTAACTCTTAAGTTTGAAATAGCATTTTAGATGCGTCCATATCAGAATGTTTTTAGGCCATTTGTCATACTGTCATGTTGTAAGCGCAGATATTAAATGGACGTATCTTCAGAATGGATCTGTTGTTTTTTTCACTCTTTCTAGCCGTGTTAATACTAAAGTAGACATATTGACACCAAATTCATCTGAGAAAAATGGCGCCTGTGGGATAGTTGTGAATTGTGTTCTCTTATTGTAAAGGTAATAAAGTCACTTCAGGTAGAGTTATAACCCGTGTCAGTTCCTGTTTGCTTCTTAATATGTTACAATACTTTTGAGTAATATTACATATGTTTAGATTTATTGCTGGGCTTCCACACCAAGAGCCACTTGGCTCAAAAGAAAAACTCCAATATATATATATATATATATATATATATATATATATATATATATATATATCAGGTTCTTTCCAAATATGATCTAAGGTTAAGATCGGATTCTAACTCTGCCTGATGAGATCTCAGTTTATAATAACTGTTGATCGATAACATCGACATGCCAGTGTCGCAGATTTTGTACATGTCTGTGTAAATAAAAATAATCATATATATATATATATATATATATATATATATATAAGTTATGAAAATATATGTATGGCAATTAAGCTACACAGAGGCTTCCGCGTTTCATCGTCAGGCTAAAATTCGTGAAATTAGTGTTACCGGGTGTTTTTATATATACACATGGTGTTTAGTTCAGCTAGCTAACTAATCAGATTCTTTGTTATTCCCTCACATGGGTTAATGCTTCCATTAGCTAATGGCAGGGCTTATCACAAACAAAGGTTCGAATGACTTTTACTTCCTATTCTTTTGTTCTGTTTTGTATAGGGGTGACTCACTCCTTTTTGCGAATGTGGCGAATTAATAGGTAACCTTATTTTAACATGTGCATGCTTGGAGTACTTCTTCTATTTCTATTTTTAGGTGTTGGTTTAGTTTTTTTATTTTATTTTATTTTTCTCATGTATTGTAATCCTAAAATAAAGTTTATTCTGTGTAAACAGTTGTTTGCTATTTCACTTTTACAGTTTAATAGGTTTTGGGGGTCTTTAAAGTTTAGAATTTCAAATTTCTCATTCAGACATAATCTACATGGGTCGTCTAAATTTCTACATGTACTGATCTGTCGTACTATTTTCCATTTAATTATTGGCGAGTGTCCGCTTTCTTTAAGCTCTCAGTAATGGGTCGCTAGTGCTGTTTTTATTCGGCGTGTTTTGTTATTAAATGTGCTTTTGTGGTCGTAATATCTGGTTTTAAAATAAATATTTTAAATATATATATATATAATTAATGATATTTCTTATGAGAGTTTCAATTTATTTTTATTGTTTCAAACTTTCGTATGAAGAAATAATAAATGATAAATCAGAATTTTATTTGTTATAATATAAGTTCTAAAACAAATTGGCTTTGGAACAATTGAAAAAAAAAAGACTTTTGGTATGAACTAATTTTAAATTAGCTTTAAGAAAAGTTATTTTTAAAGCTCTATTTATATACAATGAGCTTATATCTTGCAAGTTTATTTCAAAGAGGGTTTTAGTTGTGGAATGATTATATATATATATATATATATATATATATATATATATATATATATATATATATATATATATATATATGAACACTAATGCTGAATATGTAACCATGGAACTACAGTTAATCAATCTAGTAAAACCACAAGTTCATTTTGTGATGTAACTATTTTATCGATATATCTCCCAAAAATCAAAATACAAAATATCTCCGGAAAACTCTTGAAGTTATTAAATTTTACTTTTCCGAAAAACATTGATTAAAATTCTTAATTAAACATAAAACTTTGACACACAAATACAGAAAATGACTCCAATCAAAATGTAAACAAATAAACATTCATATTAACATAACATGGGACCATCTAAAGTTGGGTATTCCTTACTTAATTTATGTTTGCATTTAGTTACTATTTTGCTGTCTTTTGAGAACAATATTGAAGCTTGATTATGATCATCCTCAGGTTACAAAACTTTAAATCTCAATTTCAAATGGCTTATCTTCAGATTTAAATGCCTCAACTTCAAACTTAAAAAAAAAACTCAACTTCAAATTTAAATATTTCAACTTCAAATAAATGGTTCAACTTCAAAGTGAAAATTCTCAACTTTAAATTTAAAATGATCAACTTTAAATGTAAAATGCTAAAAGCTCAAATACGAATTATGAATGTTCATCTCATCTTCAAATTAATGTCTCAATTTCAAATTTTAATAATTCAATTTCATATCTTAAAATAAAAGACTGACAACATCAAATTAAAACTGCCAAAACATCAAATCAAAAATGATCAATTTAAAATTAAAAATGTAAAAAAACTCAACTTCAATTTAAAGAATGCTGAACTCCAAATTAGTAATTCACCCACAGCTAGGGGTAGTAGATAGGTGAATTCATACCTAAATCAAGGGTATTAGAAAACATGATTTTAAAGTCAGTTTAAACTTTGTGTAGTTGGAATGCCAAAACTGAAATCTATGGTAATTCATGATTTGTTTATAGAAATGCATGTTTTGTAGAAAATTATGTTTTGTAAATATCGTAAATGGCTTAATGCCAAATCCTAAACTCATTATAGAATACGAGCAAATATATAGTTTTATGAATAAACATATTACACTGTTTGTTTGTTTCTTTTTTAATGGATTTCTCATAAAATTTATACACAAAAATGTTGCGCATCTTGTAATATGCCCATGAACAATTATTTGTGAAATTCAAACGTTTTAGTTATGAAAGACTCTTATAAACTATAATCTTGTACACCTCTCCATCTCTTCTGAACACTGGTCCAGTCTAATAATACTAAATCAGCAGTTATAATGGCATATGCATATACTCTCAATGTCTTATTTTAGTCTTTTTCACCCATTCCTTTTCGCACTGTTTTTCTATTCGTTCCTCCTTATGTTGGCTTCTTCTTGAAATTCACTGCTTTTTTCCCTTTTTTCTAACACATTTATGGACATTTGTCGTAGCATCACATTTAAATATGTATTTTATATTTCATGCATATACCCCTATTGTCACTGCTTGTTCAGTATCATTAGATTTGGTTAGTGTTTAGGATATATGGATAAAAGAATATGTTACTACAGTCATTCGAAACTATAAAATTCTGATTTCCAATAATACATGCTGATAAGGATACTGGTTGGAGGACACCCGATGGAATGACATGCCAGGTTTGGTTACGGGTACATGTTCATACAAATGATACTTGTAAGATAATCTATTGAGGACACTTAGTGTGATGGTCTTGTGTCATGTAGTAAGAAATCTGTAACTTTTATTTTGTACTTATCGACTGGCAGGTTGATAAAGTAAATTAAAAACAAAACAACTCTTAATGCTTCAAAATGTGATACAAACTGAAACCACATAATTCCAATATTAGTGTAGCCAACTAGAAAACTGGATCTCTTTGGAGTGTATGTATTTTAATAAGAATGAGTTGTGATATTTGTTTCAAGACCCGAACACTAAGGGGACTATATAAGACATTGATTAATTTCCAGTAAATCTCTTGAAGCTGCTGCTTAAATCAATCAACATCGGCCGGGTTGTGCGTTGCTTCAAATGCACTTGACATTTTTCTATTATTATTCTCCTTATCCATGTGGTCATGCAGAATTAATTCGTTTCATGATCATCTCTTGACTAATTATTTATCTAATTATCTCACTAACTGGTTTACTATTTACGAATCCTTTTCCATAACCTATAATGTGATATATTCAGCTAATTACAGCTTCGCATTTCGCAACACTCTTTACACTTTTACACAGGGAAAGGGGTAATATAATGCCTTGATGACAGTCGGTGGGATTCCCGTGTGCCAGGCTTAGTCACAGGCGAACGTACATATGGATGTCAAATAGTGATAAGGTAATGACTTTTTAAATGCATCTATTTACCAATAACCTACTTATTGATGAAATAAATAAATACAAAACTGAGTCCTAGTGTTCAAAAGATCATTATAGCATGGTACAAAAACAACTTACACTAAAAATTCAGAATATTTGAACTTATTTAAACTCGGCTACAACAAAGAAACTATTCTGAAGCATATATCTTCTTTAAAAGATTGAGTTGTGTTATTTGTTTTAGGATGTTTTTTTCACTTTTGTTCTCCTCAATCACGGTATATTACCACTGAAGCGTAAAGAGCTACTGTGATAGGGGCCAGATTTATAGAGAGGCAACCTAGGCGGGGAGTTGAGTAGCAAAGTGTTTGTTCACATTACATATAAATTTCTGCATATTGGTACGGTCGGGGAAACAGGGAGAAGGAAAGGAAATCCCAAAGGCAAGCGGTCCTAGGAAATCTTCCGGTATCTAGAGATGTCTGCAGTGAAGGGGTGAGATTTTGCTGCTAGTTGGGTGGGGCAGGATATTTTTGCTGAGGGGGTACAAGTACAGTAAGTTCATTGGAGCACATTGCATGGAAGTACTTGCAAAACAAGCATAGAAATGCAACACTGTGGTGATGTGACATGAGCTAGAGCTTGTAGACAGTTTGGGACCTATTAGGTTGGAAATTTGTTTTTGCATCTTGTCTAGGGGGGGGGGGCTAATGGTTGGTGCATCAGCCCAGATATAACAGCAATACTTTATGCACGGGCAAATGGTGGCTTTATAGAAATATAGGATACTAGCAGGTATAAGTTTTCTAGCCCTGTGAAGGGAGCCTACCTTTTTTATTAATATTTATGAAAATAAAGCAATCATTAATAAACAAACCAATAATAGCAAGCAATTATTAAAGCAAGTAATTGTGTAAATTAGACTTGAATTTACTTTTGGTGTTGTCTGACTCACAAATCAGCAAACAAGTAAAGACATGGAGAGGAGTAAAGACACTGCCTCCCCTTTTTAAGGTTAAATGATTTTTAAGTTTCAAGTAAAAGATGAGAAGTGATTCATGTTGCTGATAATCTATTTGGATAAGATTTGTAGAAGTGGCTCCTAAAAAGGGCCAATTTTCTTTACCCCACTGAACCGCCTATTCTAACACTTATCTCATCTTTGAACATGAGTCTTTTTTATTTTACTTCTTTTGATGTTTAGGAAACATTGGCTTAATGTTTTTTGCAGACTCCTCACAATGTCGCAGCCACGTTACTTCTTTCATAGTCAGAGTTTGTAAATAACAAAAACACTTTAAGATATAAAGTAGCAGAAAACTGATTCATAAAGTGATCTAAGTAGTCGAACCCACCCATTGGTAATAATCTATTTGGGTCAGATTGATTGAACAAGAGGCCCCCTACAAAGGACCAATTTCGTTTGCCCCACTGAACTGCCCATTCTCGCAGTTATCTGATCTTTAGAACACGTGTCATTTTTATTTAACTCCCTTTGATGTCGGAGAACAGAGAGCAATACATTCTTTTTTTATTCCTCACAATTGACGAATACTACGAATTGGAAAAGAACCAATTGATATTTCTCTGATACATTAAAAATTAGTAACATATTTTACATCGACAAATATTCGATACTAGCAGGAAGACCCGACGTTGCTCGGGACTGAATGAGGATCACTACTATGTACTTGTTCACTATGATCATAACACCACATTATTTTCTTTGTTTTTAATCTTCTCCCTCTCCTGTTTTGCCTCCTAATATAGTCGGAAGGAGCTGAAATGTTTGAAGACTCTCTGAATTAGTGTCTTGTATATATGATTTAAATTGCATTTAAATCGGATATACGTATTTGAAGTTCTAAGGGGGTTCTGTCCCCATAGATCACTTAGAAGTGGGAACTGTGAAAATTCAACACATAGAGGGTAACATTAAGATTCA
>OY744522.1:82473820-82531320 GCA_963556195.1 Sepiola atlantica
CTCTTAGCCAAAAGGCCAAGGCGCATACGTTCTTCTAGTCATGCTTATGGATATCTATAAAACAAATATTTAAAAAAAAGAAGTGTCTTATATCGTTTCTTTTTTGTATCGTTCGTTTTATTGTCATTTCGATCTTATAACTATTTATTTAATAGTGAAGAGTTACTTGATCTATTTTAACCTTTTGCCTGTCCTATTTACAAATTGTACCAAAATGATTTCTCAGATTGAAAATTGCTTTCTTTCCTTCCTCGTTTAGGCGATTAGGCAGAGAGAATTATGTGTGTAACTGACGAATGAAGGAATAGAAATGAACCACAAACTTCATACAAGAGAATTTGTGGCACTTTTAGTGGCTTTTATATATGCAATGCAGAAAACATCTGCATTATGGGATATATCTATGAGGCAAAAGCGTTGCCGACAGGACGACACTTGAGTAAATTGTTTTCGCTATCTTGTGTCGAAGTTACAACCTTTGGAAAAGAAAGAGAAGGAGAAGAAGACAAATAGAAATAGATAGATATAGATAGATAGATAGAGATTCCAAGCGTACACGCCTTACTAATTTAACTATCAATCTATTTATTTTTAACTTTTACTTAAAAAAAGTAGCACCTATTATTCTTATAGTGAGATGAAATTTTCGATCAAGTCTATGCTGCCATTTTCTTAATTGAAGGGAGGTAACTCTGCTGGGTTTTGTACAATATAAAAAGAAAGTACAAATGTACTTCTCGTGTGGTACACAGGACAGGCATAGAGTTAAGGGTGTGGTATGGTGCTGTTAGATAAAGTCCATAGGACTCGCCCGATACAATCAAGATGGCTGCCATATTCATCTGGGAATCATTGAAAATAAGAAGCAGATAAACCACGCCCTCTACGACTTTTCTTCCGTTTATTTGTTGTAAGATCTTTTTGTATTTTAACGACCAACACAATGTCTCGAGAAAATGAAAGAGAGGCTGAGAGACAAACTAGTTCTATTATATTAGCGTGTCACACATGAAATGACCACTTTCTAAAATTCGTTTTTTCTTGAATGTATATCTCTATATCTCGGATATTTTAAAGCAGCAACTCATGTTTCTAGTTACTATATAATTTACTGGCATCATCGTTTTAGCAAATCTCAAATTTAATGGTAATTATATGGGAGCGTTGTCCCATTACTTCTGTGCATGCTATCCATAAAAGACTTTCAGACTTTCCATTTTATACATGTTTAAGCGCCATAAAAATGCACCTCAATCTGTCAAGAATATCAATGTTGCATTTCGGATGGGAATTTGCGCACCAAAATACATCATCATCATCATCGGTTTAGCATCCATTGTGCATGCTGGAAATTGACTTCCAAACTAACCTATATCAGACCAGCTCTTTATTTATCCCTCTTTCTCTCAAGTTCATTATTATCACTTACTCCCATGTTTTCCTTGACCGTCCCCTGTGAACTGACCCTCATCTATTTTTTCAACGTGGCCATACCTTCAACGTCGGATATTCTGTACACTATAATGTCCAGATTTAATCTTCCTCTGAGGTCATCAGATCTAAGCCTGTTTTTTAAGACTTACATTACACATCCATCGTATCATTTTCGTATCATTTCTCTCCATGCAACACATGTCCTCAACCCTCGCTGGACATGTTTAACATGCTCAATAGTTTCTCCATTCAAATATACTTTTTTTCATATCTGAGTTCTCATCCGTCTCACTTGTCTTGAATGGGGAGTTGGGCAGCAAGATGTTTGTTCACATTACATTTACATTTCTGTATGTTGGTACAGTCGGGGAAACAAGGAGAAGGGAGGGACTTCAAAAGGAAAGCGGTCTGAGGAAAGGAGCTATTAGTGTAAGAAATCCTCTGGCATCTAACTATATCTACAGTGAAGGGGTGGGATTTTGCTGCTAGTCGGTTAGGTCGGGAGTATTTTTGTTTAAGGAGTACAAGTGCAGTAAGTTTATCAGAGCGCATTCTATGGAAGTACTTGTAAAACAAGCACAGGGATGCAATACTGTGGCGATGCGGCAGCGGCTGGAGTTTGATAGATAGTACGAGACCTATTAGGTTAGAGACATTTTTTCATACCTTGTCTAAGAGGGAGAGGTTGGTGCACTAGTCTAGATGTGTTAATAATAGTACATGCAAATATTGTGGCTTTGTTTTTTTTTTGCTTTCATTTTTGTTTCGCTTTTAAGATAAACTATACCGTTTTCTTTTACCAAATTATAACTTTTGTAATAGGATTTTTAAATTTACATTTAATTATTACGCTATCGTTTGGTCATAAAATTATTAATTGAACCAAATTGTTATAAAACTATGACTAATCTTTTAAAGGTTATGCTGTTTTAATCTCCTTTTATTGGATGTAAATAATTTCTAAAACTTCCAATTGTTTAATACATGAGAATTCGCTTTTTTTTTCAACTATTAACAAATGATTAAAATGACTTACTTGTTTACGAAGGAATAGAAATGTATTCTGGCGAATATAATTTCGTAAATAAATGAATTATTTTCAATAGGACTTTAAAAATTTTATTTTATGTTACGCTGTTGCATTTTTTATTTTAATAAATCATCGATTAATGTTAAATAAATAAAATAAAAATGTTTTATTTTAATAAATCATCGATTAATGTTAAATAAATAAAATAAAAATGTTTTATTTTAATAAATCATCGATTAATATTAAATAAATAAAATAAAAATATTTTATTTTAATAAATCATCGATTAATATTAAATAAATGAAATAAAAATGTTTTATTTTAATAAATCATCGATTAATATTAAATAAATAAAATAAAAATGTTTTATTTTAATAAATCATCGATTAATACTAAATAAAATAAAAATGTTTTATTTTAATAAATCATCGATTAATATTAAATAAATAAAAATGTTTTATTTTAATAAATCATCGATTAATATTAAATAAAATAAAAATGTTTTATTTTAATAAATCATCGATTAATACTAAATAAAATAAAAATGTTTTATTTTAATAAATCATCGATTAATATTAAATAAAATAAAAATGTTTTATTTTAATAAATCATCGATTAATATTAAATAAAATAAAAATGTGTAAGTGACATAGAGGCAAGAAACACATACACACGAGAAATGGCCATATAATTTTATTAATGTAAAGATAAAAGAAAATGGTGCTGCTGTAGAGAAAAAGGAAATATCAAAGGAAAGAATGACAAACTCCATCCATACAAAAATAAGTAATTTTTATTGACAACTTATTAAGACAACAAAAGATAAAGAGTTCGTAATAGAATGAGAGTTCAGAATGTCCCCAGAACGTTCTACATGAAGAAAAAGTGTTTTGTCTATAAAGATAATTTGAGTAGAAATGTTTATTTCGACTGTCTCCTTCCTAGTGTGTCTGACAGAGTGTGTAAAATCAGTAGGTATTATAGATGTGTGCGTATATTAGCTTGTCTGTTTTGTGAGTGAGAGAGTGTGTATATGAACTTGTGTACGAAAAAGTAGTTCGTGAATATTATAAGTAGAATTTAGCCTGTGTGAGAGTATATACACACATGTGTGTACATTAATTCAATAAGATGTGTGTATATGCTGACGCTGTGTATACAGTAGTTTGTGAATATATTTTGGTGCATTTGCCGAGGTTCTTATGCCAGGGGCCTAGGCTGGATTACTGATGTGCGCACATGTATTAATATCTGGTCTGGAAGAAATACAAGAAAGAGGAAGAAAGAATGATGTGTTTTTTTATGCACGAAATTTCGGTAGTGAATATTCTCGCATCTATGTTTGGTTAAAACAAACTGCTGATTTGAAATTTAGTGCAATAGAGAGTCGACATGTAAAAACATTTGCTTCCGAAACTGCCGCTAATTTTTTATGGCCTTCAGACATTCGAAAGTTATTTTGAAGACTTTAAAGTGGTGGATAGAAAGTAATTTTGCTAAAATTCAAGTTCCTCGGACCAAAGTCAAGTATTACGGTTCATTTGTGCTCCTAAATCAAAGATAAACAGCATCTCTCGGAGGAACCATTAATCTAGAAGAGAAAGGAATAATCATCCGAGATGAGACATGGGTCCATAACTCCCTTTACACATACAAAGGTCAATGGTTATTGTTTGGTGGGACTGTGTCAACGATTCATCTATTATTTATTTCTGCAGCAAAGGCAATCATTTTTAGAAAGAAGGGAGATCTTGTCTCTTAGGCGATGAAGAAAAGTGTTTGCAACTGAAGGAGTTGATTTTGATTAATAAATGATTATGAATAGTTTTTACTTATTTATTTCTAAATGGTCATTTCATGTGGGACAACATCCTATAGTTTGGTACTTTTGTACTTTCTTTCATGTTCTTCCACTTTTTCTCGTTTACCTCCCCCCCCCCCTCTCTCTCTCTGGACTTTCTCTCTTCTTCCGCCCCATTTTCTCTCTCTCTTCACATTACTTTTCTTTCTCTCTTCTTTCTTCTTTTTTTCTCATTCCCTCTCTCCATCTCTCTTCTTTTCGTTCTCTCTCTCTCTCTTTTAATTGTCTTACTTTCTCTATTCTTATTCCTCATCATATTTCTCCCCCTCTCTGCTAATTTTCTCTTTCTCTTTCTCTATTCTCTTTTCCGTCTTCCCTTTTTTCTTGTCTTTCTTTGTTGCCTTCTTTCTTGTCTTTATTTCTCCCATTCTATAATTATTTCTTCCTTATCTATCTCTCTTTCTCTTTCTCTCCCCCTCCCTTCGCCTTCACTTTCTCTCTCTCTCTCTCTTTCTCTCTCCTTCATTCTTCCTTTTCTTTCTCCTTTAATTTGATGTTCATTCTGCTTTTTTCTTTCTTTCTCGCTCTTTCCTCTACCTCTCTCATTTTTGTTCTCTCCCTTTGTTCTTTTTCAATTTTCTCTCCCAATTTCTCCTAATAATTTGGCACCTATTTTTGGTCTCTTTTACAATATCCCTTTCGCCCTTCATCAATCTCTTCTCTTATTTCTCTATTATATCATTTTTAATCCCCTTATCCCTTTGTTCATCTCTTCACTCTGATTTCTTTCTACTTCCTTTCATTCGTTCTTTCAACCCCCATTTTCTGTCTTTACCCCCCCCCCCCGCTCTCTCTCTCTCTCTGTATAATATATATATATATATATATATATATATATATATATATATATATATATATATATATATGTCGTTATCTTTACATTTGTTTCTCTTTTTTCTCAATCCTCCTTTCTCGCTTCCCTCTGATTTTCTTTCTACATTCCCTTACTCTTTTCTATCGTTCTTTTTCATGTTTTTCTTGACCCCTTTTTGTTGTCCTTCTTTCTTTCTTCTATTTGTCCTTCTTCCTTCCTCCTTATTTCTTTATTCTTGTCTATTACTCTTATCTAGTAGCTCTCTTCATCTTTCCATTTCTATCTCTTCATTTTCGTCTCCTTTCTCTCTTTTATCTGCCTCTCATTCTTATTTCCTTATTTAGTCATACTTCTCTCTATCTTTGTCCTTCTTTTCTCCCATCCCTCCGCCCCTTCTCTTTTGTCTCCTTTATTCCTTCCCATGTTATTTCATCATTCTCGCTCTTTCTCCTTATTTCTGTCTTTTGTTCTCGCTATATATTTGTCTTTCTTTCTCCTTTCATTCCGTCCTCCTTCCCCTTCCTTTCTCCCTACTCTCCTTTTCATCCTTTCTCTCTGATGTTCCTTCTCTATCCTTATTTCACTCTCTCTCTCTAAATGTCTTTCCCTTTCTCCTTTTATCTCTCTCTCTTTCTCTCTCTATTCTTTTCCCTTTTGTCTTTCTCCACCTTTCTTATATTTTCACATGTTTTCCTTTCCTATATTTCCTTTCCTTCTTTTCTCACACTTTCCTTCTTTTTGTCATTCTTCCACATTCTATGCTTTTCTGTCTCTTTCGATCCTTCACTATCTTACATATATCTTTCTTTAATCTTAAAAACTAATAAAAAAAAATCCCAAAGTAACCAAAAAATAAAAGAAATAAACAGAAAAAATCCCCCCCCCCCCCAAAAAAAGATCTGAACCTTGTAAAACAAAACGAAATTGTATGTTATATATTTGGGGATTCTGTTCCAAAGTAGGGAATAGTGATGGAGTTCTAATCGAAATCTACGAAATGTGTTTGTTTTGAATCATGTCCTCCACATAGCCATGAGTAAAAGAGTAACAGCAAAGCCAGTGCCACTCTTGAGATGTGACGATTACCAAGGATGTCATGTGTTAAAAAGCCACAAGGCAAGACAATTTCGCATGGCTTATTTTTTTCGGATTCTAGTTCTTCTTACAGTTTCAACTCTGCAGAGTTGTTACTACAATCTTTTCTGTTTTACAAATAGACACACACATGTGTGTATATTGTCTACTGTACAAACAATTACGTGCATTTTTTTTATTTATCTATATCGAGCTAGCTATTTCTCTCTCTCTCCCTCTCTCTCTTTTTTTATATATATATATATATATATATATATATATATTTGTGGACAGAGCGTTTCTGTTATTTACGTATATGTAATGGAAACTTTTTATGCGTATATTTATGTACTAGTTAATATTTATACACAAACGTACACACATACATATATATTAGAATACGGTTACCACAACAGAGCCACATTGAAAAATCAGGAAACTCGAAGAATCAGTACATATGCAAGGCCACAATAACCTTGTAATAAGGTCATGCATAGAGATGAACACTGTATGAGAAAATATACATATACAGTATAGTGGTTTGTATTGATATGGCAGTTAGGATATATTTATATACATATGTGTGAGTGGTGATTAGTGTATGAATAAAGATATTTGTTGGTATGTTCGTTAGGTACACACACACACACACGCATATATATATATATATATATATATATATATATATATATATATATATATAAAGCTAGTTCCACTTGAGCGTTGAACACTGTAGACTGTAATGACACTTTCCTCGTCTCCTGGGTAAGTGCATCTTAATTACAACTACTGTCTGTGTCGATTTCTTGCGGCCGCATGGTCCTGAGCGTTTGTCTTGTGATTCTAGCCTGAATCTACGATCGGTGTTCAAGCCGATGCGACCGCTTGCAACCGCCAATCCTACATGATGAGGGTAAGAGAGTCCAAAACGACATCGTCTATAGGTGAAAAACACTTTAATATTAAATAAATATTTATATATATATATATATATATATATATATATATATATATATATATATATATATTAAAAAGACGTTGTTTATTTTTTATATATGTATATCTGGGGTTGCTACTGAACGAATATATTTAAGTATGTATATATGCTACCATATAAATGTATATGTATATCGTACAGTGTATATATATATATGATGGTTATTATGTTTTTTGTATATCTGAGTATGACTATTGGTTCAATATATATATATATGTATATATATATATATATATATATATATATATATATATATATATATATATATATATATATATATATATATATCCGTAGCGGGTGGTCGGACCTCAGAGCAGGATCCCCTGGATCAGATGCTGGAGGGTCAGGGGAAGCTGGAGGCCCATATAGGTAGACTCACGAGAACACTGGATAAGTTGGAGACAACCCCCTCGAGTAATGAACAACACTCCCCACCGTGCAAAGGAGAGAAACAAAAACTCTATATGTCACAATCACAGCAAGTATGGAGACAGGGTATACTCCTGTAAACCTCCCTGTTCATACAATCCAGGGAAACGATTAAGCTGTCTTCCAAAGTCGACTCAGAGGGACAGCATGCAGGAAGCCTGTCGTCTATTATTTATGTGTGACCACAGTACAGGGGTAAATTTTATCCTAGACAGTGGTACACAAATATCCATAATCCCTGCCACAAAGGCAGTCAGGATTAATGGCCCTCAGAAACTTATATTGCAGGCCGTAAATAAATCTTTTATTAAAACGCACGGCTAGAGGTGCCTGACATTAAATGTAGGCCTCAGACGGGCTTTCACCCACCTGTTCATCATCGCAGGGTTGGATAGAACCATATTGGGTGCAGATTTTTTTGACAAATATAGCCTTCTCATGGGCATGTACAGACGTTGTCTAATTGACCCTGAGACTAACGTTAGGTCACCTGGATTCGTTTCAAATATAATCCCGCTATGCCCCACGCTAGCTTACACAGACGATGGTCAGGTTTTTTGTAATCTTTTACAAAAGTTTGAATGCATAACAAAGCCATCTTTTCATAGCACACTCTGTCACGCATTATATTGACATGAGTTGCCTCCATAGACTAGCACCGGAAAAATTAGGCATAGCGAAGGATGAATGTAACCAAATGATGGAACTGGGCATCATCCGGCCATCAAAAAGCAGTTGGGCTTCGCCATTACATATAGTCCCGAAAGGTGGTGGCACATGGTGATTACAGGGCACTCAACTCTTTAACCAAGCCAGACTATTACTCTATTCCTCACATTCATGACGTAACCGCCATAATCCAGGATAAGCCAGTATTCACAAAACTAGATCTTATTAGGGCCTACCATCAAATTCCGATAGAACCCAAAGATATCCCTAAAACAACTATCACCACGCTGTTTGGCTTATACAAGTTTTTGTGTGTCCCCTTTGGACTAAAGAATGCTGCACAGACGTTTTAACGATTTATAGATCACGTATTTCATGACTTAGATTTCATCTCTACTTATGTGGACGATGTAGCCAGTGCCTCTATGGAGGAACACGTGCAACATATAGAATTTGTGTTTGAGCGTTTAAGGGAGTATGGGAGTGTGCTCAACCCGGTAAAATGTGAATTTGGGAAATTAGAGGTCATTTTCATTGGTCACCGCCTATGCGCTGCTGGCATTTCCCCTGCTCCTTCTAAAGTAGAAGCAATATCATAATTCCCCATACCGGATAGCATGAGGAAACTGAGGCAATTCTTAGAGATGATCAATTTTTACCATAGATTCTTACCCAATTGCTCGCAGACTGTAAAACCACTCACAGATATGTTAACTAATGTTAAAATAGCGACATAGTGCTATCTGAGACTGCGCTAGCAGCTTTTGAATCCATTAAGGCTACATTGTCTCATGCAGTTGAATTGTCACATGTTGTTCCATGTGAGGAGTTGTGTGTAGCAGTCGATACCTCTTCGATAGAAGTGGGAGCAGTATTACAGTAGAAGGTCAACGAACAATGGAAACCGATCGCATTCTTTTTCAAAAAACTCTCCCAAGCTGAGACAAGGTACAGCACCTCGGATGGGAACTTCTTGCAGCCTATTCAACCATTCGACACTTTCGACATTCCTTGGAGGGGCGGGAATTCTACATCCACACAGATCACAAACCTTTGCTGGGTGCGTTCAAGTCAAATTTGGACAAGTATTCCCAACAAACTTGGAAGCAGCTAGAGATTTTGAACAAATAGATGTGTTTAAAACAGAAAACTTTAGAGTTAACGTATGCATTTCTATAAAAATTACAAACGAGAAAAATATTTTGAACAGATGAAAGCTAACTATGACACTGATTTCATGTCACTCTTCACTAATAAAGGTGAAGGATCACCTAAAACTTTTAATTCTCAAAAATAAAAGAATATGTATATTTATACATGCTTATGAATGTTCAACCAAGGGTTGAAACCATACAAATCACAAATTCATGTATCCTATTGTTTTTTTTTCAATTTTTATTGTAGTCCGATTCTACACACACACACACACACACACACACACACACACACACACACACACATATATATATCTAGGTAGCATCTTCTCTTACAGGCAAGTATTGTTGAATATAAGAAACAATTCATATCTTGATATATTTTGGTAGATCCTTTCAATAGTCTGTACCTGATTAATCTCATTCCCCTGAAGATGGACCCGGATGGGTCTGAAAGTACTTAGGAGACAAATCTAAACAATGGCAAATTCATCAGCCAATTCCCCTCCGAAACTAAGAACCTGATTCGGACTATTGAAAGGATCTACCAAAGGATATCTAGACATGAGTTGTCTCTTATATTCAACAATATATATATATATATATATATATGAAGAGCTCGAATGCAAAATGCGATAAACTCCATTTTCAAAATTACGAAGCTATCACTACAAAAAGTATTGCATTTATATACTCGACCACACCACAAAATCATGTTACATAATATAATACCAGCAAGATTTCTTGTTACTTTAAGTTAGAATAAGCTTTTAATCAAAGTCGAGGTTTTATGTCATCGTCCTTTTATTGTTGAAGGTCTCAATTTCAGCAAATTGGATTTATCGCATTTCGTATTCGATCTCCTCTATATATATATATATATATATATATATATATATATATATATATATATATATATCAAGATCACTTGCAAACGCATGTCTTCATGTATCTCGGCTTGACACTCAGCAAAGTTACAGCTTGCATTACTACATCGCTCAAATGGCACACTCTTCACCGGAATCCTCTGTGAGTGCAGGATCAGTGACCGCCTAAAGTTGAAGATCTACCAGATTATTGTGGGGCTCGTTGCTTTATACAGTGCCAAGTGCTTGCCGGCATAAGGGAGGTGGAGCAAATATTTGTTGTCATGGAAAAAATTTTCCGCTGGATTTCAAGAGTTTCATTTATCGACCATATCTGTAATGACAACATCTGAAAGTGCTGATCGAAGGCTAGATGAGGGAATGGTTGCTCAGATGGGTCGAACATGTACTGAGGGCCAACGATGACACCGTCACAAAATTCACATTTTAAATTTGAAGTCATCGAGAAGCGACCAAGACAAAGGTTGATGATGAGATGAGTAGACGCCCTGCACAGTGATCTCCAAAACACTGGCCATCCCCCGGACCAAGCAAAGATCTATAGCTCAGGACTAATGCAAAAAAATAGTATATTTCAATGTCTGTGTGTGTATTTCTTATGAAAAGAAAGGTTAAAGAATCTACATTAAACTGAAAGCGTATTTATATGTAAAATTTTCCGGGGAAGACGATGAAGTGGTTCTGAATCTGTAAGTGCCTCTCTAAGGGAGCTATGGGGGCAGAATCCCTCTTAAAACTTAAAATATATCCTATTTTGATGAAATTTTAATCATCTGTATAAAATTGTCCGTGGAAGACAATGGAAGTTGTCCCGAATTTATATGTGCCCCTCAATGTCCCGAATCTCTATGTGCACTCTCTAAGGAAACTATGAGGGAAGAACCCCCTAAAACTTAAAATATGTATATCCGATTTTAATGAAATTTAAATCATATGTATAAGACATTAATTCAGAGAGTTTTCCAAAATTTCAGTTTTTTTCTGACTATTTTAGAAGGCAGCAAAAAAAAGTAATATGGTGTGAAAAGGGACAGTGTTCCTTATTAAACCTCGAGCAATGCCGGGTGTTCCTGCAAGTATATGTGTGTGAGTGCTTAATCCTGTGGTTTGTAAGAGTAGAAAAATGGATGCATTTTAGGTTGTTTGTTATTGGTTTATGTTGAAGAGACACAAGCCTTGTGACTGCCAGAGTTAGAGGAAGAAAAAGGAACCTAGAGTTGATGAGAGGATTGATAAGAAAAGAGAGGATTATTCTGGTATTGCCATCCTTGGTATTGTTTTCATTCCTTTCGTGTTCGTATATGCCACAGGAAGTAAAAATGGTGTTTAATTTAAACTGAAGAAAAGAAAAGAGGAAAAGGGTGAAAAATAAATATAATGAAAAGAAGAAAGAAGTTAAAAAAAAAGGAAAAAGGAAAGGGTGTGAAAATAATTAAAACATGATAGAAGTTGATGAAGGAAAACGAAGAGGAAAAAAGAACTTACATGAAGGAAAAAGAAAAAAATAGTTTAAAGAATGAAAAGAAAAGAAATTAAAAAAGAAAGAGGAGAAAATAAATGTAAAGAGAGAAGAAAAAAGAAAAAGTAAAAGAAAAAGAGGAATGAAGTTAATTATATAAAAATGAAAAGAGGAAAGTGAAGAAATTTTTTTTTTAAATTAAGAAAGAAGAGGAATAAAAGTTAAAATAAAAGAAAATTAAATTAAAAAACGAGAAGATGGAACGAAGAAGTTTGAAAAGAAAAAAATGAAAAAGAGACAAGAAAAGGAAAAGAATGATGTATAAAAAATACTTTAAAAAGTGGAAGTGAAAAATAAAATAAACATTAAAAAGAAAAAGAAAAGAAGAAAGAGGGTGAAACCGAGCGAAGAAAGATTTAATTAGCTAAAAAGAAAGATATCAAAAAGAGAACTGATGCAAAGCGAAGGGAAAGAGAGGGGGGAGAAAGGGAGAGATAGAGAAAATCTGTATCGGTTTTCCTTAGAGAACAAAAATAAAAATGAAGTAAAATGCAATGAAAAAAGACTTTATAAAACAAAGAAAGAAAGAAAGAAATAGAAAAAGGCCTCAAATGACTGTGATGGAGTGTATAATGTCAAAGGTTGGAGGAAGATTAAATCTCTCCAGGCCGAATCACTGAATATGGCCTAATTGGTGCAAAATAGTTTATGCCAACCTCAAAGGCTCTTCAAGATCAGATCGGATCCAAATCTAAGTTCTAAGAAAATTTTGAGGGGAAATATATATATATATATATATATATATATATATATATATATAAAATGACAGAGAAAAAATTTGAGTAAATAAGCATTATTGGTTATTCCCCTCAGAAAAAAAGAACTGGACTAATTTTCAATACATAACATCTGAAAGTTAATTTTTCCCAGGAAAATAAACCATTCTAGGCAAAAAAGCAGTTAGACCTAGATTTTACGCTTCACTCTCCAGATCTTTATTTCCCATATATTAACGCCATTTTGAATCCATTTTCCATTCTTTTTTTTCTTTTTTATTGCTTCCTCAGAATCCTAGTAAGCTGTTCTGTATTAGTTTCAAATCAGCAACAAGAAACTTTGCTCTATATTAATAAAATCATAAGACAATTTCACATGTGTGTTTCTCGCATCAATTATTATTATTTTAATATAAACCGTATATTTATTGAAATAAAAAATGCAATAGCATGAAATAAAAATAATTTAAAAAAATTCTATTACGAAATTTAATCCAACAGAATGTATTTCTGTTTCTTATCTATCTCTTTAATTAAAAAGGAAAAATGCTCTTCTCCCTCTTAACTCGCACACCGAATCAGCAACATGTAGCCAGTTTCCCCCTCCCTGCATTCCTCCTGTAGATCTTCACTCTGTCTGCTAATATTGTAAACATGTCGGGCTACTAAAGACAATAAAATGTATCTTTTCTCAATTTTAGTCATAGTTCTATAACAATTAGTCCAATTAATACTTTAATAGCCTAACAATACCGTAATAATAAAATTTAACTTTCAAAATAATGCTTAAGAAAAAATAAAAGAATAATTTGGTAAAAAAATTTTTTTTAATTCTAAAATATTTATAGGATTTAAAGACGTCCGATCTATTTTATTGCAAAACCGTTTTTTTTTAATAACATATATTCCTTCATTGTATTTTTTAGATGACTAACAATAAACTAACCCCTTCTCAGAGAGAAGGTGAAGTCTGTGAGGGTGGACCACCTAGGAGTGAACAGAACCATACACAATCAAAGTCCGACAGCGACAAAGCCACTGTCGAACTGATTGTCAAGGACGTATCTCCAACTGGTATGAACAATATTTACTGAAGCTGTGCCAGTATTCCTTTATTCGTAAATATTTCTTACAAGAAATTAAAAGAAAAGACAAAGAGTGAGGGACAATGAGCTTAACAAAAACTCCCGGGTAACGCCGGGTAAGTACAACTAGTATATAATGCCTAAATGCAATTGAATTCTAAACAAGAATGACCTGTTTTCATTTTTATTAGCTTCAAACTTTTTTTCATTATTTTGAAACTACACTGAACTCATATTTTCTTAGTCATAAAATCTACATTTTTTGGCATCTTCGATTTTTTATTGAGTAATAAATACTTAAAATGCTTTTTAAAAGTTTGTGTGAATATTTCTCTTTTATATCTATGTAAACGTGTGCAATGCTGCATGTTTTGTGGGGTTCATAGATGCATGCTACAAACAGCAGGCCTGCAATGAGAGAAATATTTAGCTAAAAAAAGAGGCCATCCAAGAAATCAGCTGGGCTCTTTGAAAAAAAAAATGTCTACTTGGATACAAGGTTCCATGCTCTGATTGTGAGCCACTTAAGATTTTACGAAGTTATGTTCAATTTCGGATGATGAGCCCCCATGTTTTGTCGATTTTTATGTACATGGATAAACAGCGGATACATCTCAAGTGGTTTTGTGGTGTGGTCGAATTAATATCTATATATATATTCCAACAAAATGGATAGAGGGGATTAGTTGGGTCTCTGTTGGTCACTGACACAGAAATGGGCCTCTGAGTCCTAATCTGAAGGACTGTTTGTATTTGGTTGGAAGATATGTTTGTCCTGATTGTCATTCAGTAGAGAAACCAATTATTATTTTAAACGTCTCAAAATAAAATATTGTTACTTGTTTTAAACTTACGTGTTGATTTTGTTTAAAAGGAAATATCCTTTGTTACAGCAGTGATTGAGACTACGACCGGTCTCGGAATTAAGCACCGAATTTGGACAATAAGAACGAGCGGACGATCACGGCCTGTGCAATGAAAACACATAAACGCAAGTTCACAGCTTATTATACTTTTTGTTATGCAATACCCATATGCAAAGCAAACAAAATACTCACTGGAAATAAGAATTTAGAAAATGATTTTAGTTAGAAAGAATTTAGAATAAAAATTGTTATTTCAAAATGTTTTGCACAGGAATTTTGAGTTAGCTAAAAATAGATTGCTGAAGCTAAAACAAAAATGTAAGATGGACAATGTGTTTTGACAAGGCTTAGGAAAAATACAATTTAGGAATTTAAAGAAACAGATTCGGTTGTGAAGGGACAGATCGTCACAGACCATCTAGAGTGGGGAGATAACTGACAAAGATCCCTCCTGGAGGAATGAGGACACAGAGTACTTGACAACAGTTCTTTATTTCTCTTTTAACTTTCATGGAGCGATGCATTAATAAATTAATAATGTTTATTTGGCATCGTGTCACGGTTTTTAGTTCATTTACTGTGAAAAAATATATTTTATGTCTTGGATATATATCAACCATCTAATACAGCTAAGCCCCCATCCTCTGTTAACATGCTCTCTCATTTACAACTTTGTAGGAAGAGGAACCTCATGGGACACGTGATGAAACGGAATAAATAGTATACATTTTTACCTTGTCAGTCATTATGCTACATTATCATGTATGGAAATCTCCTGTAGTCGTAATAGGCTCACAATGGGAGTCCGGATTTTAGAAGGAACTCGTGTTCATCCAACACCGAAAGAATCGTGTGAAAATTTCTACCGCCAACTCTTTCTCTCAGCTGTCCCAAATCCAACTCTCCATCTGCTTTTAATCCATCTTTTTAAAAGTCAGTGGGTCTCTACACGTGCAAATTAGTTCTAACTATAAAAATCTACAATTATGAACACAAATTCTTTTACTCTCTGAAAAAATGGTCGACTGACACATGAAACATCTGATACGCTTTGAAGCTGGTAAGTTTTCGTCTTGTTGTTACACTTTCATATAAATGTATACCTTATCGCATGCTGACACTTTCATATTAAAGAAGATAAATACGACCCCCCCTTAGAGCAATCTGTATAGTTCAGCAATTATTTCATCAAATATTTATATCGAATAGACTAAAAATAGTTAGTAGACAGACACATACTGATAAATACGTTTCATATTATTAGGTTGTTCGTAAAAAATGACCGATTTCAGAAATAAACATTTATTTATTGACTCCATATGGGATCCATTAATCAAGTTTTATTCACCTTACCGATTTGTTTCAGATGGTTGAACATCATTAAAATACTGACATCACGTTCCTTTGAAACTTTAACGTTGGTTTTGTTCACAAATTGCTTTCAAACGTTCATTTTCAAGAGTGAATGGCCGTCCTCTACCTTCTTCAAAGTTCTCATTGGCACGATGGTATTTCTGAAACCACCTTGTACTATCCAATCACCTGTGGACTCTTTTCGTTATGCTCTATTAATATTGGCAGATGTTTCAGAACTATTATGACCAAGTTTGAACACATGCAACAAAAATATACACATTGCTTTATTTTTAATTTTCGTTATTAAAGGCTAGTATTTACTTCCCTCCAACCGCAGGAAAATGTGATACAAGGTCGGAAGATGGGTTTGAAGGAAAGCACTCTAGCCTTCAAAAAATGCCTAGACAGCCCCGTCGGCATTCCCTGGTAGGGGCGCCTCAGGCGATTAGCAATAAATTAATCCCTCCTCAAAGAGAGAAGGTAAAGCCTGGGAGGATGGACCTCCTAAAGCTGAACAGAACCCTACTTCTGTCCGACAGAAAAAAGGCCACCCAGCTCAAATGGACGAGACTCTGTCGGCCAGATTGTCGAGGACGTATCCTCGACGCGGTAAGAAAGCTTTGATCTTGGCCAAAAGGCCGAGGAAAAGCTCTTATCGTTATTAAAGGCTACTTGCATAGAGTCGCTCGCAAATTAATTGGCCCCATGCTTTAAACGGACTCTGTTCTCGCCTGACAACGGCAGTACCACTGTGCTGATATCTGCCAACTTTAATTCGAAGGGTGTTCGTTGATCAGAATGAAAAGGAAATCTGTTCTCAAATCATGAAACAACACAGATAAATTCACTCAGAAAGTTTGACTGTCCGAAAATCCAATCTTAGTGAACCGGTATTGTTTTAAATACCTCAGGTGAGAGTCCTCCAGCATCCTAAACATAAGCTGCGTGTTGACACGTCCGAAACAGACACAAACCCGAGTTTAAAATAATGAGCAAAGCGGAAAACGGAAATCATCTGACTAATGACGTCACCTCCTCAGTGGAAGGTAGACAACTCGTACTTTCCCTCCTTTACATTATCCAATAGACTTATCTGCTTCAAAATTGTATCATGTATTGGAAATTTATTAAAGAGTAAACATCAATTATTAAGCATGAAAAATGTTGTAGAAAACACTAGAAAAATAGCAACATAAATCAACGTTTAATGCATGTGTAGTAGTTCGAAAAATAATGATCGATTGCAGAAACAAATATTTATTCCTTGTATTTATAGGAGTATCCATTTATCAAGTTTTTCATCTTACCAATATGCTATCGATGGTCAATCACCCATGAGGTACTGACATTAAGTGCCTTAGATATTTCTCTAACACTTTGACATAAGTTTTGTTCGACAATTGCTTTCAAACGTCCACCATTAATAGTGCATGTCCGTTCTCTACCTTCTTCAAGTCTCTCATATTACCACTATGGAATTTCTGAAACCTTCTTCGTACTGTCCAAACACATGCACCTTTTTCCCCATACTCTGTTCGTATTGGTGGCTATTTGGGAAGCATTATGACTGAGTTTGAACTGATATAAAGAAGTATACATATTTTGTATATTATTTTAATCTTTATTAAAAGCCTATATTCTTCATAATTGTATTCTTAAAAAAATGATTGGAAACTTATTCACGAGTAAATATAAAATACTACGCATGGAACATGTTGCATAAAACACTACAAAATAGCATCCTAAATCAACTTTTTAAAAAAGTTAGTAGAAAAAGTCAACCAGTATTTTCTGAATAATGTAATACATGTTTTAGGATTTTTGAGATGAGGATGATAATTTGGATTATTTGGACTACTGTCTTCATCGTGGATGTTATTCTCACAACGTTTCGGCCGATGTAATCTCTGACCTTCTTTAAATGCATCTCAGTCATTTGTATGGATAAAAGTGCTAAGTAATTATGTTATGGTGTAAGCTGGTCTACCTATTTCAGGAATAAATGAACTTACCATGACACAATAAATGTTGTGGCAACTATTGGCAACATTTATCTTCCAAGAATCATGACACGTACTTCTATGACATACTTTTGTTAATACATTTTTGTTAATGATACCATTGTGTTTGTATTGATTATTACCGGCCCTGCAACACATAATAAGTTCTAAGTTCTAGAGGTTGAAGGTTCAATCCTCAGTACGGGCAATACTAAGAATATAATTACGAATTAATTAAGTCTTCTACACGGTCATGGCTGACGGAACGAAAGTAATTTACCCTCGTGGATTAAATAAAGAGTTCCGTTCGAAATTCCATACAGATACCCGAGTTCGACATAAAGACTCCAGAATCGAAGGTTACATCGGCCGAAACGTTATGAGAATAAGATCCAAGATGAGGACAGTAGTCCGAATAATCCAAATAATACCTATATAAATGCTGCATCGTTTATGTTAAGCCGAACACATGGCATAGGCAAACAACTCTAGGTTCATCCAACTTATCTTTAATCGGATGACGAAGGATGCCACTCTGTCGTGCAATCTGCACTCTTTAATGTAATCGAATATGCGAAAATGCAATTGCATTTCAAAGAGTTAACTATCTGGCAAGTAATCTTCAATTCCAATTATAGCCAAGACAACAACAACAAAAAATATCTCTAAGATGGTGAAAAAAATAAATTATTCCATAAACAAACAAGTCTACCATAATTGGAACTTCACCGAAGATTGACAATTGAATACCTACAGATGTTGCCCCGTAATACGAGGTATAATTTGCAAGTGTAATTGAAAGTAGCCTCTATCATCTGAAGAAATGCATTATCTGGGGAATGTTTCATGACACATTGCATCACGAAGGTTTTCCATGAAAAGAGATGAATTAGTAAATGCAGATTGTTTCAACTGATAGGAAGAGACAAGAGATTGTGATGTAAGAGGTGGATGTAGAAATGGTGTAATAGTTAATGGCACGCGCTTTGGGCTCTCAATGCTTAACGTCTCTCTGGTTATTCAATTTAGTCAGTATCTTCTCCCTCTCTCTCTAAATACATATATATATATATATATATATATATATATATATTTGTGTTATAGTGGAATAATTCCAGGAGGAAATCCGGGTATGAGAGCTCAATGTAGTAAACAGAGCAATAATAAAATATAATAACACGAAATCACATAATTGTCGATGCAATAATTTATTTCAACCGTTCGGTTTTTTCAAGCATCACTCAGACAATTACATTTTTGAGACTGATAGAAAATTGAATTTCCCTACCACAGTTCCAATACAATCATAGATGGTAGTAGTAGCAACCAATTTGATACATCTTTTATAGAGAGGGGGAAAATTTAAAACTTATATTTAACTATGGCGGGCGAAGGGGAGGGATCTTTAAGTTAATCAACTAAAAACTGCCATGTCAAAATTATGACACATACGACTTGGCGATATCAACCATATAGGCAATTTTACTCACGCGCATACACAAAACTAAATACGCACACGTCATATGCGCACTCACATACATAATCTCACTCGCACATTATCATAACTATGCATAATCACATACGCAACTTTTATTCATCTCCAGCCAGAATGCGTCCGGCGAAACTCGTGTTCTCAAATTCGGTTAGAGAAAAGAAAGAAAGAAACAATTAACAAGCACAGAGAATATATAGACAGACCGCGTGTCATAAATTCTCAGTCCGTCTGGGTTGAAATAAGATTACACGCACATACATATATGTATACATACAAATCCATACGCACATACACACACATATATACACATACACACCCACACATATACATATCTATACACACATACATATACACACATATATACATATATATATATATATATATATATACATACATATACATACATGAATACACCTATATATATCTCTGAATCTATTTGAAATATTGACTAAATGCATACGCATGTAGTTGTTCACACATGTAAACATACATACACATACATACACACACACATATATACATATACGCACATATACACACATATACGTACGCACACATACATATATATCCACACACCTACACACAATATTTACATAACACTCTATATTCTTACTGATGTAATATGAGTTCTAAAAATTAGTCTTACCTTATTTATATTTTAGATTAATTTGATAATCTATTATTATAAATATCATGCGGGGGGGGGGGGTTATCGTACCTAATGTTATTCAATTTGGTATCTTCACCGTTGTAATTCTAGAGGCCCATCGGATTACTAATTCAAGTCTAATAATGTCTATTGGTAATATTTGACATTTATACTTATATTAATTCAAAAACTAGTGTATTACCTGCAGAAAAAATTTTCATACCACTATCTTATTTTAAGTAAATAATAAATATCCGCGTATCCACAAATACTATATATCACCAAGTCAGTAAATCTGTGTCTATCACAGATATTATTATAAATATTATGGGGGGGGGGGTTTACCGTAAGTAATGTTATTCAATTTGGTATCTTCACCGTTATAAGTCTAGAGGTCCATCGGATTACCAATTCAAGTCTAATAATGTCTAGTGGTAATATTTGGCATTTATACTTATATTAATTCTTTTAAAAACACTATCTTATTTTAAGTAAATAATCTGAATAAATAAATATTTCAAAATACCATTATATACGCATACACACAAATACTATATATCACCAAGTCGGCAATTCTGTGTCTATAGCAGATATTATTATAACTATTATGTTGGTGGTGGGGGGGGGGGGGGTTACCTTAAATAATGTTATTTAATTTGGTATCTTCACCGTTATAAGTCTAGAGGTCCATCGGATTACTAGTCGTTGATTATTTTAAATTTATATTTATGTCTGCACTTAGCCATAAGTTCATCTCGTTTATTCAAGAGGTTATTTCGATCATATTTTAGGATTCTTATTTTTTCTTCTAGACATAAGTTGCATCTTTGTCTAAATCCATCTGGAATATTCGAAAAACATAAGATTGACCACGAAATCACCGGGGACCTGTTCTCATTTTTCAGATGCCACCATTGTTTAGCTAACTCCGTTTTGCTCTTGAGTTCTGGGTTATTGAAAGAGTGTTTGTGGTCATAAAAACGTTGTTTCCAGTTTCCCGCGGAGATGCCGATGTAAACCTTTTTATCCCTGTTGTTATCTTCCGGATGAATAGTGGCCTTATAAACCACACACTCAACTTTGCAGTTACCGTCCAGTGGGCAGTTATTTTTCACTTGACAATTACATTTATTTACTGTGACCTTATTCTTACTAGGATTGTTAAGTAATTTACGATTATGGGTGCTGATAATTCTGTCCATGTTCTTGGTGCAAGAGTAGCTGATTTTAATGGTTTTTCTATTAAATATCTTCCTAAGTGGATTATTTATGCTAAAATGTTTATCTACCAGGTTCAAGAATACTCTCCCGATGTTGATGTTAGATAGTTGGCAGTAGGGAGGATTGAACCATATTATTTTTCGGCCTCTATTCCTGGATTTATTTTTATTTTCTTTCTTGGTATATTTGAGTTTTTCATTATATCCGCTTTTCTCTAGCGCTCCATTGTATAAATGCTTATTTGCTTCAAAAATGTCTCTGTTAGCCGAAAGCTTATTTATTCTAGTATTAATTGTTTTAGGTATTTGTTTAATTATGCAGTTCGGGTGGTTAGATCTAGTGTTGATATAAGATGGTGTGTGATTATCTTTATTGAAGGGTTTGTATGTCCCCTTTCCTAAGTCTAAGGTAATATCTAGATAGTTTACTTCTTTACAATTTGGGGTTATATGGTTGATATCGCCAAGTCGTATGTGTCATAATTTTGACATGGCAGTTTTTAGTTGATTAACTTAAAGATCCCTCCCCTTCGCCCGCCATAGTTAAATATAAGTTTTAAATTTTCCCCCTCTCTATAAAAGATGTATCAAATTGGTTGCTACTACTACCATCTATGATTGTATTGGAACTGTGGTAGGGAAATTCAATTTTCTATCAGTCTCAAAAATGTAATTGTCTGAGTGATGCTTGAAAAAACCGAACGGTTGAAATAAATTATTGCATCGACAATTATGTGATTTCGTGTTATTATATTTTATTATTGCTCTGTTTACTACATTGAGCTCTCATACCCGGATTTCCTCCTGGAATTATTCCACTATAACACAAATAATTGGCTCCACTCCGTGTTGAGCTCTCTCAGGATTTCTAGTATCGGAATTACTTCAATTTTGAACTGAGGATGGAAAAATTCACACCATTGTATTCGCTGAAAAATATACCTTATCCCAGCTTGCATAGCTTCACTTTGGATCTTATGGACAGAATAACGGACTTTACCAACAGACTGAGATGGAAAGCGTATTTTTATTTGAAGGACGAGGAATCTGATCACAAAGAAACCTTTAACTTCAGATCACAGAATACCTGCAAACCCATTGAGGCGTTAAGGCCGTTCGAGAATGATTTGTTTGACCTAGTCAAAAGAATTAAGTTCCGAAGGTATTCAAACAAATTTCAGTCCACTCTGAAGAATGACATCGCAGAGATAAAGAAGTCGAACAAAGTTTGGGTGAAGGCTGATAAGTCAGCGAATATTTACAAGATGTGCCCATCCGAATATAGGAAAACTATTCTGGAAAAAATCTGTAATAATTACAGAAAGGATACCCACGACACTGAAAAAATAATCAATGAGGATACCAAGGAATTTGCATCCAAACTGAATATCGAGGATAGAGTGGGAAAAATTGATAAGAGAAACGCATACATACTCATCAAGGACCATAAGAAAAATTTCCACATTAAGAAACAAGCGAGAATAATCAACTCTACGAAATCGGAACTCGGCCATGTATCTAGGGAGATTCTACGAAATATTATTAATGTAACTCTAGAAGCTACCAAATTTAATCTTTGGAAGGACTCGGCGGATACTATCGAATGGTTTAAATCAATTGAAAATAAGAGGAATGCCTGCTTTATACAATTCGATATTATGGATTTTTACCCCTCGATTTCCAAGGAATTACTTACGAACAGCATTAACTATGCTGGGAATTTCGTGGATATATCCGATGAGCAGGTAAGATTAATTATGGCCTGTCGCAAATCCATCCTTATAAACAATCGAGAAACATGGATTAAATTGAACAACAACAAATTTGATGTCCCGATGGGTGCTTTTGACTCAGCCCAGATTGCCGATCTGGTGGGCATTTTTATAATGTACACTATTAGCAGAATTGTAGAGCCTAATTTAGTGGGGTTATATAGGGATGATGGACTAATTGTTATCCCCAATAGTGACGGCCCCCTGGTATCCAAAATACATAAAAAATTAATAAGAGCATTCAAATACCTTGGATTTAAAATAGATATAACCCCAAATTGTAAAGAAGTAAACTATCTAGATATTACCTTAGACTTAGGAAAGGGGACATACAAACCCTTCAATAAAGATAATCACACACCATCTTATATCAACACTAGATCTAACCACCCGAACTGCATAATTAAACAAATACCTAAAACAATTAATACTAGAATAAATAAGCTTTCGGCTAACAGAGACATTTTTGAAGCAAATAAGCATTTATACAATGGAGCGCTAGAGAAAAGCGGATATAATGAAAAACTCAAATATACCAAGAAAGAAAATAAAAATAAATCCAGGAATAGAGGCCGAAAAATAATATGGTTCAATCCTCCCTACTGCCAACTATCTAACATCAACATCGGGAGAGTATTCTTGAACCTGGTAGATAAACATTTTAGCATAAATAATCCACTTAGGAAGATATTTAATAGAAAAACCATTAAAATCAGCTACTCTTGCACCAAGAACATGGACAGAATTATCAGCACCCATAATCGTAAATTACTTAACAATCCTAGTAAGAATAAGGTCACAGTAAATAAATGTAATTGTCAAGTGAAAAATAACTGCCCACTGGACGGTAACTGCAAAGTTGAGTGTGTGGTTTATAAGGCCACTATTCATCCGGAAGATAACAACAGGGATAAAAAGGTTTACATCGGCATCTCCGCGGGAAACTGGAAACAACGTTTTTATGACCACAAACACTCTTTCAATAACCCAGAACTCAAGAGCAAAACGGAGTTAGCTAAACAATGGTGGCATCTGAAAAATGAGAACAGGTCCCCGGTGATTTCGTGGTCAATCTTATGTTTTTCGAATATTCCAGATGGATTTAGACAAAGATGCAACTTATGTCTAGAAGAAAAAATAAGAATCCTAAAATATGATCGAAATAACCTCTTGAATAAACGAGATGAACTTATGGCTAAGTGCAGACATAAATATAAATTTAAAATAATCAACGACTAGTAATCCGATGGACCTCTAGACTTATAACGGTGAAGATACCAAATTAAATAACATTATTTAAGGTAACCCCCCCCCCCCCACCACCAACATAATAGTTATAATAATATCTGCTATAGACACAGAATTGCCGACTTGGTGATATATAGTATTTGTGTGTATGCGTATATAATGGTATTTTGAAATATTTATTTATTCAGATTATTTACTTAAAATAAGATAGTGTTTTTAAAAGAATTAATATAAGTATAAATGCCAAATATTACCACTAGACATTATTAGACTTGAATTGGTAATCCGATGGACCTCTAGACTTATAACGGTGAAGATACCAAATTGAATAACATTACTTACGGTAAACCCCCCCCCCCCATAATATTTATAATAATATCTGTGATAGACACAGATTTACTGACTTGGTGATATATAGTATTTGTGGATACGCGGATATTTATTATTTACTTAAAATAAGATAGTGGTATGAAAATTTTTTCTGCAGGTAATACACTAGTTTTTGAATTAATATAAGTATAAATGTCAAATATTACCAATAGACATTATTAGACTTGAATTAGTAATCCGATGGGCCTCTAGAATTACAACGGTGAAGATACCAAATTGAATAACATTAGGTACGATAACCCCCCCCCCCGCATGATATTTATAATAATAGATTATTAAATTAATCTAAAATATAAATAAGGTAAGACTAATTTTTAGAACTCATATTACATCAGTAAGAATATAGAGTGTTATGTAAATATTGTGTGTAGGTGTGTGGATATATATGTATGTGTGCGTACGTATATGTGTGTATATGTGCGTATATGTATATATGTGTGTGTGTATGTATGTGTATGTATGTTTACATGTGTGAACAACTACATGCGTATGCATTTAGTCAATATTTCAAATAGATTCAGAGATATATATAGGTGTATTCATGTATGTATATGTATGTATATATATATATATATATATATATATGTATATATGTGTGTATATGTATGTGTGTATAGATATGTATATGTGTGGGTGTGTATGTGTATATATGTGTGTGTATGTGCGTATGGATTTGTATGTATACATATATGTATGTGCGTGTAATCTTATTTCAACCCAGACGGACTGAGAATTTATGACACGCGGTCTGTCTATATATTCTCTGTGCCTGTTAATTGTTTCTTTCTTTCTTTTCTCTAACCGAATTTGAGAACACGAGTTTCGCCGGACGCATTCTGGCTGGAGATGAATAAAAGTTGCGTATGTGATTATGCATAGTTATGATAATGTGCGAGTGAGATTATGTATGTGAGTGCGCATATGACGTGTGCGTATTTAGTTTTGTGTATGCGCGTGAGTAAAATTGCCTATATGGTTGATATCGCCAAGTCGTATGTGTCATAATTTTGACATGGCAGTTTTTAGTTGATTAACTTAAAGATCCCTCCCCTTCGCCCGCCATAGTTAAATATAAGTTTTAAATTTTCCCCCTCTCTATAAAAGATGTATCAAATTGGTTGCTACTACTACCATCTATGATTGTATTGGAACTGTGGTAGGGAAATTCAATTTTCTATCAGTCTCAAAAATGTAATTGTCTGAGTGATGCTTGAAAAAACCGAACGGTTGAAATAAATTATTGCATCGACAATTATGTGATTTCGTGTTATTATATTTTATATATATATATATATATATATTATTTCGTGTATGCCGAAAAAACTTTCAAAGTGTTCGATCGTAATAAATACAAGAGCAAAATGTATTATATCTATTTTTTTATTTTTCATTATTTTTTTTATTTCTTATTTAATTATTTTATTTTATTTATTCGAAGAAAAGCAGATAAATCGTGCATGATCAATTTAGACTGGAATTTTCCCTAAATTCTAGGTTACTGGATGGACGAAACCTGGGTATCTCTAACGGATGCGTAAATGTATAGTCGTGTGAATAAGATTTTGTACTGAGTTGATGACATGAAAAAGAACGAATAAAAGCGAAAATCGAAGAGCAAGGAGTAAGGGAAAAGATGAAATTACGTCGGTTTATATACATTTTTCTTTATTTATTATGCTTCTTCGTGTCTATTCTCTTAATCTAAGGACTAATAGGGGACAGTATGAGAGAAAATAACATGATATTTTTCCGGGTGTCTTTCACTATTAGTTTGGGTCATTTACATAAAGATGTAACTAAAAAATGTTCCCTTGGTTTGCTTTGGAAGAAAAAGGGATAAATAAGAACACTTTTGATGTTTACAGGAAAAAAAATGGGAAAAAACTCACTAAAGAATCCTTAGCAAGAAAAAATGTATGTTTTAAATATGGGCAGAAACAATTGTATGAATAAAACCGTTTATTTTGGAATAACTGATTAAAAAATAATGACCTTAAATAAAAACAAATTTTACAAATAAACACAAGTTGTGTATACCCTATTTTCGCATAAGTATTTGGAGACCTAACTTCTTGCTCTTCTAGCGGCCACAAACCCCAACAGATAGAAGAAATTGCACGTTTCCTAACTAGTGTGTAATGGCCATAGTAGATCTGATAGGATTTGAACATGAAATAGGCCATAATGCGGCTAATCATGCAGTCCCTTCTCCGGTGGGTATTCCAACTAAACGAAGAAGTCTCAGCTACAGCCAGGTAAAATTATGGTCAAACTATTTAGGGAATGTGTACTAAATGTTTATGATTAAAATAGATTATTTTTATAGTGTATTTTATAAACAGATTAATTATGAAACTAGAAACACTCAAAATGCGTTGGCAAGTTATATTCACTCATAATGCATGTGCACCCATAATGCATGCTTAATCAAGAAGGACTGTATTTTTATAACATTACATGACACTAAAAAGATGTTTTAACGTTCAATGGGGAAATTCTTTCATCTCCACAAGATAACCCATAATCTTCTTATCGACAGAAAGCAGCTGTCGTCTCTCATTGTCATGTTGTAAGCAGTTGGCTCAACGGGTAGTAACGTCTAGTTGTAAAGGTAACCGTAGTGGTGATGTTACAGCTAAAGTTTCTGCGTCTTCCTCTTTCTTTTGATTCTGTAACAATGAAACAATTTTTTTTTAAAATGCCAACAGCCCTGTAGAGTTACACATAACGTAAGCTTCTCATCGCAGAAGTGGGGAGAGAAAGACAGAACTTTGAAACATGTGACCGCACTCAGTTCATTTACCAAAAGATTTCTCTCTCTTCATGTCTACGTGTCACTTTGGACTTCCTGTCTATGACGTCATATCCTGATACCCGACGCTAATTCTAATATTTTAACTCCTAATAGAATTTTACACTTTAGGAGGAAAATACCGTTAATAACACTATTTTAGTCACCAACGTCTAACATCGCCACATTTTGATACACATGATAGGAACACATTAACCAAATAAATAAATGCTTTTGACTTAACAATTGAAACTTCCCTACAGATGATACATCTATTACAATACACGATTAAATTAGTGGACTGTGTTCGATCTCAAGTATTTACTTACTTGTACTTTAATTGATTTTCGACGGAAGTGGGCTTAACCGGCATCTAGTGGGTACAGCACATATCTGATTGCTGTGCTATATTGTCGTCGGTCCACGGAAGCATCAGTAACCATTTCGAGCTTATCCCTTGTCCAATGTCGGAGCCTTAGGACGCGATGATCAGATATAGTTTGT
Source organism: Sepiola atlantica (assembly GCA_963556195.1). NCBI lineage: Eukaryota > Metazoa > Mollusca > Cephalopoda > Sepiida > Sepiolidae > Sepiola > Sepiola atlantica. The sequence continues at coordinate 82,501,781 of OY744522.1, forward strand.
ATGTCTGCTTTGACCGCCACAAGCCAGGTTTTCAGCTGATCACCCCTGCACTTTCACCATCAGGGAATGGGTTCGAGATTCACAGCTCTGCATATGAGTTCACTTTCTTTGCATTAGAGAGTGTGACCCAGCTAACGAAGTCATTTAATTGCCATCAACTGAGAGACAGAGTATGTATGGCAAAAACGTTGGACATCGACATGGTAGATTCTATCCAGTGGTCTAATGCATGGCTAGTCAACGCAGATAGTTGTGATCGAAGACCTGTAGTCTGTGCAGATCCTCCTATCAAAGTAGCCAAGTTTCACCTCCATAAAGAATGATAGTACGTACTAGCGCTTGATAAATCCAGACTTTTGTGTTTAGTCGGACTTAACTACGCTACCAAAGGTGAGCTTGCAGACGACAGAAGGCTGACGTATAACTGTTTATACGGTGCCGAATTACATCCTTGCCTGTTGATCATTGATTGTTCAAGCTCTAGTTAAGTAGATATAAACATTTTAAAGCTTGAAATTGTATTGCCATTGACATTTTGCGATTTCTATTTTTTCTTTAGACTTTAGTGGTTTTACAAGTTGTCTGTAGGCACAAATATGTGTGATGGTTTTATATCTCATCTAGAATGAATGGTTTCCAAAATAAATCGTTTACAAAAACCATCTAAAAAGAAGTGTTTACTATAGCCATGTATAGCATGGACGGCGGCACCGGGGAGGGGGGTCAGGGGGGCTGAAGCCTCCTCACTTTTTGACTTGGGCCCCCCCCCCACTTTACGGTCATCAATAATTAAGTTGATATGCATGTGTTTAACCGCCCCCCACACACTTTTTAGGAGAAGTCCCCCCACTTTCATAACTGTCCCACCCGCCCTGTATAGGATTAATCATGTACAGGATGCCCCACCACCCCGCCCCAAAAGTGTCACCTATGGAATCGTTAATAAAATTCATAACCCTTTTCTGCAATCCAACCATATTTAGTACAAATAAACTTCTGTCTATGTCTGAGTTGTCCATCAACTTTCACGCATCAATGTCCAAGAGTTTTTATTTTATCACTGCTCAATGATTTTCGAAGACATTTGGTGATCGTCTCATCAGTGGAAGGTGTAATTCTGATTCCCTTCACACGCATCATACCTTAACCCTCCATGTTTTTATCTTACCAAAGATGGTGTTTATCAAAACAATCGCCATACTATTCCTGCGCTCAAGAGGACTATCGCAGCCGAAATCGTAGGAATGCTAAGAGAGGAGTTATTGACAATTTTGCACATCATATCCATGTGTGCTTTTCATTGAACGGAGATAAAACAAAGACTGCTGAAAATTCATGACTGGAAATTGGTGGACAAGTCAGACACAGACTGAAGTTTATTTGCCCTAAGTATGGTTGAATTGCAAAAAGGATTGTGTATTTTATTAACTCTTCAATCGGTGGCATATTCTTTTTTGGGGGGGAGTGGGTCACCCTGTAGAATAGTTGTCTCAAAGAATCTTTAAGAATAGATGTTGACAGTGAACCATTTACGATAGCCGTCTAGAATGAATTGTAGGCAATTTCAAGAACCATCTTAAATGATTCCTTTGCAGTAGGCATCGAAAATGAATCTGTTCATGCGGTTATCTAGAATTAATCACTTACTGAACAGGAATGAATTGTTTCGTTTACAATCGCCATCGGCAATGAATAATTTAAAACGATCGTCCAGAATGTATTATTTATAATATCCAGTCTAGAATGAACGGTTTACACACGTCTTGTAAACGATTCGCATTTGGAATGAATCCATTACGATCGCTGTTTTGAATGAATCGTTAATAGCAAGCATGTCGAATAGTCTCTATTTATTTGTCTCCGGCGAGGGCAGAGTTAGACACAGGGTTGGGTTTTAATGGTGGGTAAATTCCAGCTCCCAAAACAGGCACTCTGGATTGTGACAAGAATAAAAATTGCCTCAGTCTAAAAAGATTTCTCCTTCAATGACCAAGATTAAGTGTAGTATACGAATAGATACTACACTTTGCTCATGGCCAATAATCATTTATTGGAGTTAACTAAAAAACATCGTGGATATGAGCCATTTTAAAATGAATCCTGTACAATTGTTGTATTCACTAAATGGTTTACAAAATAACCCACAAAATGGTATTCCATATAACAAAACAATCAGATTACGGGGGAAGAGGGGGGGGGGGGGAGGTGCTCTCTAAAAAAAAAAAATTAGATGGACCCGAAGATTTTTTGTCATAATTTGATCACCATATTTAGTCATGGAATTGATGATTGTGATCAATAACAATTCGCTGACCTATTGATTGTATCATGATGCTTTACCTAACCTCCAATGTCGAAATTCTATTCCTACCAACAAAAAAATATATATATAGGATGAATGCTTATCTTCTATTTTTTACGAAACATATCGATGATTGCTCGATCTCCAATGCTTCTAACATGATTAATAAATTTGTAAAATAACAGAGATCAAAACACAATAAGAAACGAAATGCAAAATAGTAAAAAGCAACTACGACCAATAAATAGAACGCATAAGCACACACACACACACACACACACACACACATATATATATATATATATATATATATATATATATATATATATATATGTGTGTGTGTGTGTGATAGAGAGAAAAGTGAATGAAAAAAGCGGGTATCCCAACACAATACAATCAAATGAACACATATAGTGACATTTTAATATTTCGTTTTTATTATTAAAAAAACTTCCTCAGAACCGGGTGTTTGAAAATATAAACATCAGGAGGGAGACAGTAGAATAAGGAGATGAAAAAAGACAAAAGACGGGAGATTTAAAATTTCTTTCTAAAAATGTTTGATAACGTCTAAGAAAAATTCAGTTAAAAAGAACGAGAAGAAAGAAAATATTTTGGGAAATTAAGCTTAAACACACCAGGTGGCAGGGGAAAAGGAGGGGGTAAAAGAAGAAAGGGAAAAGGAAAAAATCGAAATTTTAGCAAAATATATACATATATGCGTTAAGCTAAGTTCTCTGGATTTCAATTTCTTAAGACTATTAAGCTTCAGTCTTAAGACATTTTTCTAGAAGAAAAACCACTAAATGGATTTTAATCAAAATTGGAATAAGGTTGCTAAACACACACACACACACACAATATATATATATATATATATATATATATATATATATATATATATATATATATATATATATATATATATATATTAAAAAAGAATTACCCGGAATTCATTATGTTCAAATTTATTTATTTTTTTATTTCTTAACAACTCCTGTTTTGGTGAGGGGGGAAGGGCAGTCTCTATGTTGCAAGTGTACTGTTTTTGTATTTATAAAAACAAAGCAAGATTTAACGCAATCAGGATAAACACCACAAGTCTAAGTGATATAATCCGACAGTCTTTATGCTACAATTGAACCTTAGTTTTGGTTTATAAGTAAAAGAAAGAGAAAACGGATTTCTTAAGTCACCCAGCAGTTGTAAAAAACAGAAAGGAATATGTCTCAATTATAGTTTATCCAAATCTACCAGTAATGGCTTATTGCAGGTTCACACAAAATCAATGAGGAACCTTTACTGCTCTCGACTTCATGCAATTATGTAGTTTCGATTTATCGTAGCATTAGTTCAGACAAGGCAGGATTAAACGAATTAATATTGTCAAAATGGAATATTAAGGGAATTTTTGCTATTTTGTCTTCAAACCCATTCAAAACGTTGGTTGTGTGTATGAGAATAAAAAGAAAGCATATTTATGAATGTTCAAAGTAATTTATGTTATGACAGCGTGTTATGTACTGTTACCCCACCATGAAAAACAAATGTTTAAATTATAGTTGAAAGAAAATAATATAAAACGAAATTACTAACCAAGTGAACAGGTTTTGCATTTATGGTGTATAACGCTATTTGCAGCATAGCATTAACACAACATTGGGGAAAAAATCAATTTTAGTTAGGTAATATTATGATATTCAAGTAATTTCAAGAAATAAATAAAGTGATATTTTATGTAAACATATATAATTGTTTATCTAAAAGCTAAAATATATCGAGTAATGTTAAAATTCGCGACAGTTGCATCACATTATGAGAGTGACGTGTCCAAGCTGGGCACAACCTCCCATTTGAAACACAAATATATCAGATTTGCATGGAATTTGACCGATAGTCATTAGACAATAATTAATCAAGAGTCTCTGAATTATAATTTCTTCTTAAGATCTCTTAAGCTTTAAATTTTAGACATTTTCTAGAATAAAAATCATGTAATGGATTTTAATCAAAATTGGAATAAGGATTTTAAATATAAGGTTTAGTAGCATTGATTTTAAACTTCGTAAGGAGACATTAAAGTGCAAACGTTTTCTGTTCAGGGAATTAATTTTACCCGTCTTGGTATGGGTGTCCTTCTAATATATATATATTATATATTATATATATATATTATATATATATATTATATATATATATATTATATATATATATTATATATTATATATATATTATATATTATATATATATATACTATATATATATATATATATACTATACATATACTATATATACTATATATATACTATATATACTATATATATATACTATATATACTATATATATACTATATATATATACTATATATACTATATATATATATATATACTATATATACTATATATACTATATATACTATATATATATACTATATATACTATATATATATACTATATATATACTATATATATATATACTATTTATATATATATATACTATATATATAGACTATATATATATACTATATATATATATACTATATATATATATACTATATATATATACTATGTATATATATATACTATGTATATATATATACTATGTATATATATATACTATGTATATATATATACTATATATATATATATACTATATATATATATACTATATATATACTATATATATATATACTATATATATATACTATATATATATACTATATATATACTATATATATATATACTATATATATATACCATATATATATATATACTATATATATACTATATATATACTATATATATACTATATATATATACTATATATATACTATATATATACTATATATATATACTATATATATATACCATATATATATATATACTATATATATACTATATATATACTATATATATACTATATATATATACTATATATATACTATATATATATACTATATATATACTATATATATATATACTATATATATATACTATATATATATACTATATATATATACTATATATACTATATATATACTATATATATATACTATATATTTATACTATATATACTATATATGTACTATATATATATACTATATATACTATATATACTATATATATACTATATATATATATACTATATATATACTATATATACTATATATATACTATATATATATATACTATATATATATACTATGTATATATATATACTATGTATATATATATACTATGTATATATATATACTATATATATATATATATATATATACTATATATATATATACTATATATATACTATATATATATATACTATATATATATACTATATATATATACTATATATATATATACTATATATATACTATATATATATATACTATATATATATACCATATATATATATATACTATATATATACTATATATATATACTATATATATATACCATATATATATATATACTATATATATACTATATATATACTATATATATATACTATATATATACTATATATATATACTATATATATACTATATATATATATACTATATATATATACTATATATATATATACTATATATATATATACTATATATATATACTATATATATATACTATATATATATATACTATATATATATACTATATATATACTATATATATATATATACTATATATTTATACTATATATACTATATATATACTATATATATATATACTATATATTTATACTATATATACTATATATGTACTATATATATATACTATATATACTATATATAATATATATATACTATATATATATACTATATATATACTATATATACTATATATATACTATATATATATATACTATATATATATATATATACTATATATATATATATACTATATATATATATACTATATATATATATACTATATATATACTATATATATATATATATACTATATATATATATACTATATATATATATACTATATATATACTATATATATATATATATACTATATATATATATACTATATATATATATATATATAGTATATATATAAATATACTATATATATATATAGTATATATATAAATATACTATATATATATACTATATATATATATATATATAGTATATATATAAATACACTATATATATATATACTTGGCCTCGACAAAACGACGCTGACACTAGCATTCTGTTTCACTCTTCTCTTCTGGTCAATTGGCTTCGGCAGAACGACGCTAATACACTAGCGCTTCGTCTCACACTTTTCTTATCAAATGGCATCGGCATAACAACTACCAACACACGTGGTCAAACAACGGTAAGAGTTCTCAACTCATTTTCTTCGTGTACGGCTTTCAAAGACTTTCCCACGATTCATTTCTTCTTATACCTTTTCAAGAACTGTTTTTGATATCGACACACATGCATACATCACACACTTCATCATTCCACGTACACACACGTTCAATAAACGTTATTTGAACTACCTCATTTTGTTTATTAATTATTACTCTGTCTTTACTTGCAACATTGCTTGATTCAACGGAACACGCTTATAATCGGGGGAACACGACCCTCGATCCTAACAATTGGTGACCCCGACGTGATCTGTGGACACGGGCAGCGGCTGGTAGAGAAGATGACATATCGTCCAGACCTCATCAACCATGATTTTGGACATCTAAACAAACTCAGCCAAACACGAACAACAACACCAAGCTCCATGACTTAATACTGGTTGTAAAAAGTCAGGCTCAGCAAACACCAACATCACCCTTCAGGGCCTACCAACATACTTCAACACAAGACGTGACAACCAAATCTTCCCGGACATTCATCAAGCACCAAGCATTCCCGGACATCGCCGACAACACTATGGAAGAAATCGCACCAGGTCAAAAACGAGTACACTTGCACAAGCACGACCAAATACTCAACAACTGGACGTTCGTTGATCAACAGGAGGACCCATCAACTCGAACGACGCGCACCAACACCAATACAGACCCACTTGTACTTGGACCTGCTAACTCACTTGCAAACATTGGCGCATCTGATTTTGACCATAGTGTACCACCAATCTCAACAACTAGATGTTTGTTCATCAGACCCACGACACGGACTATTTAACATGAACAACATCAACAACCGCGCAGACCCCACTTGCGCTCATTCATCAACAACCGCACAGACCCACTTGTGCTCATTCATCAACAACCGCACAGACCCACTTGTGCTCATTCATTAACAACCGCGCAGACCCAACATGCGCTCACTCATCAACAACCGCGCAGACCCACTTGCACTTGCTCAACAACAACCGCGCAGACCCCACATGTGCTCACTCGTCAACAACCGCGCAGACCCACTTGTGCTCATTCATCACTCTCCCTCGTCAACAACCGCGCAGACTCACTTGTGCTCACTCATCACCTTCAACCAACTGTGCAGATCTACGTGCACCACAGGCCTTACCAACATTGAAAAACTCTCACCCACTTGTCTTTGACCACGACGCACTACTGATCATGAAAATTGAACGTTCGTTTCATCAGCTCCGCATCATGCAGACTAATCAACATGAACAACGTCACCAAGATTCGCTCGCACTCAACATTTTTCAACAGAGCAGATCCACTTGCACTGTCAATGCTTGACCACAGCCTAAACACACATGCATCTTTCATTTTTTGACCATTCTTGCAGGTACATTTCATTATACCTCTACAACTCTTCACCACAATGTTTTCCTTGATTCTTAATTGATAATGATCAATTATCCAGGGAAGGGGCCTTGTCGGGGCCCGACACGCCGCGACGTCTGTTTACGTTTGAAAAAGACACCATCTTAAAAAACCGTAAACAGCAGCAGCAGTTGCGTTTCCTTTGTTTGCCACTCCTTCGGAGAAAAACAGCAGCAGCTTCAAATCGCCATTTTTTGTTCACTATGACTCAGCAAAAACACGGCAAGCGAATATATTCCTTATTTCTCCTTTAAGGAATAAAAATGCGTTTCCCGACTGCACCGATAAACCCACTAATACATCTACGACACTGGTCGGCAATGTATTACAACGAAAGATCTTTTCGGTATTTATTTATTGAAGTAAATCCCTTTCACAGGACCAACGAAAGCAACTTGGCACATGTTACATGAGATCTCCCGTTTTCGACTAAAAACTCCGATTCAGCCGGGGGGGTCAGGAGGCCCCCACGTCCGACTTTGTCCATGGATGGACCAGTCGTCAGCAGTCTGAGTTCCTGCTCACAGCAGTTGCAACTCCTGCACCCGCAGTCGCAACTCCGGCAGCAGCAGCAGCAAAGATACAAACAGCCCTTTTCAGGGCTACTAATGCGATTTACTCTCTTTGCTACTTTTCTCAATCTGCATCTCCAGTTCCTGTTCCTCAGCAGTCCTGAATTCCTGCACACCGCAGCCGCAACTCCTGAGCCCTTGCAGTCCCGAGTTCCTGCACCAGCACTCTCCTGCTCCAGCACCCTGCAGTCCCGAGTTCCTGCACCAGCACTCTCCTGCTCCAGCACCCTGCAGTCCTGAGCTCCTGCACCACTCCTGATGCAGCGATGCCATCTCAATTCACTTCACTTGTTATTACCATATGGTAAATAAACAACCTTTTCTTTAAACTGATCACCAGTCTTTGTCCTCTCTTCTTTGCCATTGTCGTTACTTGCCTGTGTCCACCTTTTCTTAGTTGTGTGGCCGATCAACACCCCCTTGGTCGGTCCCGCAACAAGTGGTGACCCCGACGTGATTGACGAGGCCTCATCAGTGTACAACAGTTCCCCCATCCAGCTGAAAAAAACCCAGTGCATTTAATTTTCATTTATTTTTTATATATTCGCTTTTTCCTTACAAAATTCTTCTAAGGGAAATACCTATTTAATTCTAATTTTGCATTTGAAAGTTCACATCGTGATATATCCATACCATGTGTGTTGCACTTTTTAGTGTGTTTATATTTCATCGATAAACATCGATGATAAAATATGTCAAAAGTTAAATATATTAGTGATTAAATATTTCCAGTAACCGTAATAGTTTGGATTAAAATCTTTTTCTCATTTCTTCGTATTCTTAATTCTTCATTTTAACACCTTTCTTCATATTTTACTCATAATTGTATGCTAATGAAAGTGTTTTTGATAGATATATATAAAATCGTTCCATTAATAAACTAAAGTTTCATATGAGAGTAAATTAAGTATTCTAGCCGTACACTTTTAAGCTATAACTTAAACTTTGACAAATGTGTGTGTATATATATATATATATATATATATATATATATATATATATATATATATATATAAAACGAGAGAAAGAGAGATGATAAAAACAGTACGTTTAGAAAATGTAAACGCCTACATCAGCTTATTTCTAATGCTTTGCTTCATTCTTCATTTTCTTTTTAGAATATAAAAGCAAACGATGGTTCAAAACTTCAAAATAAAATTTTATTAACGAAAAATAAAATTTGAAATATGCATATATATATATATATATATATATATATATATATATATATATTTATATGAGAAAGGAAGGATGAGAGTAATCCGACGTAATGGGAAATGAAAAAGGAAAAACCAAAAAATGGTTTTTGTATGTATTCATCAACGTTTCGTCTTTATTTGTAAGACTTCTTCAGGATGATAATTTTAAGAAAAATGTCATGCAAGTACATAGAAATATTGGGTTGACATGATGGGTTGATGAGAAGTAGTAGCCACCACTGGGAGCGCAGGACCAAGGTCCTGGTTGAAAGAAGTCGGTGGCAGAGAGTGAAATGAATGTGAATGGCTGTGAGTGAAAAAGGGGAGGGTGGGAGTGTTAGTGAATTTGTCTTAGGGTGGGAGAGAGGGGAGGGGGGTGCTGAGGTTTTTGGCATGGATTTTGAGGGGCTGGGGAAAGAGGAGGGAAGGGGGGAAGCTCTGTGTCTCTCCAAAAAATTCTTCTTGGCCTTTTGGCTAAGATCAAAGATTAGTATCTGTTCTGATTGATACTGCACCCCATACTGGTGTTGTCTTGGCCTTCGGGTCTTGATGTATGCCGGTCAATGGGTCTGTCCTGTGCAGTTCTAGGAGGTCCACCTTCCCAGGCTTTGCCTCCCCTCTTTGGGGAGGAGTAAGTTTATTGCTTACTGCCTGAGGCGCCCCTACCGGGGAATGCCGACGTGGCTGCCCAGGCAATTTTTAAACCCCACTTTCCCGACCCGACCATGGGTCACATCTTACTTGTGGGAGTAAGATAAAAAATGGCCTTGTGCCTAACTCCTGAAGAGGAGTAAATCAATATGCACCAAAGACACAGAGCTTTCCCCTTCCCTCCTTTACTTCTAGCCAAAAGGCCAAGAGACGTTTCCAAGGAGACTTAAAACTCAATGGTGAGTATTCCAGCAACGCAAAACCATATTTTTCAATGGTGTGACAGACCGCATGTAGGTATGCCTTGTCGTGCAACAATAGCACTTTCATTTGTTTGGTGCAAAATTTGGGTTTCAGTTTGTTTGCCCACGTTTCACATTAGTAAATGTAGACCTCATTTCCAGGTAAAGCCTTTTACATACACAAAAAGTTTAGCAGAACTTTTCCTGTTGAAGGTTGGGTCTTGAATTTTGCACCTCGATTCTCTGCCTTTTGGATGCTATCGCATCACAAGATTTAACAAATTATTTCTGTTAGAACAAGGAAGACTTATGCACTAGAAACAGATTCCCAAAACTTAGGGTGGTTTGAGGACTAAACTGTATAATGCATGAATTTTTTGCCTGATTATGTGACATTACTTTATAAATGTAACATAAATCTATCTTATATATTCACTGTCCTTATCCGGCGTTGCCCGGTTGACCAAAAAGATTATCAAAGAAAAAATTTAGAGTATAGCATAGGATCGTTAGAATTCCTGACCTATTTCACTCAAATTGATTGAACCTATCATGGCCGCCAGCGCTTAAAACATTGAATTTAAGTTACTATTTTATCTTATTAATGTGTTTTTTAATTTTGAATTTTACAAATAATAATGAAAAATTTCAACCTTCCTTGTTATTTCATTAATAATAATCAACATCTTTGTCTCATCTTTGTAGAAATAATTTGTTTACATTAGACTTGAAAACAATAATGTTGTAGTCAGCTGGGAACCAGCTCAGCATAATTGGGTTCCACAGACGGGTAGTTCTAGGAAAGAAACTTTTCTCGTGGAAGTTTCGTTTAGCTTTAGGCACAGAGAGGGAGAAAGGGAAATTATTGACAGTAGTTGTAGCTAGACGGGTTTTTGTTATGAATGTTTTACAGATGGAGACATAGATTTCAGCTCAGCCGAGCATCTGCCATGAAAATAACGATTGAGTAGAAAAAGACTAGCAACGTAACTTCTGTGAGAAAGAGGTAGTAGGAAGGAGAAGACGACATCACCTACTAGATTTCGAAGACGGTTTTGTACTCTGTCAAGGTAGGAAAGGTTGCTCAGAGCAGCATCTTCCCAGATGTGGCAACAGTACTCGATCTGAGGATGTATTTGGCTCAGGTAGAGGATTGCGTCAGGAGTGAGATACCTTCTGGAGCTGTAGAATTAACCAACCATTTTTCCAGCGACCTTGGCAGTGGATTTGATGTAAGTCTTCCATTTAAGGTCAGCAGTGAAGGTCAGTCCAAGAAGCTTGTCAAAGCAGGGAGCTTCCTCAAGACGAGAGGCTTTCATTTCAATAGGATCCAAGTGGGGACCAGAGCATTTGTGGTGAAAAGAGAACAGCTTGGTTGTGGATGCATTAATGGTAACCAGACACTTTTCCCCCCATAGCACCAGATGCTCATGGTCAAAAGAGAGATGATCAGAAAGATCTTGGTCCTTGCTGCTCTTCGAAGTGTTGCCATAGATGGTTGCATCGTCTGCATAAATGTCGATGAATGATCTTAGAATATGATTTGGGAGATCGTTGATGAAGATCAGAAATAGGGTTGGACCCAAAATGTATCCTTGAGACATGCCAGTGTTAATGCTATGAGCTTCAAACTTCTTTCCATCAACAATTACTTTTTTGAACCTATCAGTGAGAAATGATTTGATAGTTGAGAGGACATTTCCAGATATTCCATAGCTAGACCCTCATGCCAAACCCTATCAAAGGTATTTGATATGTCTAGCTATCGCTTTTGAAACGAAGTCCCTGTCAATAGATTCACTGATCCTGTGTTATGTTACTGTGAGCACATCAACTGTTGATCTCGCAGGACGAAAATCATATTGCTTGTCACTGAGTAGATTGTTTTTGCTGAGGTGATTGATAACTTTTCGATTTATCACAGATTCGAGCAACTTAATCATGACGCACAGGAGACTAATTGGTCTGTCCTGAGATGCAGAAGACGGCTCTTCAGTATTTTTAAATACTGGGAAGATTGACAAGGTTTTCCAGGGTGTTGAGAAGCTTTGTAAGAATATGATCTAGTTCCGGTTGCAGCTTTTTAAGCACTATGATTGGGATGTTGTCAGGGCGAGTTGTTTGCTGGCATCAAGGTTCTTGATAAGTTTAGCAACATCCCGACAGATATATGGATGTCGCACAGAGTATCTTCAGTCTTAGGGAAAAATTCAGAAGGAAGGCAACCCTGATCGCAAAGGGTAGAGTTTGATGCAAAGTTCTTGGAAAAATGTTTGGCTTTGTTGGACGATAAGGAAATCACCTCAGGACAATTGATGATGGTTGGGATAGAGGTAACGCATCTGTTCAGGACTCTGTTTGTTATTCGGCAAAACTCGTGGGAACCAAACCTCTGCTCAGCTACTCTAGTTTTAATTAGGCATATGACTCTCTCGCATTTTCTATAAACCCTTTGCAGTGGTTTCTGGCAGTCCTAAAGGCGGCTTTAGTTTCAGAACATCTATTTCGTTGAAAGCAATTGAAATAGAAGTTTCTGTGTGCAATGGTGGTGGCACATTCTGAGGTGTACCACAGCTGATCGCTTGGTTTCTGTTGGAATTTCTTGGAGGGTATGAAGCCTTCAATGCCAACGAGTAACTAATCAGTTAAGTCGGATGCGATAGAGGACACATTCTTTTAAAAACATGGAGTGCAGGGGTATTTCTGATATGAACGATCTGAGGCTGTCCCAGGCAGCCATCGAGTATCAATACACTGTGTAATGGAGAGGGATGTCAGAGATCTTGTTACAATTTGTTTTGATCTTAATTGAGACAACTGAGTGATCAGAAGATCAGAGTGGAGACAGAACAGTGGATTAGCACAGTTCAGGACAATTTATCAGAAAAAGATCAAGAAGACTTGCAAATTGACTGTCAGCATCGTGTTTGAGTGGGGTTGTCAACAATCTGTGTTAGATAATAGGTAATGGAGAAATTCTGACAAAACCGCCCTTCATCATCTGTGTTGTTTGAATGGACTAACCATTCAACATTGTGAACATTGAAATTGCGTGAACGTTGGCAGAGGGATGAGCAGATAGGATTTGGTCAATTTTCTATCCTCTGAAGGATAGTAACTCTATCATTGCGGGGATGATAGAGGGAAAATATGAATACGGTGCTGTGGGTAATGCTACTCAGAAGCACATATAGGGCAATTTAAGGTCTTCTTTAGAGATGCCCTTGGCACATAGACAGCCATCCTTCATGTAAGCACATATTCTATGTCCATGACGATCTTGAGGGTCATGTTTGGATGTCATGGAGATACAAAAGGACCAAGCAAAGAAAACCGGATGTGATAATAGTCAACAAGAAGGAGAAAAGCTGCCAAATTGTAGATTTCGCCATCCCAGCAGACCACAGGCAAGAGGGAGAAAAAATAAGTAAATACATGGAATATGCCAGAGAACTAAAAGAAATATGGAACATGAAGAAAATTATAATATTAATAATTGTAGTATAAAGGCGGCAGACTAGCGTCCTGTAATCGGGATGGTTAAGGCCAACCGTTCTGCTTAGCACTTTAAGACCGCATATAAACACCGGACATATATATAAGATATATGGGCATTTGTTCTTTGTCTGTTGCGCACTTACATAGGTTTAAAAACTACTTGACAGAATAGCACCAAATTTTGCATGAAACATCCTTGAGATTACACAAAGAGACAAAATGATAAAATCACATCTGAGAAAGGGGATACTACTACTACTACTACTACTACTACTACAATTTTTACATAATACTAGCTGGAATAATTGTCCCGGGATGGGTTCATAATACTGAATTCTATGACTAAGACTTCAAGTATCTGAGTCATGAACTTTTTAAACATGTTTTATGTCTGTCAATATTTTAAATTCGTTTGTTTCTTTGCTTATAATCTCATTCCATGCATTAACCATTTCATTTTTGTCAGAAATTTATTTTTCTTTAAAACAAACTTCCTTATATATATATATATATATATATATATATATATATATATATATATATAATGTGTGTATGTGCCTATATCTCTAGCTATCCATCTTAAATGACATAGACGATGCCCTTTTCTTCCCTTTTTTCTGCCCATTCTGCTCGTTGCATTCCACTGAGCTTGTATAAATAAGAAATTATTTCTGTCATTTCAAAACATAAATTGCTATCAGCAAGTTGGCCATCGTGTTCGCATTCGGGTTTCACTTCTTTTTTATTTTCTTCTTCCTTATTTTCAACTGAGACCTCGCCCCTCCCTTCCCGTCCCGCCCTCTCTTTCTCCCAACACCTTTTATTATCACTGAGAGAGAAAAAAAGAAAAGCAAAAGAAGAAGAATAGTAAAAAAAAAAAAAAACAGAAAGGAAAATAAGCTAACGCGATTGCTTGTATGTATCGGCAACCATGTTAGCATCTTCTCCATATAAATATGATGTATGTATATATAAGTAAGATGAATGTTCTGAAATATATTTCATATCTTTTATAAACATGTGTAGATGTACGTTTGAGAACTGCGCCGTATATCACGATAATAACATCTATGCATAAATATAGATGTATATGATATTTTAGTTTCTATCTATATATAAAGCTAAGATGCTTGTTCATATGTCCCTATTTACCCCCCCCCCATCCATGATACGAGCCGGATATAATGAACAATCGTTTTATAGTGTGGAAGATATTTAGCTCCTCAAAAGGGGTGACTCTACATAGGACAACAATTTAAATTGACCCAGTTGAAAAGGATATCTCCTCCTCCGACTTAGGGGAGAACAGATAATGCACTTTGATCCCAACCCAAAAGCCGGAAGTTATTTTTTATTAGTTGTCAATGATTAATTTCCAAGAAAAACCAATGGCATATTTGGCATCAGCTCATTCGTGCGGATGTTTTAGCCCGATTTTAAACGATTAGTTTTTTTCTATTATAATAGTGTATGACCAAAGGGTTGGGTGATATTTCTTTTTTATGGAAAGCGCTCTAAACAATGCATGAAGCCACTTGATGTAAGGAGCTAAAAAGGATGAAAGATGATTAACATAAAGACAGGAGATGCCTATTGGCCTTAGTCTTGAAAAGATCAAAGGCTACAGGTAGGAGGAAAACAGTTAGCAGGAAAAGAGTTCCATAAGCTTGCAGTTCTTTGAAAGAAGCTACTGGAATAGAGAGATGTATTATAACAAGGTACATGAACAGCGAATTGATGAAGACCACTGCACTAACAAGTCAAACGAACAGGGACAAAGGAAGCATGGAATAAATCAGACAATTCTGGAGAACACATACTATAGTAGTACTTATAGAAGAGACTGAGACTAGCTAAATCACGTCTGCAAGAGAGAGAGAATGCAGAGAAGAAGAAAGGATGGGTCTAATCAAATTACAGATACGCTTCTGAACCTTATCAAGAACTCTAAAATGGGACAGAAATTCACCATTCCAAATATGACAACAGTACTCCATACAATGTCTGATAGAAGATTTGTATAGATAGTGAATAACCTCAGCTGTGAGAAAGTGTTTAGTGCGATAGAGAGAACCGACTTTGCAAGGAGAAAGAGCAATGGACCAACAGCATATCAACCATTACAGTCATTTAATGCTGGGAACCATTCTTCTAGACAAATGCTTTTCTTTTGCAAACGAATTGTTAGAACATAGTATTTAATCCATGAATAGGTGGAATTAGCGTATTAATAGCTTTCCCAAGTTGTACTAGCTATGTTCAACATATTTTATATTCAAACAATGCTGGGTAAGTCGGCTACAATATTCATAAGCAAATAAAAAAAATCTACCTACCCAGCTCACAAAAAGATGTGGCTCCAACGTTTCTGAAACGTTATATAGAGGCTATACGCAGTGTTTCTTTGTGAAGAATATGAATATTGAATATTCTCATTCTATCAAAATAGGCAACATGTAGTTAGAGAATCCAAGCGAATCCTGTAAACACATGGGTGCCAAAAAGTATTTCGTGCATTACTTGGACAGTATGCAGGTGTTATCAACCAAAGACGATGAAGAGGCCTGTTTAACAGAATATACATTTATTAATAGTCTGTCTTAACAAACTATAACGGAACATAAAGGAGACATACAAGGTAGATTGTACATATAATTAATACATTAGTCCCAAATATAATTGGATGCACGTAGTTGTAGTAATAAGAAAGTCGTGTGAAGCACGAACAAAAACTTACAGTAGTCTCATGGTGGGTTCGCCTGTAGAGGCAGAGTCTCAATATGAGAGGTCTGTTTAGTTCAGTGACTAGCAAGCAAATAGACGAAGGAAGATGGTCTAATTCCCGGACCTCATGATCCCCAGAGAACAGAAAGGTATTATATTCTCACATTATTTGGGAACTCTCCTCACCTATTTCTCGAAGAGGCACAGTTTTGACCCGTAAAAAAAAACAGTCTCCCAAAGAGAGATCACTTTGAAAGACAATACCTTTGTCGTCCCTACATTTTTAACGTGGCAAATACGTTGTCTTGTAATGCTGTATTAATATTCCTTTTTAGACGCCTCACAGCAGAAAAATAAAAAGGACAGATGTTGGATAGCTGAACACTCGCACACTTCCATCTCTAAAATGTTCTTACCGACTTTTTAAAAGTTCAATCGGTTACCATCGATTAAGCATCACATTTACAAATTAGCAAAAATATATTTTTCATATAATTTATTTAATATTTAAATGTAATATTAGCTGTGTAAGTTTATCATAGAATGATCACTCATTTAGGAAGTCTTCTTATTAACTCGCATGGAACTAATTGTGCAAAATGATATATAAGTAATAAAGTGTTTGAAAATATTAAGAACTCAAAGCATAGAAACGTTTATCAAAACGAAAGGATTCTTCATAAAATGAACCCAAAAGAGTGATATATCGTAAAACAAAACAACAAAGCCAAGCATACACACCACGTGACCTGTTTACTTTCTCACTCTAAGCTTAATTCTTAATGTTTAACAAAATGGGCGATCATTTCAGGATAAACTTATGCAGTGAAATGAACTGCCATGTAAATATTATCTTTTACTAATGGACATTTGAAATCTGTCTGAATCCGAAACTATACTATTACTTCTATTAACTGTATTATTGTACTGTCTTTCGATGTTCAATTCAGGGGGATAGTGTAGTATCTGTTCTGTTGTCATCAGGCCGTCCCCCCCCCCAAGCATGACCTCGTCCTGTAAGGGTATTGTAGTATATGTTCGTTCATCATGATATCATCCTCCCAGGCATTACCACCTCCTTTGGAAGCAGTGTAGTATATGTTCGTTCTCCATTATACCATCCTCGAAGGTTAGCAAAATATTCGACCAGAAGGAGCATATATTTGCTAGTATAAATTAATGTTTGCTTACTATTTTTTTTGATAATCTGAAAATATTTATCGATATGGATATTTGTAAAAGAATTCAATAAAAAATTTAGAGAGGGGCTTCAGCCGTCCAAAGCCCAGTTAAAAAATACAATTGAACAAAATAATGGGGAAGGGATATATTTTAGAAAATGGACCCAAATAATACAACCCCCTTTGTTATCACAGGAATTCTGGGGATGTGTTAGAATGTTGAAATGGTGGCAGTAGTTCTGCAGAAAATAGACAATAAATTCCAGGAAGATAATAGAATTTGCATTCATCATCGGAATTAGGGATTCACAATTTTTTAAATATCGAAAGAAATTTTATATTGTTGTAACATTACAGCACTAATAAATAACTCATCTTTCAAATCATATTCTGAGATCATTCGTTGAAATCTATGCAGACGACACCATTATTTATGACAGCACTTCAAAGAACAATGATGATCAAGATCTTTCTGACTCTCTATCCTCCCACTCTTTAAAACCGAGTTTCGCTCTTTTCAACACCAATGCTCAGATCCTCACTTCTCCCCAGTCGAAATGAATGGCTCTCTCTTCGAGGAAGCCCTCTTCTTTGATAAGCTTCTAGGACTAACTTTCACTCCAGACCTGAAATGGAAAACTTACATAAAATCTGTTGCTAAGGTTGCTGGAAAAATTGTTGGATCATTCTATCACTCCACAAAGTACTTGACTCCTGAGGCAATCTTCTACCTGTATAAGAGTCAGATTCGTCCTAAGATGTCATATTTGGAGAGGTGCCACTCGTAGAACTCTTTCTTGTCTTGACAGAGTACAAATCGACTTTGCAATCTCATTCGGGATGATCTCTTCTCGTCCCTACAGCCTCTTTCACACAGAAAGAATGTTGCTAGCTTCCTTCTACTGTATCGTTATGTTCACGGTTGGCGCTTCTCTGACCTTCAATTCCTGCACCACCCTCTATAAAACATCCACAACAAGAACTCGTCCAGCCACAGCCATAGAAAAGAATTTTCCTTTCTCTCTTTTAGTATCAAAAACAAAATAGAACTTCTCTGAACAAAGTTTTATTCCTAGAACATCCTATCTGTGGAACAAGATACCACGAGCCTGCTTCCGAACCGACTACAGCATGGGCGTGTTCAAGTCTAATGTAAATAAAATACTTGTCAAGCCGCCCTCTTAGAAAATCAAGTCCGCTCGTGACGACGATCATTTTCCAACCAACAATCCTTTCAACCTTTATTCGTGATAAACGGTGACCCATCAGTACAAAACAACAAACATTTGTAAAACAACGAAAATCTTGTTGACATGTTGTAGGTAGTCGGCTCAATGGGTAGTGGCGTCTCTATAGTAGTGGCAGTAGTAATTGATTTTCTCTTTTTCTCTTTGTGGCTGTAATAATGGAAGCAATAAAAAAGACAACCATAATTTAATTATTTGCTCTGGGTTGCATATTATTTTCTATAATTAGCTTTCTACAGCAAGTTCATCTAGATAATTGCATCTTTCTGACCATACCCCATAGTTGTGGTGGAAGAGCCTAAAAAAGACGTCCATTTGCTTTGATGTCGGACACCCAAGATACAGGATCTATCTTGCTTTTTTGCTACATCGACTTACTGCAACTTCCTGTACACATAGCTCTGATTCTAATCTTCAACTTCTAATGGAATTTTCTGCTTTTTTCCTTAATCTAACCTTATGTGGAAAATTCCATTTTGAATACTATTTTAACACAACCACATCCAATATCGCTACACTGTCTATACATATAGTTCTATTTTATGTTGACCTGTCTCCCCCAAGAACAAAGTTCGATACAAGGTCAGTTTTTAATGTGGAGAACATACAGCTCCACCAAAAGGAGTACTCTCAATGGGAGCCAATAATACCTATATAGTCTACTCAGCACTCCCTCGCCAATGCGGACATCTCAGGTGACAAGCAATAAACTCAACCCTCTCCTAAAAAAAAATACTAAGAAGAGTAATCCCTTGGCTAACCCGGAAATAGGAGGTAATGCCTGGGAGAATGGCATCTCCAGAGATAAGAGATATTACTTTAGCTCCAAGGTTAAACAATTGATTTCGAAGTACAGGAAAAGTATTCTGATGTTGTCTGAGCAGTGAACATATTTTTGTTTTGTTTTTACAGCAAGACTTGGAAAACATTGTAGTAACGTTAGTGATGAGTAGCTAGTTATGCCCAGGAAAATATTCCTCCAACCAAAATACAGTGTGTTTGCAATGTTAGAGGCATATACATATAAATTGAAGTTCTATCTGTGTGCCTGCTAATAACTGAGAAAGTAATTATTTTTATTTGTTTTGTTTTTACTTTTATTCACCCCAGACAAGGCATATTGCTACTGAGATGTAAGGGGCCACTGTAATTAGGGGCTAGATTAATAGGGTGCATCCTAAGTGGGGAGTTGTGCAGCAAGATGTTTGTTCATTAAGATTATTTTTAGATAGAGTAAGTTAGACAAAGTTGGTGTTTGTTGGAAGTTAGATAACAAAGTTCACACTAGTAGACTATCAGCAAAGTCTTTATCCATGGGATTGTGGCCTCGGAAGACCCCACCGGACATAAGTGCAGGGTTCCTTTCCATGACACTTCAGTTATCCCAATATTATACAACTATTCATAGAGCACACACTCTTTGCACTACCTAAGGATTAGAGCTCCTATACTACCAGTCAGAAACAGCAGCCAGACAAGCTGTCAAACTTGTACCCTCAAGAGCAGCCTAGTCTAGTCATGTGAAAGTAAGTGACAAGCAAGTCTCCCCACGTTGCCCAGATAAAGCGAAAGAGAGATGGTGAGATAGCATTCATTCTCTTAGTCGCAAAACAAGGCCAAGCAATGGGTGTCTTTGAGATGTCTCTCTGATAGTACCTCTGGGCATGGCTAATAAACAAAGAAGGAGTGCAAGTCAAGCGATAAGCGGAGCATATCTACTTAAAATGTTTAGATTTCAAGAGAACTTTGGTATGTAAATATGCTATGTCATAGACAATGTAATGTTGACATTCATCAACTATTGTTGTATGTGATATTTTTGTTCGTTGCTTCACTGGTTCTTCTGCTGCTGATTGGGATTTCGTCATCGGGGATCTTCCATCTGACCAGATCGTCATCCTTGGCAATGATTAAAATGCAAAGACATTTGTACCAAGCATATATTATATCTAATAATACATTGGCCCCACTGTGCCGGGCACAGAGAGATAGAGATTGAACTACAGGTTGACTCTCCCTTGCCCACTCTTTTAAGACCTAGATTATTGCACTCTATCCTGGCTCACTTTGATTTACCCTTACAAAGCTGACTCCTGAGTATTTTAAAGCGTTTTTAGGTGGCATAATGTAGGCACAACTTCCCATTTGAAAATTCAAATATTTCAGATTTGCAGAGTCACGAGACGCCAATGAAGCAAGATTCTCTGAATTTCAATTTTTTCTTAATCCCCTTAAATTTAAGTTTTAAATTTTAGATATTTTTTAGAATCAAATTCATGTAATGGATTTTGATCAAAATTAGAATAAGGACTTTAGACATAAGGTTTAGTATCATTATATCTTGATTTTGATCTTCGTAAGAAGACATAAAATGGTGCAAATCTGTTTCGTTTGGAAAATTCATTTTATCAGTCCTAGTTTTTTAATATATATATAATTATTTTATTCCTATATAATTTTATATGCTAACTACCATATCGCAGAATGGTTTTGGAGTGTAATGTTTTAATAGTATTATCATTATTATTATTTTTATTATAATTATCATTATTGTTATAATTAGTATTATTATTTGATATGCAACTTACCATACCACATTGTAGTCTTAAGGATAATGTTTTATAATCATTATTATTATTATTTACTTATATTAGTGAAATAGAAGCTGAATTGTTTCTACATTTGGTTATTGAGGAAGTGGTCATTTGATCAGTACCACTGGAGAGCCATGAATTTTATAATTGTTCTGTTTTTAAATCTCAGAAACAGTTACATGGTAAACAGCTGATGATCCCCGTTTAATATTTTACAATTCAAGTTAAGGTCCCCTGTTTTTGTTTAACTGTTATATAATTGAATCCCATTTTTGTATTTGTAAATTTTCCAGCGGTAAGTCGGCTTATGCAAGTGCTAAGTCTGCGATATCTGGATTTAGTTAGTATCCCTGGGAATTTAAACTGCAATGGCTCAAGGCTTCTTTGGACTAATATATATATATATATGAAAATTCCCACCATTTAGTTGAACACTTTATGGAGGCTAACTGTGTTCATTTAATGAATATAGATATGTTTCCATTTCTTCATCGTATAGATATTTCAGTGGCCGTGGTGGTAAATATGTCGGATAGATGTCAAAGGGTTAGAATCCTGCGACCGGTGGTACAGTTATACCTAGCCACATTAATGATTATTGGTTAAGATGAAACATATATGTATGTGGATATTAAACAATATTTCTTACAAATAATTATATGATATATATATATATATATATATAAGTTTGTGTATGTTTCATAGTTTAGGAGCAAAGGGCTTAATTACACATGTAAGAGCGATATTTCTTTTTTGGTGATATTATACAACATCAAAGTGAATACCAGGTGATACCTATGGTTTCAAACACGATATGCAATTCTGCCTGAATTTTTTGGCTCCAGGCACAATTGTGTGTCATGTTTTAAACCATAGGCATTAGATGCCTTTTATTCTTCATTTTGAATAATACCATCCAATATATATATATATAATGATTTGGGGTGGGGGCAATTTTTGGAAATTCCATAAAAAAGATACATAAACCATAATGGCCCAAAGTCCCTATGCCCAAGTAATACAAATTTAAGATAATATAAATCATGTTTATTTATAAAAAATCCTACATTTTTTATCTATGCAGTGTAACATAAATCCTTATATATATATATATATATATATATATATATATATATATATA
Organism: Sepiola atlantica; assembly: GCA_963556195.1. NCBI lineage: Eukaryota > Metazoa > Mollusca > Cephalopoda > Sepiida > Sepiolidae > Sepiola > Sepiola atlantica. The sequence goes on from OY744522.1 coordinate 82,524,889, forward strand.
TATATATATATATCTCAGTTCATGTGTATCTTTTTCCTTATTAATGTCACATGAGCTCTAGCAGTAAAAATGCATTTTATCTAAGTTTTTATATATTGACTCACAGTTACTGTATGTATGTGTGTGTGTGTGTCCACTTATATGTGGATTTATATCTACCGAATATAATAAAATAAATAACTTAATAACACTCGGTTACTTTTCCTGACGGCACGGAGGGAAAGGTCATCGTGTCATCAAAAAAGGCAATACAACATAAGACATAAATATTATTGGCTTTTGATCATCTATACATGCATATATATATATATATATATATATATATATATATATTTGTGTGTGTAAGTTCTTTTTCCATATGTACATTCTGACCGTACAATCAGATCTTTTGCTTTTTTCCTTTCCTTTTGAGATACGTCCGTGCATCTCTGTCGGAATCTTTGTCCGTTGGTTGGTGTATCACGATTCAGTTTTTCAGTTTGAAATAGTATTTCCATTGCTAAATGCACAGAGTGAATGAATAGATCTTATTTGGGATGCGTTCAAACACTTCTATAAGGAAATCTCCCTATCAGTTGGTCTGTCGTACTTAAGTTAAAAATAGCATTTTGTTGGTCTGTCACACTTAAGATTAAAATATAATTTTCATTGGTCAGTCATGCGTAAATTTGAAATTGCATTTTTTGGAATCAGCCATGCTGAAGTTTCAAATAACATTTCGTTGCTCTGTCACACTTAAGTTTTGAAGTAGCATTTTCTTTACTCTGTCACACAACTTTTAAATAGCATTTTCTTTACTCTGTCACACAACTTTTAAATAGCATTTTCGTTGCTCTGTCACACTTAAGTTTTGAAGTAGCATTTTCTTTACTCTGTCACACAACTTTTAAATAGCATTTTCTTTACTCTGTCACACAACTTTTAAATAGCTTTTTTGTTACTCGCTAATGCTTAAATTTGAAATACCAATTTCGTCGGACAGTCATATTTGTTTAAATAGCATTTTCGTTGCTCTGTCACACTTAAGTTTTGAAATACTATTTTCGTTGCTCTCTCCTGCTTAAGTTTAAAATCGCATTTTTGTCGCTTGCTAATGCTTAAGTTTGAAATACCAATTTTTTCGGTCTGTCACGCTTGTTTAAATAGCATTTTCGTCGCTTGTTAAATGGTTAGGTTCGAAATAATAATTACTTTGCTCTGTCATACTTAAGTTTGAAATAACATTTTCATCAGTCTGTGACGTTTAAGTTAAAAACAGCATTGTCATCAGTCCGTCACACTCACTCACGTTTGAAAGAATACTGTCATTGCTAAACCAGCATGTTGAATGGCCGCATCTTAAGAATATAACTTCTAGTTATTTTATTTTTACCCAGTTTTTTCTTTTTTGCCATTTTGTTTTATCAGCAGAGTGATCTCCCTTGGAATCCATATTGTCTGTTTCTCTGTGGAATGTCAAAGGCTCCACAAGATTAACCAGCTGATGGGTAAAAGAGTGGCTGATCCCTCTTGCTTTTAAGTGTCCAGATCTAACTGACAAAACCCACTCACCGTTCATCCCTTCTCATCCAAAACTTATTCTTATTGGATCATTTCGTTTTTATTATTCCCTTTTTTATGTAGTGTCCACCCTTAATCTATTTTTCATTCGGATACCATTTCTCTCTTATCTTTCTCTGCTGTTTACTCTTTCACACGCGTTTTCTTCTTTATTCTATTATTTTTCTTTTCTTTCTCTTTTTGTTTTCACCTTTCCTCAATGTGTCTCTCCATTTTCTTTTTCATTCAATTTCTCTCATGATTTTCTTTATAAAGAGTTTGAATTTTCTTTCAACTACCTTCTTTTTACTTTTAATTTTTCATCTTTCATTTTTCTTTTATATTTCTGTTTTTCTTCAATTTTTCTCTATTTTCGACTTCTTTCATTTTACTTTCAATTATTCATTCAATTTTTTCCGTTTTAATCTTTTATTTTTTATCTTTTAATTTTCTACTGTAAACAATTTTCGCTTTATTAAAATTTAAATTCATTTTAATTTTTTGATTATTTTATTTTTACATTTCTATCCTTTCTTTTACAATTTCTAAACTTTTTTTATTTATAACTTAAACAATATTTTCGTTCTTTCTTTATTGCAAATTTTTCTCTTTTTCATTATGGTTTCGTTATTTTTCCTCCAATTCCCGCATTTTTTCTTTCAATTTTTTCAATTTATTTTTTTTTCAATTTTCATTCTGATTTTTTTTTCTTCTTAAATTTTCATTCTTCGTTTTTCTTTTATACTCTCTTTCAATGTGTTTTTTTCTTTCGATTTCTTTTTCTTCAACTTCGTTTTTTTTTGTCGTTTTATTTCTTTTAGTTTTTTGTCTTTTGTTAAATTATTCTTTGTGGTACAATTTTCTCTTTGATTCAATTTAACAACAATTCTTAAGGCAAGTCTAATATATTTGTAAAATAGTAGGATGGCCAATCCTAAAACGTTAATTTGCTAACAAGTCTAAGTCAAGGTAAACTCAGATATAAAACAAATATTTGAACAAATCTATTAGCTAAACAGTAGGGTAACCTAAACTCTTAAGATTTAGTAGGGCAACTAGTTTCAGAGAATAAATATTACATTACATTTCTAACACTTATATCTCTTTTGCTTCTTTATCTCTCTTTAGCTTATCTCAATTTAATTGTACCTTTTCTCGTTTTTACTTTCTCTATCCTCTCTCTAATATTTACTCCCCCTCCCTTAATCTCTATCTCTCTCGGTAAACAGAATCTCTCTCTCTCTCTCTCTCTCTCTCACTCACTCACTCAAACACACACAATGATTATTTCTCCTTTCATCTTGGAAACGCCCTATTTCCTCAACCACCATGTTTTTTTCTTTCCCATCACTATCCCACTCATTCCCAAGTGGATGCATCCTTCCAATGTGGATCTAACCCTTAATCCCTCTTATCTCTAAAACTTCAAGGCTGGACAGTTTTCTTTGTTTTATTTCTTTTTTTCACGTTTCCAATTCAAAATGTTTATGATCACTAAACTTCTTATAGTTTTCTACCTAATCTCACAAGCATATCTCTCTCCATATATAGTTAGGTATGTGTATATATTTCTATATTTCTATGTACAGAATAATCTCCTAAACTAATGAACGGATCTTTATGAATTTTGGAATATATATTCTAGGCAACATGGTGAGTAACATAGGCATATATATATTTTTTTTTTTTTGTAAATTTTAACATTTAGGGGGTGCATGTATACAAAGTTTGGTATATATATATATATATATATATATATATATCGTTGTACAGGATAAACTCCTAAACTAATGAACTGATCATTATGAATTTTAGAATATATGTTCTAGGTGAGTAAACCACTATTAAAGGAGGAGAAACAACTATTGCAATCGCTGCTCCTAAAACGAAATGCACCCCATGTTTTGGCAATTTTTCTTTGAATGTAGTTTTCTTTGAGTAATATTTCTATATATTCCCTAACCCCAATTCTTACCTGCTTTGATTTTGCTATTTTCAGCAAGTTATTTCAAAATATAAAAAAATAAAGTAAACCTATGAAAAATAATGTTGTAATAATAATATATGTGTTTGTCTTCATACAAAAACATCTGTTTTGACTAAAATGAATGTTCTTTGTAAATAGCAACCATTATTTCTTATACAAAATATTTATATAATAGTTATAATAATACTACAGATAATAATAATAATAACATCAATTTGTGTTATTGTAGAACAAAAAGAAATCCTTAACAGCTGATTTAATCTACAAAAAACAGTAAATGCCAATATTGATGCTGAAGAAAAAATATATAGCATTACTATAGAAAATAGATTTAATGATGACATTCGTATATAAAAAAATATAAGAATAGTACTGCATTATCTAATATTAACCATACATGGGAACATCAGAGATCACATCAGCGACACCCAATGAAGGGAAATATTCTCACTCCCTGCTGATCAGTGTGCAAATGAATTAACTGAATGGGTCAAAGCAGTCATTGAAGCCTATGTCCCCATGCAAAAATTCTTTAGCAAGCCCCACTCTCCTCAATAGTTCACCTCGAAATGTGCAGCTGTCATTGCTGAGAGGCAGCAAGCATTCCATGAATTCGGCCGCCATAAGTCAGCTACTAATAGACAGAAATTTATAGAGTCAAGAAATAATTGTAAGGCCGTGATAGGTGAAGCAAAGAGGAGGTATACAGAGATAACCAAAAAACGCATTCAGTCACAGAAACTAAGTACTCGTGATTTCTGGAAAATCTACAGTAGTGTGGTGAACAATGGTCAATCAACGATTCCTCCACTATCAAACCACTATGATGTCGTTTGCACGATAACTGATAAGGCTGAACTACTTGCCCAGCGTTTCGCCTCAAACTCCACTTTAGACTCAGAAAACAACCCCCTCCCTAAATTCCCATTGTGGACCAAAGCCATACTTGAAAACCTGGTCATCACCTCATCCCAGGTCAGAAACATCATAAAAAACCTTGACACCTCCAAAGCTTGTGAGCCTGATCTTATACCTGTAATAGTAATAAAGAAATGCTCTGCTGAACTGACCCCTGTCCTCTCCTAACTCTACAACAAATGCCTAGCTGAATCTTGCTTCCTCGATAGCTGGAAAATTGCCTTTGTGGTACAAGTCTTCAAGAATTCTGGAGATAGAACTGATCCTCAGAACTACCGCCCAATCAGCCTACTCCCGATCTTTGCTAAAATGTTTGAATCCTTAATCAATCTAGCGATAGTCCAGCACTTAGTTAATGCTAAACTTCTTTCTGACCGCCAGTATGGATTTAGACAAGCACGATCTACTGTGGACATTCTAACGATCATCTCTGAAGCATATATCATATACTGGACAAGGCAGGTGAAACTAGGGCGGTAGCGCTTGATATATCCAAGGGCTTTGACAAGGTATGGCATAAAGGGCTTCTCCTGAAAATATGCTCATATGGTATTACTGGACAAATATTTAATATAATTAGATCCTTCCTAGACAAAAGAAAGATCCAGGTTGTCCTGTATGGCCGTTCATCTAAGCAACATGACATAAATGCTGGTGTACCCCAGGGATCTATTCTTGAACCTTTTTTCTTCATGATTTTCATAAACGACCTCACTGATGCAATTTAGTTCGAGATGGGTATATTTGCTGATGACACCCTATTCTATTCTCGGCATGTGGGAAAACGAACGCGTACATATCCAAGGCAATGGCTGAATCCTTAGAAAATAACCTCCAGGCTGTAGTGGATTGGGGTCATAAATGGATGGTAACATTTAATGCTGCTAAGACAAAGCTCCTTTCCTTCAATAACTGCAAGAAACCTCTCCAACCACCGATTGTCATGGCAAATAACACCCTACCTGAGAGTTCATCATTCAAACTCCTCGGCCTAACCTTCACAGGTAACATGAATTGGAACAAATACATTGAAGACATTGCCAAGGCTGCAGCAAAGATGGTGGGCTCCATCTGCCGTGCTAGTAAACTCCTCACACCTGACATTATCCTATATCTCTACAAAACCACCATCCGTCCATGTATGGAGTATTGTTGCCACATCTGGGATGGTGCATCATCCACTAGTCTCTCCCTCTTAGACAAGGTCCAAAAAAGAGTCACCAACTTAATATGTCCCTTCCCATCAACCAAGCTCCAGTCCTTGTCCCATCGCCGCAATGTTGCATCCTTGTGCTTGTTTTACAAATACTTCAATGGATTGTGCTCCGATGAACTGGCTACTCTCGTGCCCCCTCGACGTAAATACACTAGACCAACTCTGCAATCAGCTAAATCCCATCCATTCACTGTGGAGGTCCCCAGATGCCGAAGAGCCTTCTACTCCAGCATCTTCTTTCCTCGTGCTGTCGGCCTCTGGAACTCCCTCCCTGCTCCCTGTTTCCCCGACAGTACCAACTACTGTAAACAAACATCTCGCTACACTGCTCCCAAACTAGGATGACACCCAAAACCTACACCCTAATTCTCAGTAACCCCTTACGTATACAGTGGCGGCCTGCCTTTTTGGGGGTGAAATATGTTAAAAGAAAAAAGTTAAAAACATAAATATGAATCTTAATTGTGAAATCTTAATGTAAGAACTGTCTAGTAATTAAAAACTGTAAATTATGTCTAAAGGAAAATATTATATCATAAACTTCAAAAACCAAATGAAAATTATGAAACAAGAATTTATAGCCAGATGTAGGCATATAAATAAATATTTACTTTCCATTACTGTATATATCAATCGAAGATGAAATAGATTTTTCATTCTCCCATTATTATCTCTCTTCCGTCATTTATTTACATAATTGCTCTATTCTGTATATTGAGCTTTAATCATTTCACTATAGGTTCAATTCTCTAAAAGTATACTTTTAGTCCCA
>OY744522.1:82536320-82591320 GCA_963556195.1 Sepiola atlantica
AGATAATTTGAAAAATAATGCAAAGTGGCGGGAAGAAATTCACTCACACTACAACCTTTTAATAGACGCTAATATTCCTCCCACTCCCTTCCATTATCATGATAGGCATTACCTCCTCCTTACATGCCAAATTGGGGGGGGGGGGGTACGGTATTCGCCGGTGTGAGCATTACCTCCTCCTTTTTTGAGAAGTGTAGGGGTAGGGTAGTATCGGTTCCGTTGTCATGATGCCCTGATCCCATGCATTACCTCCTCCTTTTTTGAGAAGTGTAGATGTAGAATAGTATCGGTTCCGTTATCATGATGTGCTCATCCCATGAATTACCTCCTCCTTTTTTGAGAAGTGTAGGGGTAGGGTCGTATCGGTTCCGTTGTCATGATGCCCTCATCCCATGCATTATCTCCTCCTTTTTTGAGAAGTGTTGAGGTAGGGTCGTATCGGTTCCGTTGTCATGATGCCCTCATCCCATGCATTATCTCCTCCTTTTTTGAGAAGTGTTGAGGTAGGGTCGTATCGGTTCCGTTGTCATGATGCACTATTCCCATGCATTACCTCCTCCTTTTTTGAGCAGTGTAGAGGTAGGGTATGTGTGGGTACCCTGCGACCGGACGAAGTATGTATAGGTACCCTGCGACCGCACGAAGTATGTGTGGGTACCCTGCGACCGGACGAAGTATGTGTGGGTACCAGAGTGGCAGATAATTTGAAAAATAATGCAAAGTGGCGGGAAGAAATTCACTCACACTACAACCTTTTAATAGACGCTAATATTCCTCCCACTCCCTTCCATTATCATGATAGGCATTACCTCCTCCTTACATGCCAAATTGGGGGGGGGGGGTACGGTATTCGCCGGTGTGAGCATTACCTCCTCCTTTTTTGAGAAGTGTAGGGGTAGGGTAGTATCGGTTCCGTTGTCATGATGCCCTGATCCCATGCATTACCTCCTCCTTTTTTGAGAAGTGTAGATGTAGAATAGTATCGGTTCCGTTATCATGATGTGCTCATCCCATGAATTACCTCCTCCTTTTTTGAGAAGTGTAGGGGTAGGGTCGTATCGGTTCCGTTGTCATGATGCCCTCATCCCATGCATTATCTCCTCCTTTTTTGAGAAGTGTTGAGGTAGGGTCGTATCGGTTCCGTTGTCATGATGCCCTCATCCCATGCATTATCTCCTCCTTTTTTGAGAAGTGTTGAGGTAGGGTCGTATCGGTTCCGTTGTCATGATGCACTATTCCCATGCATTACCTCCTCCTTTTTTGAGCAGTGTAGAGGTAGGGTATGTGTGGGTACCCTGCGACCGGACGAAGTATGTATAGGTACCCTGCGACCGCACGAAGTATGTGTGGGTACCCTGCGACCGGACGAAGTATGTGTGGGTACCCTGCGACACGACGAAGTATGTATGGGTACCCTGCGACCGCACGAAGTATGTGTAGGTACCCTGCGACCGCACGAAGTATATGTGGGTATCCTGCGACCGCACAGAGTATGTATAGGTACCCTGCGACCGGACGAAGTATGTGTGGGTACCCTGCGACCGCACGAAGTATGTGTAGGTACCCTGCGACCGGACGAAGTATGTGTGAGTACCCTGCGACCGCACGAAGTATGTGTGGGTACCCTGCGACCGGACGAAGTATGTATGGGTACCCTGCGACCGCACGAAGTATGTGTGGGTACCCTGCGACCGGACGAAGTATGTGTGGGTACCCTGCGACCGGACGAAGTATGTATAGGTACCCTGCGACCGCACGAAGTATGTGTGGGTACCCTGCGACCGGACGAAGTATGTGTGGGTACCCTGCGACCGCACGAAGTATGTGTGGGTACCCTGCGACCGCACGAAGTATGTGTGGGTACCCTGCGACCGCACGAAGTATGTGTGGGTACCCTGCGACCGCACGAAGTATGTGTGGGTACCCTGCGACCGCACGAAGTATGTGTGGGTACCCTGCGACCGGACGAAGTATGTGTGGGTACCCTGCGACCGCACGAAGTATGTGTGGGTACCCTGCGACCGCACGAAGTATGTGTAGGTACCCTGCGACCGCACGAAGTATGTGTGGGTACCCTGTGACTGAACGAAGTATGTGTGGGTACCCTGCGATCGCACCAAGTATGTGTGGGTACCCTGTGACCGAACGAAATATGTGTGGGTACCCTGCGACCGAACGAAATATGTGTGGGTACCCTGCGACTGCACGAAGTATGTGTGGGTACCCTGCGACCGGACGAAGTATTTGTGGGTACCCTGCGACCGCACGAAGTATGTGTAGGTACCCTGCGACCGCACGAAGTATGTGTGGGTACCCTGCGACCGCACGAAGTATGTGTGGGTACCCTGCGACCGGACGAAGTATGTGTGGGTACCCTGCGACCGCACGAAGTATGTGTGGGTACCCTGCGACCGGACGAAGTATGTGGGGTACCCTGCGACCGCACGAAGTATGTATAGGTACCCTGCGACCGCACGAAGTATTTGTGGGTACCCTGCGACCGCACGAAGTATGTGTGGGTACCCTGCTGCCTGACGAAGTATGTGTGGGTACCCTGCGACCGCACGAAGTATGTGTGGGTACCCTGCGACCGGACGAAGTATGTATAGGTACTCTGCGACCGCACGAAGTATGTGTGGGTACCCTGCGACCGGACGAAGTATGTGTGGGTACCCTGCGACCGCACGAAGTATGTGTGGGTACCCTGCGACCGGACGAAGTATGTGTGGGTACCCTGCGACCGCACGAAGTATGTGTGGGTACCCTGCGACCGCACAAAGTATTTGTGGGTACCCTGCGACCGCACGAAGTATGTGTGGGTACCCTGCTGCCTGACGAAGTATGTGTGTGTACCCTGCGACCGCACGAAGTATGTGTGGGTACCCTGCGACTGGACGAAGTATGTATAGGTACCCTGCGACCGCACGAAGTATGTGTTGGTACCCTGCGACCGGACGAAGTATGTGTGAGTACCCTGCGACCGCACGAAGTATGTGTGGGTACCCTGCTGCCTGACGAAGTATGTGTGGGTACCCTGCGACCGCACGAAGTATGTGTGGGTACCCTGCGACCGGACGAAGTATGTATAGGTACCCTGCGACCGCACGAAGTATGTGTGGGTACCCTGCTACCGGACGAAGTATGTGTGGGTACCCTGCGATCGCACGAAGTATGTGTGGGTACCCTGCTACCGAACGAAATATTTGTGAGTACCCTGCGACCGAACGAAATATGTGTGGGTACCCTGCGACCGAACGAAATATGTGTGGGTACCCTGCGACTGCACGAAGTATGTGTGGGTACCCTGCGACCGGACGAAGTATTTGTGGGTACCCTGCGACCGCACGAAGTATGTGTAGGTACCCTGCGACCGCACGAAGTATGTGTGGGTACCCTGCGACCGCACGAAGTATGTGTGGGTACCCTGCGACCGGACGAAGTATGTGTGGGTACCCTGCGACCGCACGAAGTATGTGTGGGTACCCTGCGACCGGACGAAGTATGTGGGGTACCCTGCGACCGCACGAAGTATGTATAGGTACCCTGCGACCGCACGAAGTATTTGTGGGTACCCTGCGACCGCACGAAGTATGTGTGGGTACCCTGCTGCCTGACGAAGTATGTGTTGGTACCCTGCGACCGCACGAAGTATGTGTGGGTACCCTGCGACCGCACGAAGTATGTGTGGGTACCCTGCGACCGGACGAAGTATGTGTGGGTACCCTGCGACCGCACGAAGTATGTGTGGGTACCCTGCGACCGCACAAAGTATTTGTGGGTACCCTGCGACCGCACGAAGTATGTGTGGGTACCCTGCTGCCTGACGAAGTATGTGTGGGTATCCTGCGACCGCACCAAGTATGTGTGGGTACCCTGCGACTGGACGAAGTATGTATAGGTACCCTGCGACCGCACAAAGTATGTGTTGGTACCCTGCGACCGGACGAAGTATGTGTGGGTACCCTGCGACCGCACGAAGTATGTGTGGGTACCCTGCTGCCTGACGAAGTATGTGTGGGTACCCTGCGACCGCACGAAGTATGTGTGGGTACCCTGCGACCGGACGAAGTATGTATAGGTACCCTGCGACCGCACGAAGTATGTGTGGGTACCCTGCTGCCTGACGAAGTATGTGTGGGTACCCTGCGACCGCACGAAGTATGTGTGGGTACCCTGCGACTGGACGAAGTATGTATAGGTACCCTGCGACCGCACGAAGTATGTGTTGGTACCCTGCGACCGGACGAAGTATGTGTGAGTACCCTGCGACCGCACGAAGTATTTGTGGGTACCCTGCTGCCTGACGAAGTATGTGTGGGTACCCTGCGACCGCACGAAGTATGTGTGGGTACCCTGCGACCGGACGAAGTATGTATAGGTACCCTGCGACCGCACGAACTATGTGTGGGTACCCTGCTACCGGACGAAGTATGTGTGGGTACCCTGCGATCGCACGAAGTATCTGTGGGTACCCTGCTACCGAACGAAATATGTGTGGGTACACTGCAACCGAACGAAATATGTGTGGGTACCCTGCGACTGCACGAAGTATTTGTGGGTACCCTGCGTCCGGACGAAGTATTTGTGGGTACCCTGCGACCGCACGAAGTATATATAGGTACCCTGCGACCGCACGAAGTATGTGTGGGTACCCTGCGACCGGACGAAGTATGTGTGAGTACCCTGCGATTGCACAAAATATTTGTGGGTACCCTGCGACCGCACGAAGTATGTGTGGGTACCCTGCTGCCTGACAAAGTATGTGTGGGTACCCTGCGACCGCACGAAGTATGTGTGGGTACCCTGCGACCGGACGAAGTATGTATAGGTACACTGCGACCGCACGAAGTATGTGTGGGTACCCTGCGACCGGACGAAGTATGTGTGGGTACCCTGCGACCGCACGAAGTATGTGTGGGTACCCTGCTGCCTGACGAAGTATGTGTGTGTACCCTGCGACCGCACGAAGTATGAGTGGGTACCCTGCGACTAAACGAAGTATGTATAGGTACCCTGCGACCGCACGAAGTATGTGTTGGTACCCTGCGACCGGACGAAGTATGTGTGAGTACCCTGCGACCGCACGAAGTATGTGTGGGTACCCTGCTGCCTGACGAAGTATGTGTGGGTACCCTGCGACCGCACGAAGTATGTGTGGGTACCCTGCGACCGGACGAAGTATGTATAGGTACCCTGCGACCGCACGAAGTATGTGTGGGTACCCTGCTACCGGACGAAGTATGTGTGGGTACCCTGCGATCGCACGAAGTATGTGTGGGTACCCTGCTACCGAACGAAATATTTGTGAGTACCCTGCGACCGAACGAAATATGTGTGGGTACCCTGCGACCGAACGAAATATGTGTGGGTACCCTGCGACTGCACGAAGTATGTGTGGGTACCCTGCGACTGGACGAAGTATTTGTGGGTACCCTGCGACCGCACGAAGTATGTGTAGGTACCCTGCGACCGCACGAAGTATGTGTGGGTACCCTGCGACCGCACGAAGTATGTGTGGGTACCCTGCGACCGGACGAAGTATGTGTGGGTACCCTGCGACCGCACGAAGTATGTGTGGGTACCCTGCGACCGGACGAAGTATGTGGGGTACCCTGCGACCGCACGAAGTATGTATAGGTACCCTGCGACCGCACGAAGTATTTGTGGGTACCCTGCGACCGCACGAAGTATGTGTGGGTACCCTGCTGCCTGACGAAGTATGTGTGGGTACCCTGCGACCGCACGAAGTATGTGTGGGTACCCTGCGACCGCACGAAGTATGTGTGGGTACCCTGCGACCGGACGAAGTATGTGTGGGTACCCTGCGACCGCACGAAGTATGTGTGGGTACCCTGCGACCGCACAAAGTATTTGTGGGTACCCTGCGACCGCACGAAGTATGTGTGGGTACCCTGCTGCCTGACGAAGTATGTGTGGGTACCCTGCGACCGCACGAAGTATGTGTGGGTACCCTGCGACTGGACGAAGTATGTATAGGTACCCTGCGACCGCACGAAGTATGTGTTGGTACCCTGCGACCGGACGAAGTATGTGTGAGTACCCTGCGACCGCACGAAGTATGTGTGGGTACCCTGCTGCCTGACGAAGTATGTGTGGGTACCCTGCGACCGCACGAAGTATGTGTGGGTACCCTGCGACCGGACGAAGTATGTATAGGTACCCTGCGACCGCACGAACTATGTGTGGGTACCCTGCTACCGGACGAAGTATGTGTGGGTACCCTGCGATCGCACGAAGTATCTGTGGGTACCCTGCTACCGAACGAAATATGTGTGGGTACACTGCAACCGAACGAAATATGTGTGGGTACCCTGCGACTGCACGAAGTATTTGTGGGTACCCTGCGTCCGGACGAAGTATTTGTGGGTACCCTGCGACCGCACGAAGTATATATAGGTACCCTGCGACCGCACGAAGTATGTGTGGGTACCCTGCGACCGGACGAAGTATGTGTGAGTACCCTGCGACCGCACGAAGTATTTGTGGGTACCCTGCGACCGCACGAAGTATGTGTGGGTACCCTGCTGCCTGACAAAGTATGTGTGGGTACCCTGCGACCGCACGAAGTATGTGTGGGTACCCTGCGACCGGACGAAGTATGTATAGGTACACTGCGACCGCACGAAGTATGTGTGGGTACCCTGCGACCGGACGAAGTATGTGTGGGTACCCTGCGATCGCACGAAGTATGTGTGGGTACGCTGTGACCGGACGAAGTATTTGTGGGTACCCTGCGACCGGACGAAATATGTGTGGGTACTCTGCGACCGGACGAAGTATGTGTTGGTACCCTGCGACCGCACGAAGTATGTGTGGGTACCCTGCGACCGCACGAAGTATCTGTGGGTACCCTGCGACCGGACGAAGTATGTGTGGGTACCCTGCGACCGCACGAAGTATATATAGGTACCCTGCGACCGCACGAAGTATGTGTGGGTACCCTGCGACCGGACGAAGTATGTGTGAGTACCCTGCGACCGCACGAAGTATTTGTGGGTACCCTGCTACCGCACGAAGTATGTGTGGGTACCCTGCTGCCTGACGAAGTATGTGTGGGTACCCTGCGACCGCACGAAGTATGTGTGGGTACCCTGCGACCGGACGAAGTATGTATAGGTACCCTGCGACCGCACGAAGTATGTGTGGGTACCCTGCGACCGGACGAAGTATGTGTGGGTACCCTGCGATCGCACGAAGTATGTGTGGGTACCCTGTGACCGAACGAAATATGTGTGGGTACCCTGCGACCGCACGAAGTACGTGTGGGTACCCTGCCACCGGACGAAGTATTTGTGGGTACCCTGCGTCTGGACGAAATATGTGTGGGTACTCTGCGACCGGACGAAGTATGTGTTGGTACCCTGCGACCGCACGAAGTATGTGTGGGTACCCTGCGACCGCACAAAGTATGTGTGGGTACTCTGCGACCGCACGAACTATGTGTGGGTACCCTGCGACCGGACGAATATGTGTGGGTACCCTGCGACCGGACGAAGTATGTGTGGGTACCCTGCGATCGCACGAAGTATGTGTGGGTACCCTGTGACCGAACCAAATATGTGTGGGTACCCTGCGACCGTACGAAGTATGTGTGGGTACCCTGCGCCCGGACGAAGTATGTGTGGGTACCCTGCGACCGCACGAACTATGTGTGGGTACCCTGCGACCGCACGAACTATGTGTTGGTACCCTGACGTCAGAGAGTGGCAGGAAGAAATTCACTCACACTACAACCATTTTTTTCTGTCTTTCTTTTTTCCCGCTCACTCCCACACTTTCTTTCTTAATTATTAATAGACGCTAATATCCCCCCCCCTCCCTATGGCCGTTCTGTTATCATGATAGGCATTCCCTCCTCCTTTCGGGGGGGTGTCGGCATTCGCCGGTGTGAGCGCTTCAGGCCAAATCTGGCGAGGGGGAATGTCGGCATTCGGCGGCTCAGGCCAATCTGGGGAGGGGAGGAGGGAAATGTCGGCATTCGGCGGTATGAGCGATCGCCTGTGGGGCGCCTCAGGCGAAATTTGGGGATGGGGCGTATTGGCATACGCCGGTGAGGCAGGCGAAATTTGGGGGAGGGGGAGTGTCGGTATTCGCCGGTGTCAGCGCCTCGGGCGAAATTTGGGGGGAGTCGTCGGTGAGACAGATCCCGACCTTGGGGGAGAGGAAGTGAGCTAAAGGAAAAGGGATTAAAAAATAAAATGATAATCTGATTTTTGATTCGACAGTGTAAGATCGACACCTATCGGATAGGACTAGATATACACTTGATCTCAAGGCAATAATGCCGAGAACAGATACTACACTTTGATCTTAGCCAAAAGGCCGAAATTCAAAAACTTAATGCGATTTACGGGACTATTTATAACCAATCTACACCTGAACAGCGGTCTATCCACTAGACACTGTTCAAATTACATTAATAAATTAACGAGTATAAATAACTATGATTTTGTTGAACAAACATTGTATAATACTATTTAACAAGTTCTTAAATGAGTTTTGATGAGCAACAATGAATTTTAGACTCCCTAGGCCGTTTTTCTCTAATTCTGTTTAGTGTAGTATCTGTTTTGATTATGCACTCCATAATCGTCTTGGCTTCATTCCGCCGGTCTATGGAAAAACGATTCACTCGCTGACAGTCAACCGGACCACTTTCCGACAAAAGGTAGCAGTTTTTTCGTATTTTACACCACTTTTTCAACGTTAATATATAGTAAATTCGAAATAATCTAATGTATTTATGTACTAATCCGATAAAAATGCAGAATCACTGTAAACATCCCATAATCCCTTGCCGGATGTACCCGATCTTGCCCGACATTCAGCCCGGTTGTATCAGATCATCCAATAACTTCTGTCCGGATAAATCAATAACAACATAGGAATCCTACGTTATAAGTGTGTAGTGAAACAAGGGTTGCTCAATCACATCCGCACCTGTCCAATAATCCTATGCTGGATGTACCCGGTCTTGCCCTAAATTGTGTCCGGTTATATCAGGTCATAGTACTCGGCGTTGTCCGGGAAAAAAGTGCTCAATGTCCTAGATAGACCTACTGTAGTGATAGGTTTGCATAATATCTTAACAGCATCTACGCTGAAAAGGATGGGGGGATCGATAAGAGTTATTTCAGTAGTGCTCAGGAGGCCTCTTTGATTTTCAAATACTCGGCGTTGTCCGGGAGAAAAGTGCTCAATGTCCTAGATAGAGCTACTGTAGTGATAGGTTTGGAAAATATTTTAAAGCCATCTTCGTTCCCCTTTGGACTATTTGGCAGATCAAAAGGAGGGATACCTAAGTGATTTCAGTAGTCCTCAGGAGGCCTCCTTTGTTATCAAAGTACTCAGCGTTGTCCGGGAGAAAAACGCTCAATGTCCTAGATAGAGCTACTGTAGTGATAGGTTTGGAAAATATTTTAACGCTATCTTCGTTCCCCTTTGGACTATTTCGCAGATCAGAAGGAGAGAGGATACCTAAGTAATTTCAGTAGTCCTCAGGAGGCCTCCTTGATTATCAAAGTACTCGACGTTGTCCGGGAGAAAAGTGCTCAATGTTCTAGATAGAGCTACTGTAGTGATAGGTTTGGATAATATTTTAACAGCATCTACGCTGAAAAGGATGGGGGAATCGATAAGAGTTATTTCAGTAGTGCTCAGGAGGCGTCTTTGATTTTCAAATACTCGGCGTTGTCCGGGAGAAAAGTTCTGAATGTCCTTAATAGAGATACTGTAGTGATAGGTTTTGAAAATATTTTAACGCCATCTTCGTTCCCCTTTGGACTATTTGGCAGATCAGAAGGAGAGAGGATTCTTAAGTGATTTCAGTAGTCCTCAGGAGGCTTCTTTGATTTTCAAAGTACTCGGCGTTGTCCGGGAGAAAATTGCTCAATGTCCTAGATAGAGCTACTGTAGTGATAGGTTTGGATAATATTTTAACAGCATCTACGCTGAAAAGGATGGGGGAATCGATATGTTATTACAGTAGTTCTCAGGAGGCGTCTTTGATTATCAAAGTACTCGGCGTTGTCCGGGAGAAAAGTGCTCAATATCTTAGATAGAGCTACTGTAGTGATAGGTTTGGAAAATATTTTAACGCCATCTTCGTTCCCCTTTGGACTATTTGGCAGATCAGAAGGAGAGAGGATACCTAAGTGATTTCAGTAGTGCTCAGGAGGCCTCCTTGATTTTCAAAGTACTCGGCGTTGTCCGGGAGAAAATTGCTGAATGTCCTAGATAGAGCTACTGTAGTGATAGGTTAGGATAATATTTTAACAGCATCTACGCTGAAAAGGATGGGGGAATCGATAAGAGTTATTTAAGGAGTGCTCATGAGGCCTCCTTGATTTAAAAATTACTCGGTGTTGTCCGGGAGAAAAGTGGTCAATATCCTAGATAGAGCTACTGTAGTGATAGGTTTTGAAAATATTTTAACGCCATCTTCGTTCCCCTTTGGACTATTTATCAGATCAAAAGGAGGGATACCTAAGTGATTTCAGTAGTCCTCAGGAGGCCTCCTTGATTTTCAAAGTATTTGGCGTTGTCCGGGAGAAAAGTGTTCAATGTCCTTGATCGAGCTACTGTAGTGATAGGTTTGGATAATATTTTAACAGCATCTACGCTGAAAAGGATGGGGGAATCGATAAGAGTGATTTCAGTAGTGCTCAGGAGGCCTCCTTGATTTTCAAAGTACTCGGCGTTGTCCGGCAGAAAAGTGGTCAATATCCTAGATAGAGCTACTGTAGTGATAGGTTTGGAAAATATTTTAATGCCATCTTCGTTTCCCTTTGGACTATTTGGCAGATCAGAAGGAGAGAGGATACCTAAGTTATTTCAGTAGTGCTCATGAGGCCTCTTTTATTTTTAAAGTACTCGGCGTTGTCCGGGAGAAAATTGTTCAATGTCCTAGATAGAGCTACTGTAGTGATAGGTTTGGATAATATTTTAAGAGCATCTACGCTGAAAACCTATTTAGCATTCGCACCGCGACAGCAATAGGTACGTATTTAGCATTCAGCGGTGGCGATAGGAAGTATATAGCATGTGCACATGGGCGGCAATAATTACGTATATAGCATGCGCATCGGGAGTATAAAAAAAATTGGGGGGGAGGCAAAACATTTATTTTGTCTTTTATCTTTTTCATTGAAAATATTTATGTGTATGGGGGAGAATGAAAAAAAAAATTTTCGGGGGAGGGGGCTAAAAATTTTTTTTTTTTTTCTTTTTTAAAATAAAAATATTTCTATGTATGGGGGGAACATAAAATTTTTGGGGTGTAAGGGGTCAAAAATTTTTCTTTTTTTTTTCCTTTAAATTAAAAATATTTCTAAGTATGTGGGAGGATAGAAAAAAAATTTTCCTGTGGGGAGGCAAACAAATGTATTTTTTTCTGTTTGTAACTAAAAATATTTATATTTATGATAGTGACAATACATAAATGAACACTATTTTGTTTTTCTAACACGACAGGGCCGAATAAATATAAGTTCTTACGTATGCGAACTGGGCTGGAGATTGGTACATATATAGTATGTGTACCCTTGCAGAGATAGGTAAGTATGTAGTATGCGCACCAGAGCCGCGATAGGTACGAATATAGTATGCACACCGGGTCGGCGATAGGTTTATATATAGTATGTGTACCGGGGTGGCAATAGGTACTATATAGTAGTGCATAGGGGTGGCTATAGCTACGTATTTAGCATTCGCACCGGGGTTGCGATAGGTATGTATTCAGCAATCGCACCGGGGTGGCGATATGTACATATTTAGTATTCGCACTGGGGCAGTGATAGGTACATATGGTGTATGAACACCTGGGCGGCAATATGTACGTTTTTAGCATTCATCCCTGGGCGGAGATAGGTACTTATTTAGCATTCAGCGGTGGCGATAGGTACGTATATAGCATGTGCATATGGGCGGCAATAAGTACGTGATAGGTATGTATTATGCATGCGCACTGGGGCAGCGATCGGTTCATATATAGCACGCGCACCGGGGCAGCGATAGGTACGTATATAGCACGCGCACCGGGGCGGCGAAAGGTACGTATTTAGCATTCACACCGGGGCGGCGATAGGTATGTATTTAGCATTCACACCGGGGCGGCGATAGGTATGTATTTAGCATTCACACCGGGGCGGCGATAGGTATGTATTTAGCATTCGCACCGGGGCGGCGATAGGTATGTATTTAGCATTCGCACCGGGGCGGCGACAGGTATGTATTTAGCATTCGCACCGGGGCGGCGATAGGTATGTATTTAGCATTCGCATCGGGGTGGTGATATGTACGTATTTAGCTTCCGCACCGGGGCGGTGATAGGTACGTATTTAGAATTCACACAGGAGCGGCGATAGGTACGTATTCAGAATTCAGGGGTGGCGATAGCTACGTATATAGCATGTACACATGGGCAGCAATAAGTACGTACATAGCATGCGCACCGGGGCGGCGATCAGTACATATATAGCACGTGCACCGGGGCGGCAATAGGTACGTATATAGCACGTGCACCAGAACGGCGAAAGGTATGTATTTCGCATTCGCACCAGGGTGGTGATAGGTACGTATTTAGCATTCGCACCGGGGCGGCTATAGGTGCGTATTTAGCATTCACACCAGGGCGGCTATAGGTACGTATTTAGCATTCGCATCGGGCCGGCGATAGGTACGTATTCGCACCAAAGTGGTGATAGGTACGTATTTAGAAATTCGCACCAATGCGGCAATATGTACATATTAATTATTCCCACTAGGGCAGCGATAGGTACTTATGTAGCATGCACACCGGGGCGGCGATAGGTACTATTTAGGATTCGCACCGGGGCGGTGATAGGTACTTAAATAGTATCTGAACTGGGGCGGCGATAGGTACGTATATAGTATGTGCACTGGGGCGGCGATAGGTACGTATATAGTAAGCGCACCGGGGTGATGATAGATACGTATATAGCATGAACACCGGGGTGGAGATAAGTACCTATATAGAAGGCGCAGATAGAGGTGTTACTTTTTATAGAAATATATCATACTATTGCCCTGGGCAACGTAGGAGAAATTGTGGGGAAAGAACAGCTTTCGCAAAAGGCAAAATTAGAAAGTAGCGGTGAAATGCGGCGACCAGGGAAGAGAAAGGTAGAAAGATAAAGAGACGGCTATAGAGAAGGGGGGGGGGAGAAATAGAAGTTTGTATATAAAGATGTTACACACGCGATTTTTCTTCAATTATATGTTTTAATGACCCCGAGCAACGCCGGGTAGCCCCGCTAGTATATATATATATACATAATATATATATATACATGATATATATATGTATATATATAATATAAATAATATATATATAATATATATATATATATATATAATATACATAATATATATATATAATATACATATAATATACATAATATATATATATATATATATATATATATATATATATAATATACATGATATATATATAATATACATAATATATATATATATAATATACATGATATATATATATATATAATATACATGATATATATATATATATATATATATATATAATATACATGATATATATATATAATATACATGATATATATATATATATAATATACATGATTAATATATTTATAATATACATGATATATATATATATATAATATACATGATATATATATATATAATATACATAATATATATATATATATATATAATATACATGATATATATATATATATACAATATACATGATATATATATATATATATATAATATACATGATATATATATAATATACATGATATATATATATATATATAATATACATGATATATATATATATATATATATATAATATACATGATATATATATATAATATATATAATATATATATATATATAATATACATAATATATATAATATATATCTTTTAATAATGGAGTTTATGTATCTGTCTGTCTGTCTGTCTGTCTGTCTGAAGCCGAAGCTCCAGTATGACTATTTTAATGAAACTAATCGTTTTGAAATTCTTTATATACTGTCATCAAAAGTCGTTCAGACATCAGATGGGTGTTGCCATTAACATAAGTCATTCCTTTAAACCTTCAATTAAATTCATATTTACAAATATACACTTATAACTGCTATTATCCAATTTACATATGTATTTACAATATTTTCCGATAAACATAATTTATACAATTAATTAAAGCCATTTTCATCATAACCGGCGTGTTTTCTAAACCATTTCAACGCGAGTACTGTTAAAATTGCAAAGTCATTAGCTGTTTAATAAGTGGTGTCCTCCCTCCCTCCGGTAATTAAATATGGCGATCTGATTAAGCAGCTGATTAGCTGTTTAATCAGTGGTGTCATCCCTCCCTCCGGTAATTAAATATGGCGATTTGATTAAGCAGCCGATTGGCTGTTTAATCAATGGTGTCCTCCCTCCTTCCGGTAATTAAATATGGCGATCTGATTAAGCAGCCGACGTTAATGTGGGACGTTAAATATGTAAACAACAACGCTCGCAAACACCGTGCTCAGTTTTCCATTTTTAAAACCGTCCTAAGTTTGTTTATTCTTAGCCATTATGTTTTAAAACACAAATTTATTAAATCAAATTGTTTAATTAAAATAATAATTGATTTAAAAATTACTATATAAAAACGCGCGCGCGCACGCACACACGCACACGCACACGCACACACACACACAGTTCAGGTAAACTTTTTCTTTCCGAGAATTAAAAAACTTTTCGTGTTTACTGTATTTGATTTCTTAATACTTTCATATCCAATATTATCATTTTTTCACGACCTCAACAGAATTTATGATTCCATGTTTTATTTATTAAAAAAAAAGATGTGATTTTTTTTTCTTTAATGTCAACAAAATAAACTAACACATTGTACTGGAAAACTATACAACTGATTGTAGAATCAAATTGTTTAATTAAAAAAAGGTCATTAAACAAACACCGCCCCCCCCCCCCACACACACACACTGTGTTCACTGTATTTGATTTTTTGGTGCTTTTTCATTTTAGGACCCACGCTAACTTTGACCCCATCGTTACAGTTAGGGGGGTACAAAAAAAAAATTTTCTTTCTTTTTAAACTACAAGTCTGTCTATTTATGGGCGAGGGTACAACAAAAATCTGGGTAGGATCGAATTTTTTTTCCTTTATTTTAAACTAAAAATAATCTTGGTCATGAACACAGAAAATCAATGTCTAACCACCACAGAAATATGACTGGGGCTCAATTGGCTTACGCGTGAGCCTTCATTTCTGATGCGGCAGCCTAGCAAAAATATGCGACCGGAGGAAAATAACGCAGAAAAATAAAAACGAGACCTAAGAAGGACATACAAATTTAGATGATGTAGTTTACAACAGGGGTGCTTTCTCTTCTGGATAATGGGTGGTCTCAAGGGGGAGTATCTTTTTGATTAAAAAACCGTCGACAAATGACTATTGTTGATGAAATGTTCAACGTTTACATTATCTTAAATGTTTTGTATTTATCATTTTATCCGAGTTAAATGGCGGTATGAGACCCATATATATATGTTTATACACACATACATCTAAATGAATAAATGCCAATGTTTTTTTTTTGTTTTTGTTTCATGAAAGAAAACAACCACATGAAATAACGAGGACAGAAATTAAAAAGCAAAGCAAACCATCAAGTAATACATAAATAAATTATCACCATTTTAACTATGCTGACTTTCGAAAATCAATGGAGATAAAGTTCAGCATTATGCAGAGTCTCCATGTCGAAGCCAACCAACTCCTATTGAATCTGAGATGGGAAAAGCTATTACTTCACAATATGTTACAAATGTTCGAAATGACCCGAATAATCCAACATCTAAGAAAATGTTCACATCATAATTCACCCATTTTTGCACCAGTAAAGAAAACAGCTCCCAAATAAATAATAACTCTGATAACATATCATGGTAGACACACTCAAATGTACCACCATGGATGTTAGCCAAACTAAAAATAGATCTCACACCGAGACAGAAAAACAGAAAAGATCTAACCCTTGAAAGCGAGTACCAATACAAATTTAGAGAACTTAAAGAGAAATACATAGGACATAGAGCAATCTATTCATATGGGTCTAAAGATGAAAATAAAGTTGGATCAGCAGCCACCAGCGTATATAAACAAAAATCCATAAGGCTAACCAACAACGCTTCTATCTTTACTGTGCAAATGCAAGCACTAAACATGGCAATTGATCTCATAAAGGAATTACCAGAAAAACAATTTGCAATATTTACAGACTCGTTATCTTCCTTCATTGCCCTGGAAGAAAGGAGATCAAATCATCCTTACGTCTTCAATATATTGGAAGAATATCCTAATTTAGTTAAAACACAAAAAGAAGTAATCTTGAACTGGATACCAAGCCATGTTGGTATTAAGAGGAATGAAAAGGCAGATAAATTCGCCAAAAGTCCTTAACAAAGATATAATTAACATCAAAATACCAAATAAAATTTTTCAAAGCTAAATCAAAGAATAAATAAAGTTAAATGGCAAGCGATATGGAACACCTTTCCTCAAAACAAATTTTAAGAACATCAACTCATGGTTGAGACAGAAAACATGAACATGATAACCGATCGAAGAGAAGACACCATATTAACATGTATACATATCGCCTATACATGACTGACCCACATACATCTGTTTGGAGGAGAAGATGAACCTCATGTAAACATTGCATTTAAGGACTAACAATAAAACATATATTAATAAAATACAAAAAATATACACATATACACAGCAAATATTACAAAGTAACAAATGTAAAAATATATTATGAAAATATAGCTTTTTCCCAAATAGTAAGGTTTCTCAAAGAAAATAATTTGTACAAACACATTTTATTTTTAAAAAAATCAGTATTAACAAAATAATAACATCTGACAAGAAACAAAGACCAATTAACGTGCATAGAAATGTTAATTATCTTGTTATCAAGCAAACGATTTGAAAAAAAACTCTCTTCAAAAGAATGGCCCAAATAATATCTTCCAGAACCTAAAAGAAGCAAAAACCATACCAAAATCTGAAAATCAAACAAAATCAATTACACATTATGAATAGTCAAATTCTACACTCTAAAAACACCTTAACAAAAAAGAAATATTGTAAATACTGACTGATGATTCTGAAGGAAAAACAGTTTGACATAGGAAGACCTTATTATGGTTGAAAAGTCGTTGAACACTAACAAATAAACATACATATATGCACATGTCCACACACACGGTATATATGCAGAGACAAGCCCCCGTTTGAAGAGTAGTCTGGTAATCATAAACACACTTGCATACAGGCACTTATATGAACACACAACCCGCCCACACACAAATATGCACATACAAACACACACTCTCACACATACACAACCCATATGAACATACTCGTCCCCATACACATACACAATCGTGGATCCACACATATAAAAGCGTGACATTAAAGCATGAGAAAGTGTTTAAATATCTCTCCAGATGCATGGACACACTTGTATACTGCTGTTAAGTTGTATAATACTGTGAAAGCAGGTTAGAACGTCTTAGTGAAGTGTGTGTGGGGGGAGTCAGTCCTTTGGGTGCTGAACTTGCTTTACTGGTGTTATTAGCTTAAAGTCAGTGTTCTTATATTACTTGTAAACAGTGCGGGTTAGCAGCTTATCCATTTAATAGAGTTGTTGGATAGTGTTAAGCCTATGACGGCTGTGGATTTATAGCTTTAGCTAATAAATATTTTCTTTGAAGACTTCCGTCTTTACGTACAAAGATTTATTAATGCGTGAGTTTTTCTCCTGAAGAATTTTAAGCTTTTCGGTCATACAAAGGTGACGTTTTTTTCCTGTACTGGGGTATACACTGATTGGTGTTTTAGCATCCTCCATTTAATGTCAAATTGAAATATTGTCACAAACTATTAAATCGACTATTTTTGTTCACTTATGCATTTATACCGTTTAACCCAGCTATGAGTACAATAGCAACCAGCATTCAATTAATCATATACACTGAATTGTTTATAAAAATTGTTGTTGTTCAGCATTCAATAACCTAATATGCAGTAAAATAGACATACTAAAATTTATATGCGTATATTTGATGCTTTGCATGATCACATTTGTCTATACTTTATTTTTATGGTTACTTTTTATGTAATAGGACTATTTCTATCACTCAATTTTAATTAGTGTTTTAAGGGGATGAGTCTGTTTTACGACAAATCAATTATTTTATAGATATTAAATGCTAAAACACATTCTATTGGAATCGATTCTTTGTACCTGGTATGTCATTCTCCATAGTCAGGTTGAAATGGCGGGTTCATCCAGAGGAAGTTTCACAGAAATTAAATTCACAAGCTGTCCCATGTTGCATCTATATCCTGGTCAGGGAAGATAACAACATTAGTTTTTTTTTGCAGGGAGGTGTCGCCAGCCTCCCACATACAGAACCTGGTATTCCTAAATAGTCACTCATTTGGTACTGACCAAACTGTGGGGGGCTTATGACTACATGCTTATTCCTAACAGTATCAGTAAACAAATGACCACAAAAAATCCGACTGGATTTGAACTGAGTATGGCTGATTTGATCATTGTAATGATTCTGTGGAACCTTGTTCAATCATCAGCGGAAAAAGAATTCTTTTTGTAAAAATATCAACTCTTAGTTGAATAAGAGTCTTAATACAGAAGTTTTATTTCAGTCAATAAAAAACACAGAAAATATACACTTTCACATCTTTTAAAAATTAGAAGTTCGAATATTAGTGCCATGCGCTGGGAGCCACCTAATTTATACTTAAGATAAACCCAAGGAATATTTCACACACACAGGCTGCCCAAAATCTTCTACTGTACATATCCATTCGTTACTCGATTAGCAACAGATTCAGACTGTCCAGTTTACTGCTAATCTCGACCACTACCTAACGAGCTGCTCCTCATACTAAGACACTTCTGCTTTTGAAGGTCCGCACAAGACTTTCTTACCAGTGACTGTATATTAGGCAATTTCTCCAAATTTATTGTCTTTCGTCAATATAATGTAATTTATTTTTGTATGGATCGACTTTCTCATTCTTTCTGATATTACCTTTCTCTCTACTCTTCTAACATAGTGATATATTTATGGTTCATTTGTGTTAAATAAGATATCTCTTTACTTTAATTTTAATTCAGTGTTTCTCTTTTTGTTGTTTCTGTCATAGTGATATCTCTATGGTGTATTTGTATGTTATAGTGTTACATAAAATGTAGTGTTAACGTGAAGAGCTGAAAGTGATGTCATACGGGAATTAAGTGGCAAAACGTAAAACGAATTTAGCCTTCCACCCGATTATGTGTCAAGATAAGACATGTCCAAATAAAATATACTCGTCCATGTCTGGAGACTGGTGCTCTACAACCCGTGAACTAAAGAACTATAACTATAAAACTGTGCTGTGTCTTATAACTCGGAGGGAAATGGTTAGGTTAGAGTGTGCCTACATGTGTTCCTTTGAATGGTGAAATGAGGCCAGCTGTTTTATTTTTTTCTTTACAGAGAGTCACCAATTATCAAGGTTGAAGGCCACTCGAGAATAAGGATTAATGAGATGAAATGATAGCTAGTTGAAAGGTGATGAATCTCATTAGAGAATTGAGGATGTTTAATGAAATGAATAAAGTTTCGTTACTTGAGGGGAATCTGTTGACATTGGATTTGAAGATGACTATGTTGTAGTCTGCAGTGAAGCAGTTTCACGCCAATGTGTTCTACAGACGTGAACTCCTTGCAAAGAAGGTGTGTTCTGTGGAAATTTCACTTAACTCTAAGCACATGGAAGAAGAAAGGGAAGTTATTTTTCGTTGTGGCAGCAAAACCAGTTCTTGCTGTGAATATTTTGCAAGGGGAAACCAGAGATTGGAGCTCAGTCGAGCACTTTCCATGAAAGTAACGATAGAGTAGAGAGAGACTAGCAACGTCTCTTCTGTAAAAAAGGGACTGTAAAAACCCAACAAGAGAGTTATCTCTATACTGCAATTTGTATTCAATGTTTTTCTCCAAGATTTTGCCATATGGTGATATCTCTATGGTTTATTTGTCCTTCAAAGTGTTATCTCTGTACCTCCGTTTTAATTCATGGTGCTATTTCTGTGTTTTTAACATTATTCATATTCGTAACTCGATATTTCATTTGTATTTATAGCCTAATGAGAAAACACGGATATTTTCTCTCTTATCAAATTCATTATCTCTCAATGCCACAATAATATTTTTTTCTTCCTTGATTTTCGTGTAGTGATTTTCACATTTATTGTTACTTCTTTTATCTTGTTACCGTTTTCTTTTTCTTTTAATTCCTGGGTTTCTTTTACATTTCTTCTGGTTCACCGATTACAAGAATTATCCAATTTTGAACACCCACCCCCATATCGTTTCCCAACATTTCTCTGATTATGAACAAAAAAAATAAAATTAAAATAAATTTCTAATTTTCATTTTTTTTCCTCAAATTATTCTTTGATTCATCCGTATGTTTTATTCTTTTACTCATTTTGGTTTCTTTCTCGCTTATCGCTTCTTTTCCGATAACTTTTTCCGAGTTATTTTTCTTTTATTTTCCAACTATTTTCAATTTTCATTTTTATTTGTTGTTTGCTCCATTTATTTATATCCAACAATTTATCAACATATTTACTGTAACCATTCAAAATTATCCCAAACAATTTCTTTGCCATCTTGCTTTTTTCTTTAAACTTAATCTTAACTTCTTTTTTTCTATTTCTTATTTTCAAAGGATCTTTATTTTTGTTACGTTTTCTGATTCACTATGCTTTCTTTTTTCAAGTTTTCTTCTCATATTTTCAGATGTGACCTCATATATCGAGGAAAGGCTCGGTCGATTTGGTTGATCACATTTCGGTTTGAAATAGTATTTTCTTTTGTCTGAATAAAATGCTATTTGAAACATAAGCATGACAGTCTGTCACGCTTAAGTTTGAAACACATTTTCTTCGGTCTTTAATGCTTGTTTGAAGTAGAATTTGTTTTATATGAGTTCAAGCATTTCTATAAAATGATCTTTCCTTTTGTTAGTCTGTCATTCTCAAATTTGGAATAGCATTTTCGTTGGTCTGTCACGTTTATATTTTGAATAGCATTTCCGTTGGTTTGTCACACTAAAGTTTGAAATGGCATTTTCCTTGCTAAACGCACCGATTAAATGGATGCATCTTAAGAACATTTGTTCTTACTTTGATTTGTGGATCGTGGCATCTACATCAGAATCTGCATCTGTGACGTCATTCACCTGGAATGGTTTGAGCCGGGTCCAAGTTGATTTACAGTTTCGCGACTCAAGGTGGCATTCATTGGAGTAATTTGGAATCATGCAAGTATCCACAAATATAGTTCCCATCTATTTTCGTAAGCAATTATACATAACCAACAGTCAGTCGAAACCGGTTGGAACTCCTGCAGTAACCAGAGGAGAGCAGTGAGTCGGTTTAAGAAAGCACCAAAACTTTTGCTTCTCACCCCAAAAACGTTTTGAGGAATCAGTGTCTTAGCAAGAATTTTGAATGGTAGATGTGATCGAGTGGCACAACCTATATAAGCTATTTTATACGTTTTTCTTGTAAAGAGCATCCAAGTGAGTAGTTAACTCTCGCCTCATTGAATGTTTATAATGTCAGATTTTATGTGATTTAAACAATAAGTAATTTTTATTTTCATCAAATCATTTGATTCATTTCAACATGACATTAAAACCCGACCCTCAAGATCGTCATGGACATGGAATTTGCGCCTAGATCAGGGACGGCTTTCCATGTTGCAGGTACATCTCCAAAGAAGACCCTAAATAGCCTATATGTGTTTCCTTATTGCACTTACCCACAGCAGCGCATTCATTTTTTCCATCTATCGTCCACACAATGACAGAGTTACTATCTTTGAAAGTATCTCTGAGAAAATTGACCATATCCTGTCTACCAGCACTCATGTCTGTGGTAACTGTAATGTTCAGAATGTTGAATAGCTAGTCCACTCAAACTAGACTGATGATGAAGGAAGGTTTTGTCATGATTTTTCTAACACAGATTGTTGACATAACTAATCGCGTACTCGGTGCTGATGGACATTTTGCAAATTTTCTGGATCTTTTCCTGACAACTTGCTCTAGACTGTATTTATCGACTGTTCTGTCTCTGCTGGAATCTTCCAATTACTCAGTTGTCTATATTAAAATCAAAACAAATAAGATGTTACTTTAAAGTGCAGAGTGTATCGATACTCGATAGCTGACTGGGACAGCCTCAGATCTTTCATATCGGAAATTACTCTGCATTCCATTTTTAAAAGAATGTGTCCTGTATCACATCCGATTTACCTGATTGGTAAATCGTTGGTATTAAGAGTTTCATACCCCCTAAGAAATTCTAACAGAAACCAAACAGCCAGCCGTAGACCAGAGGTGATTTCCTCAGCATCCGATAAAGCCAAACGTTTTGCAAAGAAGTTTGCATCAAATTCCACCTTTCGTAATCAAGATCGCCTACCTCCTGAATTTTCTCCTATGACTGTAAACACTCTGAGCGACATCCATATGTCTGTCGGGGATGTTGCTAACCTTGATGCCAATAAGGCAACTGGTCCTGACAACAATCTAATCATAGTGCTTAAAAAGCTGCAACCGGAACTAGCTCATATTCTTACAAAGCTGTTCTAGTGTTGCTTAAAGGAGAAATGCTTCCCATCACCTTGGAAAACCTAGTTAGTCTGCCCAGTATTTAAAAATACAGATCAGTCTTCTGAATCTCAATACAGACCAATCAATCTTCTTTGCGTCACAAGTTGCATAAATCTGCGATAAATCAAGAAGTTGTCAAACATCTCAGCAAAGACAAGCTGATGTGTTGACTGTAATATGACACAGGATCAGTGAATCTATTGACGTAAGACTTCGTTTCTAGAGTAATAACTCTTGTCATGGTTATCTACTGTATTTCGGAAATATATGAACTCTTCCAGACACTATGTATAGAGCTTACAACGAAGTGTCATGACTGTCTCGGATGCAGTCTTTCTGTAACATACTATTCTGTACTTCTGTAAATTATACACTCTTATAAATCTACCACCGTGTTGTCTTATTTATGATCGCCCTTCCAGGCCAAAACAGATAGGGTTTGGCACAAAGATTTACTTCACAAGCTTGCTAACTATGGAATATCTAGAAATAATATCTCAACCATCAAATCCTTTCTCTCTGATAGGTTTATAAAAGTCGTTGTTGATGGGCAGAAGTGTGAAACACATAGTATCAACACCGGCGTGCCTCAATGGTTCCATTCTAGGCCCAACCCTCTTTCTGACCGTCATCAATGATCTCCCAAATCATATTCTAAGATCATTCGTTGACATTTATGCAGATAAAACAACCATTTATGGCAACACTTCGAAGAGCATTAATGATCAAGATATTTCTGATTATCTCTATTCAGACTTGAAGCACGTCATGCAATTTTTTTTTTAATTAAAAATTTTTTTTTTTGTTTAACATAGTTCACCCCAGACAAGGCAGGCCGCCACTGTAGACGTAAGGGGCTACTGAGAAGAAAGAAAAGGGAGACGGTTGGGGGGGGGTCAACCTAAATTGGGATCTGTGCAGCAAGATGTCTGTTTACATTAGTTTTAAATTTCTGCATGTCAGTACTGTCGAGGAAACAGGGGGCAGGGAGGGAGTTCCAGAGGCCAACAGCATGAGGAAAGAAGCTATTTGAGTAGAAAGCTCTCCGGCATCTGGGGACCTCCACAGTGAATGGATGGGATTTAGTCGATTGTCGAGTTGGTCTAGTGAACTTACATCGAGAGGGCACCAGAGCAGCCATGAATTGAAGTATGGGGGCACCAGAGCAGCACAATCCATTGAAGTATTTGTAAAAACAAGCAACATTGCGGCGATGGGACAGGGACTGGAGCTTGGTTGACAGTGAGGGACCTATTAGGTTGGCGACTATTTTTTGGACCTTGTCAAGGAGGGAGAGACTAGTAGATGATGCACCAGCCCAGATGTGGCAACAATACTCCATGCATGGGTGGATGGTGGCTTTGTAGAGATGCAGGATAATTTCAGGTGTGAGGAGTTTACTAGCACAGTAGAGGGAGCTAACCTTCTTTGCGGCAGCCTTGGCAATGTCTTCCATGTATTTGTTCCAATTCATGTTACCTGTGAAGGTTAGGCTGAGGAGTTTGAATGATGAACTCTCAGGTAGGGTGTTATTTACCATGATAATCGGTGGTTAGAGAGGTTTCTTGTAGTTATTGAAGGAAAGGAGTTTTGTCTTTGCGGCATTAAAAGTTACCAACCATTTATGACCCCAATCCACTACAGCCTGGAGGTCATTTTCTAAGGATTCAGCCATTGCCTTGGATATGATCGCGTCTGTTTTGCCAACATGGCAAGAGTAAAGCGTGGTGTCGTCAGCAAATAAACCAATCTCAGACTCTATGTCATCAGGGAGATCGTTTTTATAGATCAGGAACAATAAAGGTCCAAGGATAGATCCCTGGGGTACACTAGCATTTATGTCATATTGCTTAGATGAACAGCCATCGACGACAACCTGGATTTTGCTTTTGGTTAGGAAGGATCTAATTATATTAAGTAATGGGAAAAAAGGGTGGCTGGTTACTTTTAATACATTTAAAACCAAGCTTCTCTCCTTTCAGCACCAACGCTCGGAGCCTCACATTGCCCCAATTTAAATGAATAGCTCTCTCCTTGAGGAAGCCTCCTGCTTTGATAAACTTCTAGGACTGACCTTCACTTCAGACCTGAAATGGAAAACTTACATCAAATCTGTTGCTAGAACATTCTACCACCCCAGAAAGTATCGCACTCCTGACGCAATCTTCTACCTGTATAAGAATCAAATACATGGTAAGATGGAGAACTATTGCCACATCTAGAGAGGTGTCGCCCAGGTCACCCTTTCCTGCTTTGATAGAGTACAAAACGGACTTTGAAATCTAATGGGGGAATGTCTTCTTCCCTTCCCTACAGCCTCTTTCTCACAGAAGAGATTTTGCTAGACTTTTTCTACTCGATTGGTATTTTCATCGTAGGTGCTTGACTGAGCTCCAGTCCATGCCCCCCACCCTGTAAAACAATACCGCGGGGCTGCTTCCCAGCCGATTACAAAATGGTCGTTTTCAAGTCCAATGTTAACAAATTCTTCCTCTTAGATAATCAAATTCTGCCCAGTTTCAAGCATCATTATACATCCTTACAGTGTTATTTTACCGTCCACCTGACAAAATCATTAACCCTTATCCTCGAGTGGCCTTTGGACTTTGATAAGGGTGACTTGTCAGTACAAATTTTTTTATTTTATTCACTTATTGGGAGGAGGGCTTTCTTTCTGATCATTTTATCTAAATTATTGTTTTCGCCTTTTTAACTATTTTCATCTCCGGTCACAATTTTATTCTTTCTGCATTTCATCTGTTTATTTTTGCAATGCACAATTTGTTTAAATTCCCATGTATTTATTTCTGATTATTTATCAATATATTCACTGTATCTATTTTCAAATTACCCCAATTTCCATGCCATCTTTACTTGTGGTTTTCTTTAAACTTATCCTAACTTCTTTTTCATTATTTTCAAATAATCTGTATTTCCAATACATATTCTGAAAATTACTTTTTTATATTTCCTAATTATGCCCCTTTACTATAACTTTTTAATGTACCTCAAACTATATATATATATATATAGGCGTCTGCCTGGCGTCACATTATAACTATACTACAGAAATAGCATGATAAAACTTCTATAGCTACAACTTGTCTTTCTTTATGATGTCATTCATTCCAGTGTCATTTGTTTTCTTTTTGCAGCTTTTTTATATTTCTTTTTCTGTTTATTTTTTTTCATTAGTGGAAATGATTATTTGCAG
Source organism: Sepiola atlantica (assembly GCA_963556195.1). Taxonomy (NCBI): domain Eukaryota; kingdom Metazoa; phylum Mollusca; class Cephalopoda; order Sepiida; family Sepiolidae; genus Sepiola; species Sepiola atlantica. Next base: position 82,562,353 of record OY744522.1, read on the forward strand.
TATCTCTGCAATGTTTTTCCCTCTCCGTATGTTTAACATGGCTCTGTACATTTTGTATATGCAATTATTATACACTAACTGTAACTACCTGGCGTTGCCCGAGATGCAGTGAAGTCATTAGAGGTTTAATCTTTATTTGTATGCACATCTTTTTAAATTAAAGTAGGTAACTTCTATTATATTCTTTAATTTAAAATGAATTATCCTAAGTAGTGTTTTAAGTGATTATTTAAAAATGTGTCATATATTAGCGAGACTAAGTAATTTTAAACGTAAATAGTAGCTAAGTGCGTTATTATATTCCCAATAACATGGTACAACAATAACATATAAAAATAGGCTAGATAAAAGCAAAGTTTGATTTGACAACTGAAATGCTATTTGGGTCTGACTTTAAAAATCCGACAAGATAACTCTATATGTTAGATGATAAAAACGAAAAATCTTTTGTTCCAGTCTGGTACTTGAATCTCTAAGAGCATGGAATGGAAAACTATAGTTTTTTTTGTTTTTGTTTTTCTTTTTGCCTCTCCTAAAATCTCGTGATACCATTATATTCTTCAACTTACTAATTTATATTTAAGGAAAACAATTCGTGTACAATTATTGGCGTAGAGTTTGTTGATATTAAATTACTTTATTCTTTTGAAGATTTTTATCAATTGTTTCATGAAAAATATTTACCTATTTTCTAGATATTTGAAGAAATCAACACCACTCTTATTTTTGAAATTCATCTTTTTTGGATTCTCATTTATTTTACTGCAAATGTTTAGCTTGCAGAAAATGTTTAGTTTACCAACAGACGACACGGCATATCATGTTTGAATCCATTTAGGTCTATAGCACCACTTTCATTTAGAGATGTTGGCAACCTTAACGTCGCCCTTCCCATGAGTACCTGCTAATATCACGAGAAACCAATGTCAATAAAATAGAATCAAATAAGTTAAAATATTGTAATTTATTGATTATTATGCATCGTGCATTTATTTTATAATTCCCTAGTTTTTTGTTTTTTTTTGGGGGGGGGGGCTTAAATACGTTACATTTCCTCGAGTGGCTTTTGACCTTGATGATTTGTGACTCATTAGTAAAAAGAAATTAAAACTGCTGGCAGCAAATGTTTAGTTTAGAAATCTAGGCCACATAAACATGGTCCTTTCTGTGAATTTCTGATTATATCACAAGAACCCAATATCAACAATATAAAGCTTGATTTTTGATCACAGCAATGTGTGTTTGATTGATTTAAAGTGTTTTGGGGGACCAAACCTCATGTACCTTTTTAAAGGTTATCTCTGAAGTTGAACCCACATCTAAAATGTTTAACCGTTGATTTTACTGAGATTTAAATCATAGGTATAAGACAAACAATTATAAATAGATTCTTAAGATTTGATCAAATTTTGATGAACAAATAGTGGTTTAACTCCAAATAATTTGAACATTTCTAAACTCATAACTTCAGTCGTGCAGACTATATTTTGACAATTTGATGTATTTCATGATGTTTTACCTTCATGCATGTGTTGGGATATGACGTTATTTTACCTCAAAGCTCTATTAAATATACATCCCAAACATACTTATCATGTGGACGAATAATAAACGAAACTAAAACCAAGTACAATTTACACATTTATTTATAATTGACACATAAAGAACAGCAACGTAACATAAAAACCGTAAACGTAACATCATACAAAACATAAAGTATATTAGTTTCTACTCACAAGTCCTTCATTCTGTAGAAAGTTTTTAGGATATGTGCAGTGTCTTGGATTCCCTTTTACTCACTGAACCTATACGAGGGTATCAGCATTCGGAAATTTATTGGCAAGCGAAGTCTCAAACAATTAATCAACCAAATAATTATTTCTTTTTCTATATTTTTGGAACAAATTACTATATGAAGTTAAAAATAGTAATAAAAAGGTTGTAAATATCTAGATGAATTCAGAAAGATATATATATATATATATATATATATATATGTTTTCTTTTTCCTTCTTTTCCCGCCAAAACTACCAAGAAAATAATAGAAAAGACAAAAAACGACATTGTTTCGACAACATCATGAATAGAAAACAAACCAACTTCTGAAGACGATCGCAAAGATCGAAAGCACTCGAGATGGCTGATAAAAGAACTCTTAGAGCTATATTCCACGAATTACCATTGAAGACCCGGAAACTTGCTTGCCGAGCTGAAACAGTAGTTAAAAAACTTATGAAACTAGAAAATTACGTCGTCTTCAATCAGACTTGTATCAATAACAACTTGCTACCTAAATATACAAATTACCATTTTTATCTCATTTTTTAGTTTCGAAACTAAAGTAAGACATGGTGTTTGGTATTTATAGATGTCTTGCGCAAACGACGATTCGACTATATTAATAGTGAAAAGCCATAATACATAATGAATACAATCATCGGATTTCTCATAAAATTTTATTCGAGAAATGTTGTGTTTAATCTTGGTATAGATCTCCGTTTTCAATTGCATCCCAAGTAAGCAATAATGTTATATATATCTCCCCTCTTTGGGAAGATCTAATGTCATAATCAATTAAAATACATGAACGTCCATAACGTAGCTTGATGGCTATTTGCTCCAGCATGCGTCCCTTACTATAATTTTGTCCGACTGAGGTAAAGCTGCCTGCAAACAAGTTCACACACCAAAAATAAGGACCAAGAAGAGACAACAGTTGAGGGCAAAAAGACAAGAAGGGGTTTATTCGTCTGGAATAATCTGTTCTCAATTACTGACTAGTGTTGAGACAGATAGAGGTCGATAAAGGTCGATAATTACTGCTTAATTATATCTTTTCTGAACATCCCTGAAATCCCTAGTTCACACGTGTGTTCTTCCAAGCCAACTGACGACTTCTCTCGCTCACTTTCTCTCTTTTGACCATGTGATGTCACATCCGCTTCTAGCACACAGTAAGTCAGGCTGACATCCGAGTACACTGAGCTGACCTGACTGCCCCCTATTTCCTGTTATTCTCAACTAACAAAATTATACTGGCCCAATATTTAACAATAATTGGAATCGTGATTTTTTTATACTAATGTGTCACCACTTACCAAGGCCAAAAGCGACTCGAGCATAAGGGTAAAGAGATTGTCAGTTGGATGATGAACAATGCTCTGAGAGGATTAGAAACGATGGGTGGAATGGTCAAAATTTGATTACTTAAGAGGACGGCTCTTTGTTGACATTGTACTTGAAAACGACCATGTTGTAGTCAGCAGGGAAGATGTCTCGTAATATTGCGTTCCACAGATGGGAAGTTCTAGCAAAGAAACTCTGTCCATGGAAGTTCCATTTGATTTTAGTTACAGAGGAAGAACGAAAAGTTATTTGCAGTGGTAGTAGCTAGACGGGTTAATTCTGTAAATCTTTACAGAGATTGGAGCTCAGTCGAGCACCTCCATGAAAATAACGATAGATTAGAAAAATTGGACCCTAGTGATGCCAGATAGAATCGGACGGCAATTTAAATGGTGTCATAAAATTCCTTGAAAGTTTAACTCTTACTGAAACTAAATTGAATGCTCTTATCGTTAACAGATCGATTTATATAACAAATAAACTCTCTCTCTCTCTCTCTCTCTTGTATATATACTAGCTGGCTTTGCCAGCTCGCTATCGCTTCGCAAAATTAGCTACTTGAAAAGAAAATTTTAAATAATAAACATTTAATTCATAAGTTTCTTGTAAACACGAAACAAAAACGTTTGCATTTATTCTTATAAATAGTTAAATATTAATATTTTGTTAATTTTTATAAATATTTATTTATCTTTTAAATAAAATCAAAGAAGGAAAGAAGAAATCAAATCGCCTGAGCGATGGTGTGGGTGTATAGGGCAAAGCACTTTTAAAAACAATAAAAAGAAAATTTGGCTTCGCTAGAGAAAAGGAAGGGGGGAGAAGGAGTGAGAGAGAGGGTGAAGGAGAGGGAATGAGAATAATACAAAAAACTTTTAATTGCCTTTAAAAGAGCCAATTCTTCATATATATATATATATATATATATATATATATATATATATATGAGAGAGAGAGAGAAAGAAAGAGAGAGCAGTCACCTCCCCTTCTAACTATGAACTTTTATGTCTCATCGGTATATCTTTCTAGCTAGCTATGATATATTAGTTTAATTTAAATTATCTCCCTTGATAATTAATGAGCATAATATTTAAGAAAGGTTTTCATAATCTATCCTTTTTTATTGGTTTGCTTGTTTTGTTTTATGGCATATCAACCCTTTTCGGATTATTTTAATGCAAAATCTGGTCATTTTGGTAAAAGTTTTTATGCTTCAAGTTCTTTATATCTTCAAGTATTTATTCATGGTGTTTGGTTTCGTAGTTTTGTAGAGGAAAATTGTTGTTTTTGACTTTGCAGAACATGATTGAGTTTTGCAAAGGGAAAGGATAAAAACAATAACATAAATGGTTGGTGTATTTTAGGTCAGGAAGCCAGTATTTTTAAACAACTTGATTTGGTAGCATTGGGCCTTTTTTATTAAATCACTTTAATTACCTACTGTTAATATCGATGATGTTGCAGATATATAGGAAAATAGGACAATAAAATTACAAATGAATAACATCAAACATTAATGTATTATAGACTGAAGTAGTTATGCAAATTAGGCTTTCATATATCTGCCTATGAGTCTTTCCTATGTACTATATAGAGAGGTTTTCAAAATAGTATGTTGTATTATTGATTTAAATAACAGTAACCCGATTTTATGATAATATAGGAATGATAAATGAGAAAAACTTTCGCATGTATTCATTTAGATATATATACATGGAATTTTCCATAAACAGGGCTTATGGAAATCTTCAGAAAGGGGCGCACTTTTGGGGGCTGAAGTGGTGGAGAAGAAGATTCCTTTTTACATTCAGCCATAGTGGATCATGAACAACTCCATTTGGGGTTAAAGTGTGTGGTTTTAGCGCTCAGTGCTCCTCTTTCAAAATTATTTAAATTTTTTTAAAACATTAAACAATAAAAAAAGGAAAGAATGTTTGAGCTAAGCTTTTTGAGTTTTTTTTTTATAACTGTAGTATGAAGAGATTTACCTGATGCTTGGCAATGCTGGTTCTCCTATATGCATGTGTTCAAATACAAGCATGCCAATGAAAACAAAGTAACAACTTGAAAACAATGAAGTATGTAAATAAACATTTATTGGTTGCAAAACCAACTGGGTTCGCTATGAAATTGTGTCCTCGAGAATGTGTACAACGAGAGTCTGCAAATGATGTGTGTGTGTGTGTAAGTAGAGGAAATCCAGAGCACACATGTTGGAAGAGAACAGAGAGGCTTTGAGGTGTGTTGTCTGCCAAGGCCAAGTCGGATAGAAAAAAGGGGTGAATTTGCTTGTTGGACGCTTTTTATACGATCGATAGTCGATAGTAGCGCCACCTAACATTTTCAAAGGGGATATAATTCAGGTCTGAAAACACCTTCTGATGGTGTGGGTGTATAAATGTATTGAGTTAAAATTTGTAATGCTACAAGTAAATGTATATACGAGAGAGAGAAAGAGAGAGAACTAAGGGAGTTTATACATGATAATTAGATTTGAAAACCATAACATTTGAACTTCTCAGATTTTCGTCACCTAAGTGCTACATTTCTGATGACCCATCTTTAATAGAAGACAGAATTCAGTCCGGAAAAAAGTCTCTTCAAAGGCACCAGTCACAATGTAGAACAAATATTTGAAGTTATTTTCTTTAAGATTTGAACTTTTTCATATTTATAAGTATTTTTCATTGCTGAATGAATAAATATACTCAATGTTTTTGTATTTTTTAATTATTGACAATTTATTTTGTGCAAAATTTTCCCATCATCATCATCATCATCATCATCATCATCATCATCATCATCATCATCATCATCATCATCATCATCATTATTATTATTATTTTTTTTTTTTTTTTTTGCTGCCCACTAAGAGTTGTCACACAGGTCCTCATCAGTGATTGCTCACTGATAGTAACCGGTGATGCTACCCGGAGTCTGAGTGACAACAAGTCTCCCTAGATTTCCAGTATTCTCCACCTCTTTTGATAACCATTCCAAATGATTGTAGGCTATTGCAACACCCACTTATCATTGATTTCTCAATGGCAATGACCATTAGTTGTCTTTGAGATTTGAACGACAATAAGCCTCTCCAAGATCTCAGTACTCTTCGCACTCTTCCAGTGGAGGTCTTGTTAGTGCATCCCCTCTTCAGTTTTTCCATCTTCTTTGACCCTTCACAATCATTTGTGTCATATCAGCCGAAGCAGGTGTCATCATATTTGCGCATGTTTTTTCTTTTTTTTTTGGGGGGGGGAGGTATGAGATTTTTTGTAGTTTCAGTTCCCTTGGGTTCATGTAGTTTTCTTTTTATCCTTTCTTTTTTTATTTCTATTGAAAATTCCATGTGGCTGGTTTGCGTTCGTAGTTTATGTGCGTTAGTTTCCATATTCAAGGATTTTCCTTAAGATTTCAGTTGCTTTCATCATTGCCGTCCGTTGTATAGTCTCAGTCTTCCCTATGATTCCAATTTCTCCTTGTCTTTTTCCAAATTTTTGGGGATTGTTCCTAGTTCTTCTACAATTATTAGTATTATATTGACTCTCTTCATGTTCCATATTCCTTTCAAGTCTCTGGCAAGTTCTGTGTATTTGCTTCGTTTTTCTGTCTCCGTGACCTTCACCTTGGGGTCTGCTGGTACAACAAAATCCACAATTTCGCAGTTTTTTCTTTGTTGCTAACTATTATGACATCTAGTCTCTTTGCTTGGATAAGTTTATCTGTTTGTACCTCCATGTCTCAGATGATTTTGTGATTTTCGTTTTCCAGTACAGTCTCCGGTTTGTGACTGTACCATTTGTCTGTGTGTTCAAAATTAAGTCGTTTGCATAGTTCCCAGTGTACTGCCTTCCCTACATAGTTGTGTCTGTTTTTGTATTCGTTTGGGACTAGTTTGCTACATTCACTAATGTAATTTACCGTTTCGTCTGTTTGTCCACAGAATCTACATTTACTACTATTATTATTATTATTATTAGTAGTAGTAGTAGTAGTAGTAGTAGTAGTAGTAGTAGTACACTACCAGCAAAATGTTGCAAATAAGCAGAGTTTTAAATGGGCAAAAATTGAAAATAGGACTTCAAATATTGGATTTAAATAAACTTATATCTTATAAACAAAAAATGAATATAAACAAATCTCAAAATATTAGCGAAATTTGGTCAAATATTATCTTACACTTAAAGTGACACCGCCACCCATATTGACAAGAACCTTTGATGCCTATCTACCCCTCATTGGCGAAATAGAACGTTTATGAAAGAAGAGGTATTTTTATTATGGAGCACTAAAAAAGAACCGTTGCTCTTTTGAAAGAGTTAAAGCTGGAGCCGCTCCTTTTTGAAAATGGGAAGCATGAGGGGAGTCAGACCTAAATTTGTGTGTGTGAGCGAAAGTTGGAGCAGCTCAAGAAGTAGTGAAACACATAAAGCTCTGATATATATATATATATATATATATATATATATATATAATAAAAATATATTTATGGCAAGTAAACAACATAAAAACGTTTGTGTTTCATCCCCAAGGGAGTTCGTCAAGCTAAAATCATATATATATATATATATATATATATATATATATATATAATATGTGTGTGTATGTGTGTTATTTTCGAGTATTCCTTCTCCTAAACTAGTTGCAAAACTAAGGTTTAAGAGTCTAGTCTACCCGATTATTTAATCCATAACTGGAGAAAGGATATATGAAATCATACCTTTGCCAACTGTATTAGTCAAAATGATGCAGTACTCACAACAGAACTCGAACTCTGCATGTCAAGCACACAATCCGTGCCTATAACCACTATGCCACTTCTACTTCAAGGTAGGTCATCATCATCATCACCATCATCATCTTCGGTTTAACGTCCGTTTTACATGCTGGCATGCATTGGACGGCCTTAAGAATTGTTTTTTTGTGGGTACGGTTGAGATTGCGCCACCCTTGCTTCACTATAGATTTCCATAAAGGTACCTTTACAGTGGGTATCCATTGTCTCTCAAGACTAAAGGGAGGCTTTTATATGAGTGGTGGTAATGGTTACTGGTGCCAGACTGTGGACTCGGCATATCATGTTCTGCCATGGCTGTTGTGTCACTCACTAATGTTCTTTGTAGAGGTTTGAATCAATATATTCTTCTCCCTTCAGCTATTGGTGAAATAGTAGGGTAGACTTGACTTTTAAGGCTTTGTAAGGAAGCTTGTCTAGGAAAAAGGAACATGTTTGACAATGGCATATTCAAGCGAGCTAGAGGAATTAACTTATAAAAAGGTTGAAAGAAAAATGAACGACTAAGCCAAAGATTAGTCGCCACTGAGACAATCAAATTGATGCAGACGAGACAAGACCAAAACGAGTCTGTAATAAAATACATACACAGACTGAAAGATGCATCGAAATACTGCAAGTTCGCAAAGCTGGGGTCAAAAGACATGACTATAAAAGATGAATTCTTCTTTGATTAATAGAAGACATGCAGTTTAATAAGTTAAATAAAATTTGTCCTCAGTATATGTTATGGCCCTGCTTAAGGGCCGGAATGGGAACACGGACACAGGGTTTAGGTAAAACAAATATATTGGAGAAAAGTATATACAACGGAGGAACAAGAGAAGTAGTACGTCAGTATTGACTGCCAGTGTAGACTGAGGTTGGGTCAATGGTATTTAATTGCTTCTCACCGTAGCAATATGTGACACAAGGTCGAAAGGTAGGGGAAGAGTCAAGCCAGCACCCCTAAAGGAGGAGCACTCTGGCCTAGCAAAAATAGCATGGGCAAACCCCATCGGCATTCCCCGGTCAGGGCGCCTCAGGCAGTAAGCAATAAACTTACTCCACCCCAAAGAGGGGAGGCAAGGCCTGAGAGGGTGCACCTAGGACAACCCAGGACCGAATACCTCAGCCCAACAGATAAAGGGCCACCGAAATGACCCAGTTCCTGTTGGACTGATTGTCGAGAATGAATCCTCAACTGGTATTACCCCATCCCGACGTCGTCCATCAACCGAAGTTAATGAGAGACTGAACGGGCTGGGGTTGGATCAATAGTATTTAATTGCCTCCCACCGCAGCAATATGTGATACAAGGTCGGGAATGTGGGGAAGAATCAAGCCAGCGCCTCTAAAGAAGGAGCACTCTGGCCTAGCAAAAATAGCCTGGGCAATCCTGTCGGCATTCCCCGGTCAGGGCGCCTCAGGAAGTAAACAATAAACTTACTGCTCCCAAAGAGGGGAGGCAAGGCCTGAGAGGGTGCACCTCCTAGAACAACCCAGCACAGTATACCTCAGCCCGGTAGATAAAAAGCCACTGAGATGGCCCAGTTCCTGCTGAACTGATTGTCAAGAACGAATCCTCAACTGGTATTACCTCATCCTGACGTCCTCAATTAACCAAAGTTAATGAGAGACTGAATGGGCTGGGGTTTGACTCAACAAGTGAGAAGCGTAATGCATCCAGTATTTATTGAGAATGGACGAGTCCAAATGTTCGTCATATGTACGGCACCATAACAGTATATTTACCTGCCTCCTCCCACTGCAGCAAATGAGACATGAAGTCAGTTTAATGTGGCGGAATCCAGCTTCCCCAAAAGAGGGCACTCTGGATGGTTGCTGAATTTGCCATCATCAAACCGGTTTGCATTCTGCCGAAGAAGGAGGTAATGCCTGGAGAATGGCCTCCTAGAATCGAACAGAACCATACTCTACACTTGATGTACGCCTGAGCTATCCTGAGTATAACATAAAACCTTGGACGACTGGAAAGCACCGGAATATTGGAAGAAAGTGACCTGCATAATCATGATTTGTGGCAGATTAAAAAAATCAGAAATTTAAGCTGCAGCTCAGTGTTTCTTGAAGGCCGTGAGATGTGAGCTGGAAAATTGCGCTTCGAAAAGGGACTTGGACTCAATTCAGATGATAATATTGAGTTGCTGTCCACTGTTGTCAAGTGCTGGATGGAGATGGTGGCTGCAGGAAGGCCATATGTGCGGCAGCAGAACTCACCTCCATATCCTATCTCTGGGAAACCCTAGAAGTGGTTGTCTGAGAACTTCCACCATTTCAACAGTTCCATCACCCCCCCCCCCCTCCGAACTCGCCTGATTGAAACCCCATGAATTATTATGTGCATAGCGTAGTTGAGAAAGACACCAACCGTTTCGCCTGCAACACCAAGGACAAGATGGTTGGCAGGATTAAACTAGTGTTCAGGTGTTTCCCCCGAGGACACTGTGAAGACTGTATGCTCCAGGTTCAGGTCCCAATTGGCAGCTGTGTTGTAAGCTTATAGTGGTCTCTTCAAGTGAACTGGATTCAGCAAAAGATCTGCTTGAATTCTTGGCCAAGATATAACGTTTCTTCTTAACCTTTCCAAAAAGTGTCAAATTTGTCTTGAACACCCTGTATACATATGCATTTAATTCATGAATTACTAATTACAGCAAACAGCAGGAATAATATTTGAATATGTTAAGAACTTGAAGCATACAAATTTTTACCAAAATAAATTCACCATTGATCAACACAAAAAAGGTTGATATGCCTGAAACCAAAAGAAACGCAATCATTTTACTTTCATTCCTTTTTTTTTTCTCTTTTGATTTCCTCCATATTTTTATTCTACTCAATAGAATAAGGTGTGTTTTTTTTTCTTTTTTTCTTCTTCCCTCATCACTTTTTATTTTATTTTCCATTTTTCCTTTTCCCTTTTTCTATCACACTTTAGTTTTTTATTGTTTATTTCATTCTTTCTTTTTGTCTCTGGATTTTTTCATATTTACCCTACTACTCAATCCATTAGAACAGGGTTTCATCTCATCCTTTATCAGTGTTATAACAAGCATAGAAGATGCTGTCAAGTCTGCTGCAAAGAATGTAAGCGCCCTCTACCAGGCTAAAAAACATCTCATTCCTGACAGTATCGTATATCTCTATAAAGCCACCATTCCCTTTTGCATGGAGTATTTTTGCCACATCTGGGCTGATACACCACTAGCCTCTCCCTTTTAGACAGAGTGAAAAAGAGAATTTCTAACCTAATAGGTCCCACACTATCTGCCAAGTTCCAGCCCTTGTCGCATCACCACAATGTTGCATCCCTGTGCTTGAATATGCTCTGATGTACCCTGACAATGGAAATGGCCCCGATTAGCAGACAAAATCATACTCCTTCACTGTTGAGATTCATAGATGCCGGAAGATTTTTCCTTGGACTGTTTTTGGAATTCCCTCTCTGCTCTCTGTTTAAATTTTTATGTAATGTGAACAAACATCTTGCTGCCCAAGTCCTCACTGAGGTTGCCCCCTATAAATCTGGTCCTTATCACAGGAGACCCTTTATGCTTCAATGGCAATATGCCTTGTTTAGGGTGAACAAAAGTAAGAAAAAGGAAAGAAAAATAATGGTAGCAATAATAACAAACACGAACTAGAATTTCTACAATATGTATACATCAAATACGTATAGATCAATTTTACAACAAAGCTGTACATACATATTGTTTGATATAAAGTTCATAGATGTATATGTAGTTATGAGGAGAAGGATTTGTAGACGCAAGTAGTTGTTGGTGAGAGAGCTTGCAGATGTAGTTGTTGATAATTGTTGTAGGCGTGAGAAGTTGTTGGTGATAAGACTCATAGATAAAAATAGAAGTTGGTGAGAATGGTGAAGTGTGCGGAGGGTTGGCAGTCTTCATGCTATCTTTGATGCTTCACAGCCGAGACGTGAAGCCGAACTAATTTCTGTCTGCAAGGCATACCGTTTATATAGCTATGGTTTGACAGGTGATGACTCAAATATTTAGGCGGGAAAACTCCTGATTGGTCAAAAAATATAGTTAATCAGAATTTTGGTAACACTAGTATTACCTCATAACGTTCTTCTCTTTTCTTTTCTGCTTTTCACTTTGATTCATTATTCCACCAAATAAATTCGCTTTCTTTACAAGTAATTAACTGAACAGGTCCCCCATCTTTCACTATCTATGTATTTATCGCATCATCTTGATTTAATCACTCTCTTATAGTTTGTAATGCCTCTGTGAACATTTAGAGAGAGAGAGAGAGAGAGAGAATGACTCTCTTTTTTAAGCATTGTTTTTTATTGTTTAATTTTTCCATCTAATTTAGATCGTGTTCGTAGACACTGCAAACACGTATGTAAATTAGATAGCAAAATAATGAGTCTTCACTTCTATATTATTATTATGAATAATGTAGAAGTAAAGAGACTTGTTTTTTTTAGTTTTGCAAGAAGAATGTCACAGGTTATGAATTTACAAATGAAACCAAAGTAGAATAAATAATGGTAGTATTGTGACCCATTGGGTCACAAGTAATCTTTTATATGTATATGTTTTCAGTGTCAGTTTAGGTTCCAAATCCATTAAGATCGGTTCAATGGTTTTGGAGTTAAAGTGCATGCATTCGTACATGCATGATTGATCCTTTTTTTATAGAAGTTTTTTTAGAGGTGTTCATTAAACTTCATCCAACTTGATGGATTGAGATTGCTTCGAAAATCGTTGAAATTAAATCAGAATTTGAAAAGCAATTACCATCCAGAATACGAGACATATCAAATTGACTGTCTCCAATTTGACAGGGAACAGCACCCATCCCACTCAGCTTTCCCTAGGCCTCCACCCAAATTCAGTCGATGCTATCCCGAGTTTAATCTTACCATTAAGAAGCTCTTTATAAGACACTAGAAGAATACATGTTCCTGGGCATGTTTATACTAGGAATGATTATTTGCCATATTATTTTGTTTATATTTCTTCAAACAAGTGGCAACCGAATTAGCTTGTTATTAATAAACGGTTGAAATTCAAAAGTTAGTACATAATTATGGAATTCATAAACACTAGCATGGCTACTCGGCATTGCCCGGAGTCATGGACAACAAAATAGAAGAGTAAAAAAGTGTGTTTAAAACTTCTATTTCTTTTCCCTTTCCTATCCATTTCTCTCTCTCTCTCTCTCTCTCTGTCACTAGCACATAACAATTACCAAATTTAATAGCCTATTATTATACACACCTATTCTATGTATGGTATTGAGCACTTTTTAATTCCGCATATACCAAATCTAATACTGTATTATTATAGTATAATAACCCGCTAAATAAACCCTAAGGAGGATGGGGAATTAGTGTTTCTCAAGGCTCGGCAATTTTTTTCTGTAAAGTAACGAATTACTACATAATAACATTAAAAATCGCTCTAAATGTTGTTCCCCTCCTGACTAATTCTGCTCTTGTTGACCCTCAAACGAATGAATATTAAACGTGCCTATATTCTGTCTGATTCAATGTTGAGAAAAAATATATCAGCTTTGTGAGTGTGTTTTGTGTAGTTTCTTACTTTTAGCTGGATACAGACAAACGGACAGCTTTCCTTTATATAATGGAAGATTATGTATCCTACCCACTTATTTTAAAAGTAAGCATCAGAAGAAGGTGTCATCCATAACATTAATTTCAAGATTTATAAAATAAAATGTGGAGAAAAGGATGCAATTACTGAATCTAAACCTGAAATCGATCTGTCGTTACTGGCCAGTGTCTGATCGACGCAGATCACAAGAAACGGCCCAGGATTGTTCATTATATTTACAGATTGGTACAAATATACAAATATACAATTTTTACAAAGTCAAAGGATTGGAGAATACATTGTCATGTCATAATAGACCCACTCTGTTTCTTCTTCCTCTCTCTCTCTTCCCCTTCTTTCCTCTTTCCTATCCTCTATTTCTTTCTCTCTTTTAATATTTTTACTACAAGTCACCGCTTATCTTAAAAAACATGATGTTGATGTATAATCTATGATAGATTATGAGTAATGTTTGCTATTGGAGGGAGAGTATGAGTTGATACCACTAGATAAAAGGATATGACAAGATTTTATCTCTTTAATTTGAGGAAATAGAAATTTATACAGTTCAAATTTCATGAAAAAACATTGAAAAAGTTAAATAATTCCATTTCCAATACACTAAAAATCTAACCTGATGAGAAAAACTGGACCGTATTTTTGGATTCAGCATATTCAAATTATCAAAAAATCATTTATTAGATTCCTGACAGCAAAAACTGTGTTGACCAGTGTAGTGTAATACTTAATTTTCTTCATTTGATTACATCTGGCAGTTCAAGTATTATTTATGCCAAATTTGATGAATTTTAACCAATAGTTTTGGAGCCTATACGTGTTTATTGCTATTACTAGCAATAACAGATATTTTGATGCCAGTGACTGTCACTTTTAATCAAAACATCGGCTAATCTAATATTTACAGCAAAACGGTTTTGAATCAAAGAAAGAATGTGTGAATATCATGTTAGCGGAACCGACAATCCAGTTAGGTGCGTCGTGTTAAGAAAGTTTTTTTTTTCTGTAAATGGATAACAAATAATAGCATTGCGATAAAAAGTATTGTCCATCAGTCGGTAGATCGGTCAGTCTGTCACGGTTTGGTTTGAATCACATCTCCATTGCTAAAGTGCAGATTGCAAAGATGCATGTTATTTTAGATGTGTCCGAGAATCTGTATAAGAGGATCTGTCCGTTTGTCAGTCTGTCATGCTTAATTTTGAAATAGCATTTTCATTGCTAAATTCATTCATTGAATTAATACATCTTAGCATCTCTATGTAATTTAATCTAGAATCCATTTTGGAAAAGCTATCAGGAATATGCATATAAGTTCCTATTAACTTGCCTCTCCCACGAGGGCATAGTTAGACACAAGGGCAGTTTTTAACGTGAGGGGAATCAAGCTCCCCAAAAAGAGTCACTGTATTGGGACTAAAATAAAAATTGTCTCAATCTGAAAGGATGTGTCCTTCACTGACCGAGAAGAGAAAAAATGAAGGGCAGAATCAGAACAGATACTACATCTTGACCCCCAAGTCAAGTCAGTCCTAGCATTTCTATAAAAGGCTCTGTTTGTCTTTGATATTTCAGTTTCAAATAGTATTTTCGTTGGTCTGTCACACTTAAGTTTGAAATAGCATTTTCGTTGGTCTGTCAAACTTAAGTTTCAAATAGCATTTTCGTTGGTCTGTTAAACTTAAGTTTCAAATAGCATTTTCGTTGGTCTGTCAAACTTAATTTTCAAATAGCATTTTCGTTGGTCTGTCAAACTTAATTTTCAAATAGCATTTTCGTTGGTCTGTTAAACTTAAGTTTCAAATAGCATTTTCATCTCTAACCGTACAGCTTGAATGGACACATATTATCTTAGATGCGTCCAATCATTTCTATGGCTAAAATCATGTTGACTCACCTGTTCTTGTCAGTTCACTAAAGTAAAGTGACTTTTAGCCTGGTCATACTTGGATAGGTGACAATTTGGGAATACCAGGTGCTGTAAACAAACACTTCACCCAGGTGTATTAGTCGGAACCAGCCTTGCTGGGGAGTAATAGTGGTGTTCTGCTTAATGCTGTAGAATTAGGAATAAGTACTGGACCTAAAAGCCTTTCACACTGAAAAAGAACCAACTCCTCGTCCTTATAAGAGACTCTGTTCATTGATTGAGCTGTAATACTATCGTTTGCAAGGAGAAAAATATAATAACTAGCTGTCCCTACCCGGCGTTGCCCGGAAGTCTTTTGATTTTCATTAATAATTTATGCGACTGAAATAGGATTTCTTCATCAGCAAAAAACTTTATTTGAACTATGAATGAATTTTAAAAGATTTTGCATCTTCTTAAAAAAGAGGTAAAAAGTTGACAATTTATTTTTTCGTTCCTACTCAGTCGACATCGATTAAAAAAAAAAGATGAAATTTTAAAATGATGTTACGCTCTCAGACGAAATTGAACTCGGAATCATACCATAGCAGGCTGGCATCTTATCAGTTTGCCCACTGCTCATGTGTTTTCAATACACAGATTATAAAGTATGTCATGGAAACGTTATTGTGTAAGCAGGTCAAATAAGGTTCAATTGAAGGAAATCGCTTATCAAAACAGAGGGAGGGTGTAAGCAGTGAAATTCGAAAATTGTTTCACTGCGTCATTGTTGGCAGGAGAAGAATTTGGGACTGTGAGAAGGTTAGTTCCTCCGATACTTTCTATGATATTCGTAATTAAAACAAAAATTTTTGATCAGATTAAATGTGAAATTCGATGCAATCGATTGGAAATGAAATTCTTTTTAAAAGCGCAGACAAAACTGAATGATAGAACGATTTTAAGTATGCACCTTTTGTTTACAAAGCTATCATGGTCAAAGGAATAGGTGAAAAACTAGCTAAATATAAAGTATCGTTTTGTCTATCCAGATATCTCTTGGGTGTTTTTCTCTTATTTTCTCTCTCTCTTCTAACTGTCCTTTCTCTTCTTATTCTTCATCCTATTCTTCTAGCCCTCGCTCTTTCAATTCTTTTTTCCTCTTGTTTTTAATTTTAATCTTATTATTATTTTCAATTTCAATCTTATATTTTCTCCTCTTTTTCTTCTTCTCGTTTTTCGTTAATTTCAGTCTTCTCCTTCTTCGTTTTATTCTTCTTCCCCACCTCTTCCTTTTAATTTCTATCATCTCCTTCCTACTCTTCTTCTTTCTCTTCTTTTAAATTTCAATCTTCCTCTTCCGTTTAATTCCAATCTTCTTAGTTTGCCAAAACACCAAAAAGCGTTGTCTTTGTTCCTCTCTTTCCCTTTATCTTAAGAGTTTCTCTCTAAAAGAGTACAAGTTTCACCACTGTCTCTCCTTCCACGAGGTAAGTAAAATCTTATGTCACTTTTTGTCATTCATTTAAACAAGAAATACTTCAGTTTAAAATCGCATTTTCATGCGCACAGATGGCTTGGACGCATCTTAAGAATCGATCAATCCTCGTTTTTCTTTTTGACAACTTTTTTTTTTCGTTTTTTTTTTCAAGCGAAAAAGAACTTTCATCATTGGATGGGCAAATCATTTTAAGGTAGGAAAGACATTTTGCTTTCCTAAGAAGAATATAAAAAAATTCCGCCTGTTTATCTAATAATTCTCTCCCATCCGCCCAATCTTAATGCTTTACACGTGATCATTGGAGTTTTCCATGGAAATATTATCACCCTTTCCGATCATCTTTAATTCTTCATGTTGCGAACAAATTTTTGCTCTTTTTTTTCAAAATTTTTGAAGAAAATTATTTGCAACAAGATTTTGCAGAGAAGTAATTGAATAAAGTTCAGCTAATGCAGTCTATTAACTTCAAACTGCTTAAATTGATTGTATTGATAATATTGTACAAAAGAAAACAAATTTATACATAAATATATATTTCTCATATATATATATATATATATATATATATATTAATATGTGCATACATACATACATATTGTATATTTAGGCCAGAAACATTTATATAGTAAATATATATACAGGGTCCGTCATAAGTAACTATATAATGTTATTTCAGCATACTAAACATGGAATAAATATGCAACTGCAATATAGAAACTAACAAAGGGTAAAACACTTAAGTGTTTTGCAACATGAAACATTATTTTTATCAAAACATTTATTAAAGCTCCGTATGCTCCCCATGGAGTTCAGTACATTTTGCTACTCTTTCATGGACCGAGCGACATATTTTGGCTCAGAGCTCTAACGGTACTTGAGCAATGGCAGCTCAGATTTGTTCGTTAATTCAACCATACTATAAAAATATACAATTTTCGCTTTTGAATGACGTAGGAAATATAAGAAATGCTTAAGTATCAACAAAGTTACAAACAAAAGAAAAAATATGTTTAGTTATATGTAGTAAGTTATGAAAATATATTTATGTCGATTAAGCTACACGGAGGCTTCCGCGTTTCATTCCAGTAGGGAATCGTCAGGATAAAATGCATGAAGTTTGTGTTGCCGGGTGTTTTTATATATACACGTGGTGTTTAGTCTAGCTAGTTAACCAATCAGATTCTTTGTTATTCTCTTAGCCAATCGTTGGGCTTCGGTTGATTTTACTTCCTATTTCCTATTATATTCTGTTTTCTATAAGGTGGCCTATCCCTGTTTCTTTTTGTGTCGAAATAATAAGTGACCTTATTTTAACACGTGCTTGCTTGTATTTATATATTAGGTTTTAGTTAAGTTTTTTATTTATTTGTTCATTTATTTATTTATTATGTATTGTTAACTTAAGGTAAATTCTATTCTGTGTGAGCATTTGTTTGCTATTTCACCTCTACAGTTTAATAGGTTTTGGGGGTCTTTAAAGTTTAGGATTTCAATTTTCTCATTCAGACATAATCTACACAGGTCGTCGAATTTTCTATGTGTACTGGCCTGTCATATTATTTTCATTCGATTATTGATGAGCATCCGCTTTCTTTGAGCTCCCAATAATGGTTTACTAGTGCTGTTTTAATTCGGCGTTCTTTGTTTTTAATGTGCTGTTGTGGTCGTAATATCTGGTTTTAAAATCTAGGGAATTCATACCAATGTAGTACTTCTTGTTTTCCGGTCTTTCTTTGGCAAATATTGTGGCTTGGTAAACATTACTTTTGGTTAGGCATTTATTTTGTAGTGGACAAAGTGTACGAGTTATGCAGTTACAGCTTTTTTCTCCATTACTAACTCTTTCATTTCTGTTGATTGCTATTAGGGTTTGAGTTATTACTAATTGTAGTGCTTATATTTTTGTTCTTCTTAGTCTGACTTTTGCTATATTGGTCACTTTTTTATGCAATTTGTTATTTTTTCTTCTCTACTGTTCTCTTTTAGTATTGTGTTATTATGTGCCTTAATTATCATTTCTAGGTTTTCACAACAGCTGTAGGACAGATTTAGGTTATTTTTATTGAATATTGCATGCAGGGGATTGGTTATGGGGAAGTGTTTTTCAATGAGATTTAGGAATTTCTTGCCCAGTTTAGTTTTTAGCCTCTGATTATAGGGCGGTGTATACCAGATTATATTTCTTTTTCATTTCTTTTTAATGTTATTATAATTATTGGTGTCCTGTTTCTTATATTAAATTTCGATATTATGATACCCCCTTTTTTTAGAGCTGTATTGTAAATGTTGCTTGATTTTTAAATACATTTTCGTTGCTAGAGTTATTGATAAGCCTACATTCAATAGAATTAGGAATCTGTTTTATGATTGATGGAGGGTGATTGGACTTTAGGTTTACGTATATTAGATTAGCGTTATCTTTTAAATATGGCTCGAAATATGGCATTTAAGTTTAAAGTGACATCTAAAAAATGAGTTATTTTTATGTTAGCCAGTACTTCTACTCGTAGGCCTAATTTTTTCGTTTCTATATGTATAATTTTCTTGAAGTTATCTCCCTTGACCTATATATATATATATATATATATATATATATATAATTTAATGAATTTTCCGAATTTGTTTTAAAAATCTTTTTTATTCATACAGTTGTTTCTGCCCATTTTCAAAATACACATTTTTCTTGATAATAAATTCAAGATGTTTTTAACAGGCTTCTTCAGTGATTTTTTTCTCCCATTAAATGAAACTCTCAAAAACAGAAGCGTTGACATGAAATTGTTCTCTTCATTTTATATATTTATCCCTTTTTTCAAAAGATTTCTAGTTGTAGGTAAATAACCCAAACTAATATTAGAAGACACTCGAGAAAATGATGTTATTTTCTTTCATAATGTTCTCCATTAATCTTTTGATCAAGAGAATACACAAAAAGAAAGCATATAAAGAAAAAAATTTTAACCCACACATTATTTTCATCTTACTTCTTCCTCCTTGCTCTTCGATTTTAGTTTTTACTTACTTTATCATGCCATCAAATCATTACAATCACGTCGTTCTATTTTTCTGTTTTATTTCAGTATTTATTTTTTAGTCGCCAACTTCATTCTTATAAATTATTATAATTTGAGCTCTGGTAATGTATACACTATTCAGCTATTAACCCCACTTTTGTCTAAATTTAAAGGAATTTAATCAATATATATAATCGTAGAAACAACATATTTGAATGCATATATTTGGAAATTTGGACGCTCGAAGCAGATTAGCATGTGCACTAGTGTGTTTATATATGACTGTGGTATGTTTGTGGGTCCTCGTTCGGCATGAAAAACAGGTACGGTCGTATCTGTGTGCTTGTATGCTTGTCTATTTTCTACACATATGTACACATATATAATAAAGCAGGCACTTTTATAGTAATATAAATGTATCTCTGTATCAGTATAGACATATTTTTAATTATTAGAATTATTAAATAAAGATTTGTTTGGGTACCAACGACTCTCTCAAAGGGTCACCAATCCTTTAAAACATCGTGGATTAAGAGATACTGTCGGTATATTGAACTTTCAATTAAACGGATACTCACAGTAATGTGTGAAATACTACCCATGGCAGTTCAAAAATCTTACCTTACCAAATTCATCCTCACGTTCGTCATTGTCCAACCAAACCCCAATCCTACCTACTCCAGAATAAGTACATAAGCTACTGACTTATTTTAGAAAGAAATAAGACTTTGAAGAGGCTGTATAGGTCGACACTTCGAAATGACAATGTAATCCAAACAGGTTATATATATATATATATATATATATGAACTGCATTTTCTTTCTTTTTTTTTCTTTTGATTAAAATGACTCAAAGCTTCTTTAGACTATATATTGAGTATTTAGATCTGTATGGCTAGGTTTCCTTCCTCTTATCTACTTGCCTATCTGGTACGTAAGGTACTTTAGTTTTTTTGTTTTTTTTATTCAATGCATCTTTTATTCCTATATAATTTTATTGCTAGCTATCATATCGCAGAATAGTTCTTGGGTGTAGTGTTTGGATAGTATTATTATTATTATTGTTATAATTAATGTTATTTGATATGCAAATTACTATATCACAGAGTAGTTTTAAGGGTAATATATTATTATTATTATTATTATTATTATTATTATTATTTATTTATGTATATATTAGTGAAATCTAAGCTGAATTATTTCTACACTTGATTATTGGGGAAATGGTCGTTTGAGCAGTACCATTGGAGAGCCATGAATATTATAACTGTCCTGTTTTTAAATCCCCGAAACAGTTACATGGTAAACAGCTGATGATCCCCGTTTTAATATTGCACGCTTAAGTTAAGGTCCCCTGTTTTTGTTTCACTATTAGATACTTGAATCCCCTTTTTTATTTATGAACTTTTCAACGAATGTTAAGTCTGCGATATCTTGGATTTAGTTAGTTACTCTGGGAATTTAAACTGCATTTTCCTTTTTTATTTTTATTTTGTTTAAAATGACTCAAAGCTTATTTAGATTATATATATATATATATATATATATATATATTTATATATATATATATTCAGTTGGATTCTCGAAGTTAGACCAATATAGAATTATAGGATCTGACAACTCAATATTTGATTCTTCCTAACCAGTGATTTACGGAAATTTTATGCCTGTGTTCCTTACATAAAAAGAAATTCCAATCGACTTCATCGATCACGTATTCTATCCGGACCGATAATTCTTTCAGTAGCTCACATTAGGCAAAATTAACCAGAGATGATTATCTAATGAAAACATTGTTGTTTTACAAATGCAAAATTCAAAATGGCATTTAAAATTGTTTGGTACGTTTTTATTTCTTTCTTTTACTTGATTTACATTACAACTACGTTTTTAGAATTAAATTCAAACACTTATAATATGTAAGCTTACTTATTCGCAATTCCCTTACTCTTCTAGAATAGTAAAAACGTGCACATTTAAATAATGCCTGTGGATTGTGAATAGTCATCATAATTTTATGATGATAAAGCAGGATACACTTTATAAATAT
This sequence comes from Sepiola atlantica, assembly GCA_963556195.1. Lineage (NCBI taxonomy): Eukaryota > Metazoa > Mollusca > Cephalopoda > Sepiida > Sepiolidae > Sepiola > Sepiola atlantica. Next base: position 82,584,300 of record OY744522.1, read on the forward strand.
ATTCAGCTGCATTAATCCAGACGGTGGCTAAATAATGACATTGAAACTAACCAGATTTTGTAGTACCGTGTATTTTCTGAATCCAGTTACCCTAAAGGTGTTTTATATTCTAGCTTTTAAGTTTTTAGTGACAATGTCCTACGAGTGTATATTTCCCGTACCAAGGTCGCCATTTTGTATGTTGTGTTATCATTGGTAACACACACAAATCTCGGAAGAAAGAGAAACTGGCAATAATGAATCAAGGGAGGCGCGAGAGCGCTCTATCCCTTAATAGACTACACGAATGTCCTATGCTGGAAATCTCATTTCTTTGATCAAGCATAACTCAAAAACCAATAAACCAAATTAGTTAAAACTTTGCACTAAATTTTTATTTGATAGGTTCTATAAGTATATAGAATTTCAGCATCATTAGTCAAGGCAACCCAGAGATACAGAAAGTTTAATCATGAATGAAATGTTGTCTATGTGTACGTACGTACGTACGTATGTGCCACCCTGTATCTCATCAACTATTTGATGGATTCAGCTGATTTTTGGCAGAGATAGAGGTTCTAGGGTCTAGTTTATGGCATTTTAATTTCAGTTTACAATATACCTTAGTTTTCCAGAAAATTCCAAAAAACCTTATGAGAAGGCATTGTATTGAGGCATAGCCTTTACAAAAGTAGTGACATTCCATGATAAGTGTCAGTATACTGAAATCATATGCCCTTAATAGGGTTAAGATGAAAATTCATATACACTAAATGTACAAAAGCAAGAAAATTCCCAAATTTTTACACTTTTATTGTCATTAAGGGTATGACTACATATCAACCAAACCATTTAATTATCACATCACTACAGTATAAATCTCTATGCATGAGTGGATGAAGTGTGTGAGGTTTGCTGAAGAAAAATCCCTACCAGTAAAATGCATAGCCCTGTTGTGCTCGCATACCCTTAATAACAATAAAAGTGTAAAAATTTGGGAATTTCCTTGCTTTTGTACATTTAGTGTATATGATTTATTTATCTTCCTCCCACAAGGTAAGATGTGACACAAGGTCGGGAAAGTGGGATTTAAAAAGCCAGCACAAAAAATGCCTGATCAGCCCCGTCAGCATTCCCCGGTAGGGGCGCCTCAGGCAGTAAGCTATAAACTTACTCCTCCCCAAAGAGGGGAGGCAAAGCCTGGGAAGGTGCACCTCCTAGATCTGCACAGGACCGACAACCAATAGACCGGCGTAAATCCAGACCCGAAGGCCCGGACGATACCGGTTTATTAGGCGGGGTAAAAAACCCTGGTTGCTCTGCGCAACCTGAACCCTATTAAGGGCATATGATTTCAGTATACTGGCATTTTTCATGGAATGAACAGTTAGAATCACGCACACATATATTTATTTTCAGGTAAACAGTTCGTCGAAGACTAACATAAAAAGGTTTATGGAAAGATGTAATCAGAGACTATCAGGCATTTGTGCACAGAGTGATGATGTATGGAAGTAAAACTTGTCTTGTGAGGGTTAGGGACATGCGTTGCATGGAGAGAAATGATATGAGAATGACACGATGGATGTGTAGCAGCAGTCCAATAATTATTTTATAATACTGCTTTACAAGAGAAAGAACATTATTATTTATTCCCCCTTAAATATGATCCCTGGCTGTCTCTTCAATTAATCTCCGAGAATATCTAAACACTTTCTATCTTATATGAATTATTTCTAAACTACATGTCACAAATCTTTTTCTCATGCTTTAAATTTGATCAAATGTTCAGTAAATATATTTTAAAACACGCTTTATTTTTTTTTTATTACTCCCTCCTCCAAAATTTTGTTATAATATTTTACTTTTGGTATATTGAGATAGTTTAATAGAATGCTTTCACAATGCGGGAATACACAGGGGTTGTATGAAAGAAAACTTAAAATGAAGCGATTCTTTCTTTCATTGTTAGTTTTTTTTGTTTGTTTTTTAAATAAATCTTACTTTTTTTCAGTCATCGTCATGGACGATAGGGTCTTGTATGATACCGGGATTTCACGGTATTTGCCAAATATACCCCTATTATCAAGTATTTCTGTGTCTTGGGACCACATGCTTGTATTTTATTTATTGGCATTTCACAATCAAAAAATAAAATAAAATCGCCTTGTTTGGAGTTTTCTTTCTGACACCCCATGTACATTTCCACATTGTTAAAGCCTTTTAATAAACTATCCTTAAATATATATTTATATTACAAGCGATGCTTCAAACAAAGTACACCCTTTTATTGTTTTAGTTTTTTGTACTTTAAAATTCATTTTTACCTAAGCTCATATCTTATAATTACTTTTTGTCAAACGTTTCTTTCTTCTGTACTTTCTCCAATGGGCATAATGTTACACTAAGATAAGGACAACAGGCCCAAATATGTAAATAATGCTCCTTTTAATTACATTTGTGCTTGTTATGTTAATATTGAAGAAACATTTAAATTGTATAAGAAGGAATGTTAAAAAATGTCATCTACGTCGTTTGGATTTTGTACATATTTTGAATGAAATTGATTATCGATCTTAAATCATATATTTATTCATGACTAGCTTGACCCATGGAAATTCCGCAGTTGTATCCTTCATCTGTTGTATATTGCTGCCGAGCTTAAAAGAATAACAGATTTTATAACATATTTCTATTCGAAAGACGTCCACCATGAATCCAACCCCCATGATACTATTGTAACACCTTTGTTTATACTGAAACATACTTATCTAAGTATTCTTGTTAATATAGTTTCAGAATATATCTGGTCATGGGGGTCTATTTGCGAAACCCTTATATAAGTTTGTGACATATTTCCATTATACGGACCTCCGGCGCGAATAAAAAATCCACGATAGTATTGTACCATCTGTAAACAGAACAGATACTACACATTCATACTAGTCCGAAGGTCAATAAATGTGTATTTTAGTTCGCATTTAACATTCGATACACAGCGACATCAGATAAAAAATTTTTTTAAAAATTGTCATTTTATCTTTGGCGATCGGGTGATCCCATCCTTTAAAAAAGGGGTGGTGGGTAATAATATAGTATGTACATGAAATTGCCTTAGCTTATTATTGTATAGATATTATTTACCTTTCAAAGTTTTAACATTTTAACTTTTAGTAAAAGTTTAAATCGCTGGCAGCCATGTTTTGATTAACGTTAATTATTATTAAATTCTCTACTAATTATGTCTTAACATTTTTCATCTTTTATGTTGTGCCATGCATGTGACCTCTAACTGAATACTCTTCCTGGCGGTGTGTCAGCTTCTGGACGGAAGTTGTGAGATCGCCATTGTTGTTTATACTGTTATTTACATTGTTGTTTACAATTTCTAGAAGCCGCCCAACACATGCCAGCATGTAAAACCGATAATGATGATGATGATGATGACGACGACGACAAATATATACTCTCCGTATCCATTGTCGAAGTTCTATGATTTAAACATTAAGATTAATTTATGTTCCGAATATAGTCTTTTTAAATTTGATGTTTGAAAGATTCTCATGAACTTTTAAATCTAAATCATATTTTGTCAAATTTATGTATTTACTGAATAAATTTATCTATTTGTCTTTATATATTAGAAGAAAGATAATGCATATATATATATACTAGACTGAAAAATGCGGACGCATGTGTATTAATATTCTTAAATATAAACCTGGAAAAGTACAGGACAAGTGGAATTAACTCTTAAAATATTGAAGCTGGAAGTGAGTGTACAAAATAATCGAAAGTTTACGACCACGTTTCTCGCTTCTGTGTACAAAAGAATTGAAAGTTTAAATACGCGCCTCTGTTGTACAAAAGAATCGAAAGTTCAGAGACGCTCCAATGTTGTACAACAGAATCGAAAGTTTAATCGAAAGTTTCCGGTCGCGCCTATGGTGTACAAATGAATCGAAAGTTATCGGACGCGCCTCTAGTGTACACAAGAATCGAAAGTTTACGGACGCGGCTCTTGTGAACAAAAGAATCGAAAGTTTAAATACACGCCTCTGTTGTACAAAAGAATAGAAAATTTACGACTGTGCCTCTGGTGTACAAAATAATCGAAAGTTCAGAGATGCGTCTCTGTTGTACAAAAGAATCGGACATTTCCGGACGCGCCTCTGGTGTACAAAAGGATTGAAAGATTCCGGACGCGCCTCTGGTGTACCAAAGAATCGAAAGTTAACTTCTTCAACATACCCAAGAGTTAATATCTTCAATATAGCCAATTTTTCTTCATTAAGAAAGAGAATTTTCAGTTTGGCATTTGTTGGGCTTTCTTTCTTCTAAAAGTGTGGCTTCAATTTTTAATTTGGCCTTTTTGGCATTTTTTTCCTGAAAAATTTGTCTTCCAATGTCAATTATCACTTTTCTGTAATTTTTCCAGTAAAAGTCACACAGATCGGTTTCTATGGCCCCAATCTTTTTAATACTAACATATTTCGAATCAGCTCATCGAGTTCTATCTTTCTATTTTCCCTCATTAAATTTGAGGAGCTTTACTCAATAGAAATTTCTGTTAGTTTAAGCTGCTCAACCATTCTATATGTGATACTCCTTTCGAAATATCTATATTTTTAGATTCCTTGTGATGTTTGCTACATTTTTGGTATAAACAAAATAAATATTTGTTTTAAATAAAAAAGTTATGGTGATTCAAAGTCAGTGGGTGGCGTTACATTGATGACCGCACATATTTTGAATAACTTTTTTTCTACTGGACCAAATTCTAATTTCTTTATGGTAAAAAAAAGGCTTAGGACGAGTCAATTCTCGTGCAATAAACCGCATAAAGTTTGGATAAAAACCGAATTAATCACAAGCCCAAGAATTGGTCACGATTGGGTAAATTTTTACTTTAAGAGTATTATATATTATTCACACACTGTCGTGTGAATGATTATATATATATATATATATATATATATATATATATATATATATATATATATATAAATGTTGAATTAAATTAAAGATAATTGAATTATCGTTTAATAATAATCTATCGTGATAATATAAAGCTCAATTTATTGAACAGAGCAATCAATTCTAGAGATGAAATATGAAAATAAAAAATTGTAAAGATACAATATTTATTAGAACATCAGAAGTTCAAAGCAAGGAGCTTCATATCCTTAATCTATGGATTTTCAAAGATGAACTCTTTTCATCAGAGGATAGCAAACAAACGACAATGTAATTGTAAATATTATCGGCAACATTTAACTTTGAAAAATTTATACACAAAATAAAAAAACAAAAGATAAAGAGGTTTTTGTTCTCATCTTTCATATATATATATATATATATATATATATATATATATATATATATATATATATATGTGTGTGTGTGTGTGAAAAAAGTGAGTCGCTTCTCTCACTTTGTGCTTTTCTTTGTTTATTCCTAGCCTTGTATACTAAAGTAACCGTTTATTTATGATATTACCTTCTACAATTGAACCGAAGAAACAATATGCAAACACTTTAGACTAGAAATAGTTTGCCTCTTAGTTAAAACTACTATAAATCACAATGGTAAACTGAAGGAGAGTTAATGTGAAGGTCGATATGGATAAAATATGTAAAAAAGCACTAATTTACCTGAAATTATATAGATGGCAAGGTCAATGTGTCAATTAATTGCAGGGTTATGTTTCAGAAAGGGATATTATCATGGGAGTCTACTGCAACTTCTCTAGGAGACGGGATGGTGGAAAATAAATATGCTATACGCCCCCCCCCCCCTTTGCTCTCAAGAATATTTAGTGAAAGGTATATGGCGAGCAAGATCATTTGGAAATTAAAACGATGTGTTTCTAAGATATAATAAGGATATACTGTTACACCTCTTTCAAAAATATTTTGATATTAGACCAATTATTATAAAATAAGTGGGAGAATAAACATATGAAACTCAAAATTTGATGGGGGTATGTGTGACTGTGACGTCACATGAGATTGTGATTAATTCAGTTTTTATCCAAACTTCATGTGGTTTATTGCACTAGAATTGACACGTCCTACGCCTTTTTTTGACGTCACATTAGATTTAGAGGAGCCAAACATCGTGGACTTAAGAAGGGCAAACTGATAGAGGAAGAGTATTAAGATGAGAAAAATGTCCAGATAAAATATTTTAGTCCATGCTTGATTTTCTGGAACCCAATGAAAGAACTAGAAAACCCTCAGCCCTATTGCATTGCATGTTCTAGTCCAGAGAGAAATGATGGTGTTGTAATAGATTCAGATGTGTAAGTTAGCTAATTTTTAAGTATCGTGTGAGAACTATTTGGCTCAGAGACAAAATGTTGTTTGGAGAGTTCAAAGATGAAGATGGCTAAAAAATGTAAACACTGTGAGAACGGAAGTAAAGATAAAAAAAATGGGAAGTGATGTCATAGGAGGATAGAAAGAGTTTTCATCTTAAGCAAAGTCAATTATCAGAGAAGTGATCAATGGGAACACACATATTTAGAATGGTTTAAGAAAATCGGGACAAGAGTTCTGCTCTTCAAAAAAATTTTCCCTCCCATTAGATAACAAATGTAAACATTTACATCTCAATAAACTGATATCTGTTTTACACACTAAAAGAAGCTTTGTTTCTGTCCGTCTTTTAAGGAAATTTGTTTCATCTGTCCTGACGACTTTATAATCAAATGAGCAATGACTGGCCACTCATGACAGATATGTTCTGACAAAGAATATGAAACTAATATTACGATACGTGGTCAAGTGAAGGCAGACGACAAGGTATGCAACTCAGAAGTAGATTGAACACGTCACTTGCGAATATATAACAAGATACAAATTGTATTAAGTAAAATAAACACGTCATAATTCTATACATTCGATTTGATCTCTTAAAATAATTAAGAGACAAATTGAATATATTACAGTGCGACCATATGTGAATGGTGATATTGAATCAACCGAAAATACAACACAATTTCAAAAAACAATATGAAATCCGAATCTGGGAACATTTT
>OY744522.1:82596320-82601320 GCA_963556195.1 Sepiola atlantica
GATTCCAGTCAACAAGCTACCTTTCTAAAGAGTGGAAACAGGCTTCTGGTGCCGACGTTTCACGAAGCACTACCTACTGAAGGCTCCGGCAACTGGGATACCAAAATCGTATAGCTGCCACCAAACCGCTCCTTAGCAAAAAACAGATGTTGAAAAGGCTACGATGGGCAACTGCTCATCAAACCTGGACTACAGACGAATGGCGGCGTGTGATCTTTTCAGATGAGTCTCGATTTTGTATCTCCTTCGGCGACCAAGGGCCACGTGTTTGGCGAAGATCCACGGAACGGTATAACCAAGAATGCGTCAAGAAGTTTGTGAAGTTCCCGCAGTCTTGCATGGTTTGGGGCTGTATGAGTGCAAAGGGTGTTGGTAATTTTTGCTTCATCAAAGGAAATGTAAACGCAACAGTGTACCAAGATATCCTGGAAGCTAATTTACTGCAAGTGCTGGATAATCAGTTTGACAGTGACGCCACAGACATCATTTTTCAACATGACTTGGCACCGGCACACTCTGCCAAGTCCACAACTTCCTGGCCCCGAGAACGATCGATCTCTGTTCTTGAATGGCCGGCGAACTCGCCAGATTTGAACGTTATTGAAGCCTTGTGCGATCAGATGAAGAGGAAGCTTCGCAAAGAAAAACCTACTACCTTGCAGCCATGAAGATTGCAATACAGAACACATGGGATTCGGTTTCTACACAGAATTGCGAGAAGCTAGTTGATTCCATGCCCCGGCGAATTGATGCTGTTATCAAGGCAAAAGGTGCCGCTACTAAATATTGATTAATTTTTATTTATATTTCAGTTAATAAAAAAAACTATTTTGTTTTCTTAGCTGTCTTGTTCTATTATTGTGAAACGCGAAATATTGAAAAACTGACATTGCAATTGATATGAAAAAAGGTTTCTATCGTAAAACAACTATTTCAGTAAGTTTAGTATGATTAGAATATTTTAGCACCAATTACATCTCACAGATTGTCCTCAATAAGAATAAGAGATTATGATTAAATTACTTGCAAAATCTTTTTAAACACAGACATTTTTTGAGTTTAAGATTACTCAACGAATAATGTTCTATTAAATTGAAACGTTGAATTTCCCAATGTGACAATAAACTACTCTGTGACAATAAAGTCAGACATATGCAAATATGACCAATGATTAAAAATAGTTGTAATTGTTATTTACATCTAGTATATTTCGCCTACACAATTTAAAAGCCGAAAATTATCACAAACGGGATGATTTTTACAGTTTTATACATATGTTCTATTTTTTTGACCAGCACGTGTATATATTTATGTATATATATATATATGTATATATATATATTTATGTATATATATATATGTATATATATATATATTTATATATATATATATATGTATATGTATATATATATATATATATGTATATGTATATATATATATATGTATATATATATATATGTATATATATATATATGTACTGTTAAGCTGACAGTCGGCGCTTCTAACCTCAACGATATCATCTGACACCTGCTGAATGTAAGGGAAATCTCAATGTAAACATTGTCAAGTGCCGGAGAGCTCGAATTGTTTTTACCCAATAAGCAATGCCTTAAAATCTAGTGGCAGTTGGCGATTTCCTTACGAGAGCTCTACCCAAGAAGAGGAGCATATAGTCATCCATATACTGACTGTTTAGCTGTATCATAGCTCTTCAGTGCGGCTATATATATATATATATATATATATATATATATATATATATATATATATATATATATATATAGTTATCTATATATATGCGGCTAGACCTAGTGAGATTTGAAACTGAGAGCCAGTGAATGACGTCCAGCACTCTACCAACTGAGCCAAGAACCTCCTAGCTGTAGTGGAAGAAATTATATAGTATTATAAATGCTGCTATTTATTTATTTATATTTTCTATTTTACTCATAATTGAAAGTATACAATTATTTTTATGGAGTAGCATTGCCTCAAAACGATTATTTCCTTCACCAGAGTGCTCCACCTCTAGCGGAGCCTTTATATATATATAAAATATAGTTAACCACAGGCATGTGTTTCGTCTCCTCTACGAATTATCAGTGTGGCTCGACTTAGTGAAATTCAAAGCCGGGATTTCAGTTACTACCATCTGGCGCTCTAATAACTGAGCAAAGAACATTCTAGCTGTCGTGGAAGAAATTGTATCGCATTATATATATACACAAATTAAGTATTCTCTATAGGATTCATGATCTGGTTGATGGAAGTGTACGAATGTTTATAAATTCTCGTGGCATAAAATAATTATCTGAAGAACACGCAGTACGCAGAAATTGACCCTAAAGAATTTTAACAAATAAAACCGACAAAAATAAAAAGTCATCTCAAAAGCAGGTAAATCAACAAAAGGGCGCGAAGGTGTTAAAATACAATTTGCACATTTAACTCCATTTTCGTTTTCTAAGTTTTCTATTTATTTGTCTTCCCTTCTAAAGAGTTCCTCCTTTTCATCTCCTCTTTTAAATAATGTCTCTTTTAAAACAAACATAATTTTGGCAAGTCTGGTAACTTAATAGTTAAAGAGACACTTTTGGAGTATACATTCTCAGTGGATTTACAATGGAAAGATAAATGTGTCTTTTTTTTCCTACGATGAAGAGAATGTTTGGAGCTTCATATTGTTGAAAAGATGACTTTGTAAATTATTGACAGATTCTTTATGAAAGAAGGGCGAACAGTAATTGTATTTGCAATAAGATCCTTAAAGTGTTGAGCGATAAAACGAAGTGTGAAATTCATTTCCCCGGGGCCATACACAAAATTCTGGGTTTCTTCAACTCTAATCTATCCTTATATAAGACGCCTGTCTGTCTCTCTGTTCGCTTGTGTACCTGCTATGCTTAGGAACATGAATTATGGTAGGAATGAATCCATTCAGAAAACGATAGAAGTATTTTTTTTAAGCAAACTCTCAAACTATTATACTAATTCTTTTTTAGATTTTGATCAGATATGCTATTACCAGAACGGGTAAAATAGTCTTTTGGGGCTAGGAGTAAAGTGTAGTATCTGTCCTTATGTTGCACTTAGTCTTTTCTGTCCTCAGTCACTGGATTACTGGACGAATATTTAATATGATTAGATCCTTCCTATCCAAACAGCATGACATAAATGCAGGTGTACCCCAGGGATCGCCCTTGTTCCTTATTGTTCCTGATTTTCATAAACGACATCCCTGATGATATTGTGTCTGAGAAGGGTATATTTGCTGGCTACACCATGCTCTACTCTCGTCATATGGGTAAAACAGACACGCACATATCCGAAGCAATGGCTGAATCTTTATAAACTGACCTCAAGTCTGTAGTGTAATGGGGTTGTAAATGGATGGTAACATTTAATGCTGCTAAGAATAAGCTCCTTTCCTTCAACAACCAAAAGAAACCTCTTCAACTACCGATTGCCATGGCTAATAATACCCTACCTGTGAATCCAACGTTCAAACTCCTCGGCCTAACATTCACATGTAACATGAAGTGGAACAAATACATGGAAGTCATTGCCAAGACTGCTGCAAAGCAAGTGGTTTCTCTTTACCATGCTAGAAAACTTCTCACACCTGACAGTATCCTATATCTCTACAAAGCCACCATCTGCTCATGCATTGAGTACTGTTATCACATCTGGGCTGGTTCACCATCCACTAGTCTGTCCCTCTTAGACCAGATCCAAAAAAGAGTCGCTAATCTAATAGGTCCCTCACTATCCACCAAGCTCCAGCTCCTGTCCCATCGCCGCAATGTTGCATCTTTATGTTTCTTTTACAAGTAGTTCAATGGGATGTGCTCCTATGAACTTGCTGCTCTAGTGCACCCTTGGCGTAAATACACTCGACCAACCCGATAATCAGCTAAATCCCATCCATTCACTGTGGAGATCCCAGATGCTGGAGAGCCATCTACTCCAATAGCTTCTTTCGTCGAGCTGTCGGCATTTGGAACTCCCTCCTTGCTCCCTTTTCCCCGACTGTACTGGCATGCAAACATTTTTAACAATATGAATAAACATCTCGCTGCACAGCTCCCAATTGAGGACAACCTCCTAAACTTTCACCCTAATTCTCAGTAGCCCCTTACGTCTACAGTGACAGCTTGCCTTGTTTGGGTTGAACTAAGTTTTTTTTAAAAATGCAGTAAATAAAAAAAAACTTAAAAAAACAAACATTGGTGTGTTATCAAAATTTGCCAATATTCTAAGAGTCTATAACTATTAAAGACTCAAAGTCCAAAATTGGACGAGTTCAAAAATAATAAGGGACATTTTTCTTGGCAGTGCTATTGTAAAGAATCATCAATATTTTAGTCTGACAGAGGTTCCCAAACTTATTTTGCTTGTGGACCACTGGGAGATATTTAATCATCTGTGGACCACCTGAGAGCTATTTAATCATCTGTGGATACCATATATGCATATATAATTTTTTTAAATTAAATATTTGTTTCTCGGTTAGTAAAAACTAACAATGAATTAATTTCGTTATATTCATAACATAAAATACAAATACAGATCTTGAAAATCCCAATAAACACACGTACATCTAATAAACATAGATAGAAGCTAGAAAGCATTTATCTATATCACATATTCGTTTTATACTAGCATTATATATATGTTATACATATTATTATTTATACTAAACAGATTTCTATATGGACACTTTTGTACAATTTTTTTTTTTGTGGACCCCCTTAAAACATCTGTGGACCCTGGTTGGGAATTCTTGGTCTAAGAGCATCATAAATTTCTTTTTGAATTAAAATTTACTTTTTATCAAAAAAATTATCGAAATTGATAGTATTTTTGACGATCAATAATTACAAATTTAATGGGTGTTTAAACCCATTAATTGTTTTTAATATATATTTTAATTGCTTATCGTGATTTATTAAAAAAAAAAAGAGGATAAAAGATATTAAAGGGGAAAAGAGAAAATGGTT
>OY744522.1:82611320-82638820 GCA_963556195.1 Sepiola atlantica
GGATCTTTTCATCGTTTTCCGGTCATTGGAAAAATAGGAGACAGAAAAAGGAAAGAAAAAGAATATAAAGTAAAAAAGAAAAGAAAATGAAAACAATAAAAGAGATCGAGAAGGAGGAGAAAAAGAAGGAAACGAAAAAATGGGGAAGTAATACAAGGGGAGAAAGAATCCGAGGCAGGAGAATGACAGTAAAGAAAAAAGAGAGGACGAAAGAAACCGAAGAAGAATAGAATAGCAAATGAGAGAAAGAAAAAGGGGAAATAAAAGAAAAAAGACGGAAAAAACAAAAACAGGAAAGAGAGGGGAAACATAGGGAAAAAACACAGAAAAAGGAGGGAAAACAAAACAAAAGAAGATAGAGAAAGTACAAATCAAAGAAGGAATAAAAAAAAACATGTTTTAAAGGCGATAATGTAATACTTTTAAAACCGGGAACAGCAGTTGATATGTGTGCATATAACAAAATAGTCGATTGTGCAAGAAACCGCGTGTGAGAGAGAAAAGAGTGAATCATTTAAACAGAGGACTCTTTTGTAGAAAATAAACCGTGGAAAGCCAGCCAAACTTTTCTCTTTCGACTCCTTTTTATTCATTTTTTATTTTTTATTTTTTTAAAATTAAACAGCGAAAAAAGCCTGCCAAACTGTTCCGCCCTTAATGCTTAACTCTCACGGCCCGTCGCTTTCCCATCTGTCGGCTTGATTCAAGATGGCCTCGTTCCCGACCTTTCCAACCGTACCCAATCATTCTGTTCGATCTCATTCGACTTCTGTTTGCTTATTTGCTTGTAAAAGTAAAAAAATAAAAAAATTGAATAATAATTGAGAAAAAAGGAAATAAATAAAAAAAATACCCCACAAGAGTTTGTCTCTCTCTCTATATATATATGTTTCACCGTCTTCACGACTCATCACTGTGGCTAGATTCGAGATTAAGACCTTAGTGACTTAACTCTACGACTGAGTAACTAATATATATATATATATATATATATATATATATATATATATGAGCAGCATTATTTCTTTGATACGTATTTAATTAAATACTGCGGAAATGTGTCTGCATATTTTTTCTTTTGATCCGTTCTAAGGTCTTTATTAGTTTTATGGTTTCCAGCTGGAACTGGACGATGTATTTGCCGCACTCGTTTTAGGCCCTAGTACGTTCAGATCCATATGGATCCATCTTCAGATCTGGTGTATTTTTAAGTATCTATTAATAGTTTTGGTGGGAACCGTGTGATGGTTGTAACCTAAATAAAAAATAATCAGCGTAACATTATAGACGATAAGAAGTCAAGCACAAATGTGGGTCTAGTGGGTAGAGCGCTAGACTACGAATATTAACATCGAGAGTTCGATCCCTGCCCGGTAAGCCATGACAGAAACGCGCGTCCATGTCTAACTTGTGCACGTAAATTAATTATAAAAATCTTATACAATAAATAGGTTTATAAATTAATTATTTCAAAAATCTCTCTCTCTCTCTCTCTCTCTCTCTCTCTCTCTCTCTCTATATATATATATATATATATATATATATATATATATATATAGTAATAAGTAGTAAGATATAAAAATATATTTATGACAAGCTATACAGAGGCTTCCACGTTTCATCTTCGTTGAGAATCGGCAGGCAAAAATTCCCTATGGCGATGAATCGCGAAAGCTTCGGTGTAGCTTAATTTCCATAAATATATTTTCATAACTAACTACTTAGCTCTACTCACGTATTGTGCACTGTTGAAGTAAATACTGAAAATCGATACATAAAATATTATATCTCCTTATAACATTTTATGTGGATACATGAAATAATTATATATATATATATATGTATTACAGAAGATCAGATCAACATTGGTACCAAAGTATAACAAAGATGACCTATAATAGGTCTCTTTTACTGAACTCTCTTCAGCCTCTGTTTATGTCTGTCTTCCTGGAAAATGCAGGCTCGCGCGTTGTGTGACTTTTTGACGATATTTCGATCCTCTGCTTTATTTTGATTTCCAACATGTTTACCTAAAAAGACAATACATGTATCGAAATTTATTTCAATAAATGTCACTGTTCATACACTAACTCCTATCCAATCGATGCTTGCGTACATGTTTGGACCCTATCCGAAAAATTGAATATTATAAAATGTAAAAGAAAATGAATAAACAAGGTAATATGGTGTTATAGGCTGGGGCATGGGGGGCATAGGGGGCATAGGGGTCCTCATTCAATCCCGCATCTTTCTGCTGGTGACGTCTAAAGTTAATCGATAAGATGATTGCTATTATTATTTACTCGTAATTCCCAGTTATTTTCTGATCAAAGCAGTTCTTTGTCAAACAGTAAAGCCTTTATTCTGTTTATTCCGATCACCAACGCAAATAATACATAACAATTGGTTGAACTGTTTAACTTGGTTGATGAACGCGAAATCGATGTATCGGATGAAAAAAGATTTACAGTTCATTAGTCATCTTTACTTATATATAAAGTAAAGTAAGAGTGTTTAACTGACGGCAATAGCTTTAATAACAAAAAGTAAATGAAAACAATTGGTTTTTGTTTAAAAAGAATTTTATTTTCAATCGATTTCATCGATTTTAATATTTATTTTCCATCAATATTTCATATAATATTTTTTTATTAGTCAAAATAGAGGAAGGCAGAGAAGCTTTCACTCTCACGGTCATAAGTCCTGATACTGCTACCCAAATCACCAGATACTAATTTCATAAAAAGCGCATTTCCGTAGTTAACTGGTAGTAAACTACATTCGGGTTAGAGATTATTATTATTTTATCTCAGAACACAAAATCTAAACAACTCTATATTAATAATTCACAGTTTTATTCATATACAGCAATGCTGGGACACGGGTTCTGCTAATTGTTGTTGTTAATGTTATTATCGTTGTTGTTATTATTGTCGTTATTTTTGTTGTTCTTGATAAACTGATCAGCTTGTTTTGTTAATTGTTTGCACACTGAATGTAGGAGATAGGAGGAGAGGAATATAAAACGAAAAGGAGTAGAAGAGGGAAGGGTGTATTACATAAAAAAATTTCTGATTATCTTAAGGTTGTGAGTTCAATCTCTATACAGGCAGTACATTTCATTTTATTTTCAATCATATCCAAAAACAAAGTTTAGTATTATGCAGTATCATCGAGGCGATGCGCAACAAAATGTTATTTTTTGTCTTAATAATGGGAAACATTTAATAAGATTCTAAATAAAAGTATACAATTTCTTCAAATCTAATGCATGTTGCATAAACTACCAATAATAAATGTAGTTTTAAAATATATATCTATTAACCATCACAATCGGTTGAGGGCAGTAAATGTATACACTAATGTACAATGTACCAACGTTGACCAAATTTATTCTGGTTGGACCGTTCATATCTAACAGGAATTTACATTACATGTTTCTTTTCTAGAGTTTATTCAGCAAGTGAAATCTTATTTCAAATCCTTTATATGTCACATGACTGAACCAACCAATGAGATACCTACACTTTGACAAATAATATCTGCACGTAACTCTACATGCATATTGCCCCAATTAATATGTAGCAGTCATGACTAATCGTTGTTGAGCTCACTTTTTGTGGTACATAGTAGGGTAGACTGTACTCTCCGATATTCGTAGAGCGAGCCGGTTCAAGTTCTGTTGAAGCTCTATAGTTTGAACTAAAACAGGATGTGGGATTGACCTAACGGACACCTGTTAAATCCATTTCTTTCAATTACACATACCTGGAAGTATTTTATTTTTTTTTGTAATTTGTAAAGGATTATACTTTGCTATGATTAACTTTTTCCATAAATAAAGACGAAATATTAGCTGTACACATGAGTTGAATTGGTGTTATTTGTATCTTATTCACTTTTTCCACCTATTCCCTTAACACATATATATATATATATATATATATATATATATATATATATATATATATATATATATATATATATATATATATATATATATGTATGTGTGCGTGTGTTTCCTGTAAGCTTATCCAGCTGAAGATTATCGATAAAGGAAGTCATATAAATCTAAAGGCAGCAATCGATAGAAAAAAAATTCTTGAATTTCGTTGAATGGATAAACAGAAAGAAAGAAAGAAATGCCTGGAACCAGAATCTGAAGAATTCAAAGACTTTTCTTTGGTATATTCTGTAAAACCTTTCTGTCAGCGTTAAGCAGACGACTTACAATCCTTTATCTGTGAATTTATATAATTTTTCAAGAACTTCTTCAGATGAAATCTATCCGTTCTTCATTTCATATTTTTTCCCTGCTCACACCCAAGGATTATATTTATATTCCTTAATTTACAGGATAAGTAGATTTTCTGAACGTGTTTAAATATTGATTAAAGAATATGTTTGCACCTGCTGTGCACAAAGCCGAAATTCTCATAGATGTATCACTAAAGTGAAACGTCTATATTCAAACTTGATCCATTCCATGAAGCTGTTCAGTGTTCAATATAAATTTGTTCAAATATCAGATCAATTCCAACACTCTAGAAAGAAAAATGAAAACAGATATCCAACTCTATCATAATTTCTAACAGCAACACTTTCCAGTTTATCACCTAAATCTACTGAGGCTCGGAGAAACTCCCCGAAACTCACAAGCGGTAGTATTATTTACTCCTCTCCAGGAGTTAGGCACAAGGCCAGTTTTATCCTACTCCCACAAGTAAGATGTGACCCAAGGTCGGGTCGGAAAGTGGGGGTTGAAAAGCCAGCGCCCGAGAGGTGAGCACTCACAAGCGGTAGTAGTCAACACGAGATGACGCATATAAATAAGCTCTTGGCCTTCACTGACGATTGCATAGTAAAATCCTCAAAGACAATTCAGGACTGATATACAAGACGAAACTTAAGACCCTAAAACATGTATATACAAGATACAAAAAAATGTAATACACTCTCATAAAATACTTGTAAGTCTTTACTTACCATAAATAGAATAATATATATATATATGTAAAGTTAGCGGGAGGGAACCTCCGCAGAATGCTCGATTATTGAGAAAATTAAAAAATAAGAGCATTATATTTATTTATATGTATTACAGAAGATCAGAGCAACATCGGTACCGTCGGTTTCAAATCTAAACAAAAGGGACCTATAGTTGGTCTTCCATGGTGGACTCCGTTCAGCCTCTGTTTATGTCTGTTTCCCCGGAAAATGGTAGCTCGCGTGTTATATGACTTTTTTTACAATATTTCAATTCTCTGCTCTATTTTCATTTTTGTTATTTATTTTACTAATTCGGCATTTCTACTAGCAAATTTTACAGATATATACGTCGTGGGCAAGTAAAAAAAAAAGTTTATCTTTTTTTCTTTTACCTGTAAATATAGGTAGCAGCCTTGAAATATGGTAAACAATAGTACCAAAATGCACGAGCTGCCATTTTCTGGGGAGACAGACATAAACAGAGGCTGAAGAGAGTCCTGCTCTGATCTTCTGTAATGCATATATAAGTTAATGATTATATATATATATATATATATATATATATATATACACGTTTTCAAGAGGCAAAACACGTGTCTGTAGATGTTAATATTTATCTAAATAATTAAATGCAAAAGTTAGACTGATTTAAAACTATGGAGGTCTTTAGAGCTGAAACCATCCCTTCAGGGTCCTCTCAGCAGGTTGGTCCCAACCTGCTCCATGGTTCGGAGAAAGATAATGCTCACTGTGTCCTCTACACACATGGGCCAACATAATATAATATATATATATATATTTAGTTGTTAGGCAGCATTTCTTCATTAATTCAAGCGTATTTATGTTATATATTATTTGGCATTTGGAAGGAAAAGACAGAATGTGGGCTATCAGAAGTCCAAAAGATATGTGAAAATTGACTTTTCCAAAAGAATTTTCAAGTAAGAATATTAGTCAACACTTGATGAACCTAATGGATGGGCCAAATGATTGGTTTTATCTGATACAGATATTCTTGTTGCTACAGCTACAAAGAGATGGCTGCGTTATGATATGGGTTGGAAGTCTCAATAAACCTATCATTGGGCCATTCAATCTTGATGAAAAGGTTAAACTAAACAGTGCTTCTCATATATCTAAGATTACCATGAATGTTTTCATGTAAAACATTTACAGAAGAAAATATACTTAATATATTATTAAATATCGATCCTAACCCAAATGAAATTAGTGAAGATAAAATGATATAACAATGCAAACCTATAGAAAGCAATTAAAAATACCATTCTAGCAAATTGAACCTGCTGAAAATAAAACATTTAACAAAGTCGATGAATAATTGATTGTTGGCTTTTATTGGAAAGAAGGGTCACTATATATTAATATGTAAATGCTTCAAAGACTTCCCATGTGTGTTTGTAAAATTTTTATTATAGATGTTGATCAATTGTTATTGATTTTATTAAATTATTATTGAAGTAAAACGTAATTTTCTGGTTTTACATGATAACTGGAAACTGTAGGTTTTATAATAAATCAAATAACTCAAACAGAACACATTGAAACTAACTAAATTCATTGTTTAAAATTTAAGAAAGATTTTTTTAAACAAATTCGTATTATTTGATATACTTCCTATGGTCTGTAGATAATACTGGATATTATATATCTCCTCCCAAATGACCCTACAGCAGTGGTGTACAGATGTTTGGCAATGCTAAAAAAAAATCTTGACTCCATGCCTCCGAAGACTCAAGATTCGGCCTACATTTTTAAAATCAGATAAAACAGCAAGAAGCATCACTTGATGGAACATAAACAAGAATGTTGCCAGTTGCATTGGATATGAAGGAAACACCCGACCAAGAAACCCCTAAATGGACAACTTCCTCTTTGCTAAGAGAGAAAAGGCTTTGGCTTGCAGGTAACTCACGGAGAATTTTTTTTCCTTTTTTTTTTTTTTTTTTTTTTTGTAAGAATGGATCACCATTTATAAAGGCCTAAGACCATGCGAGGATAAGGGTTAACAAAACAAAATGATTGAACATTGAAGAACCTCATGAGAGGATTGGGGATGATTAATGGAATGAATTAAGTTTGAGTAATCGTGAGGACGGTCTATGACAAGAATCTGTTAACATTAGATTTGAAGACGACTATGTTGAAATCCGCAGGGAAGCAGTTCTGTGGCAGTCATTACTGTGTCCGAGAATACCTCAGATATGTTTTTAGCAATTTCAGTTTCAAAAATGATCTTTCGTTTCTTCCAATTGAAAATGCAAGAAAATTGATATTTTATTTCTTTCCCGATTTGGATGCCCCATCAAATAGATTCCTGATGATGCATGATGGCAGTACAACTCCGCAGACCTCTCCCCATGCACGTCACTGTCCTAGATTGAGTGCTTAATAGACGTCCTAGGGTGAATTCTATATGGAGTTTGTGATTTCTAACCCCTAAAACAGACTGAAAATAGTAGGTATAGTTTGTGTTTACTTATTGTAAGAAAACCAAAATAACTGATATATAGATAAATAGATATTGTAGCAGTTGTATGAGCGAACTATTTTATATCGTTCTACGTTACTTTCAGTTGAGATTGTAATTCAGCTTTGCGATTATGTGATCATTGCCTCTTCACAACGTGGTGTATAACACTTCTACATGTAACTAGATTCATGTGCGCTAACACATTTTGGTACAAAGACGAATCACGAGGTGAATCTTCAGTTCCAGCTAATCCTTCAACCAGGCAAGACGCATATCCTATTCTCGCTCTGCCTTGGCTAACTGTAGACGAGTTGAGGAACTCCAAGATACTCCTTAATCTAACCGACATGAATCAGCCTATTGTACTATCTCTACTTTGTTCCTGTGAATAAAGATTCATATCTATTTAGTTATAGGGCCATTATTTATTTCAAGGAAGACTGGTGATCCCTTTTCTTGTGCAACATTTCTATTTCAGTCAGATTCGGACAGACGTGCTACTCTTCCAAGTAAGTTTGTCATTCTGATTTTCTTCCTGATGTAAACCAACTCCCAACCAAAGATTGACGACACAGCTACAATATCATAGAAGGTAGAATTACAAATGGTAACTGAAGAAAAGTGGGCGAAATGTTGTGAAGATAAAAACCAAGATGAAGACAGCTATCGGACATATGTAAATGATGTGAATTACTTATGAATAGTTTATCTTTAAGCAAGTATTATCGTTTTTTTTTATTGGTACTTTTTCCGTTTTTTTGGACTATTAAATAATATTTTGTACTTTTATTCAAAGACTTTACACTGCACAAGCGAAAGACAATTCGCTTCTCTCAGAACAATGGTAAATTCGTCAAAGAAAAAATGAAGCCTTTTATGATTTATGGCAAAATCGATACGAGACAGGCTCATTCCCTCTGTTTATCTTTCTCTATTCATTCACGTATTCATTTACGTATCTATTTTAGTCTGCTATCTATCTATCTATCTTTATATACGTCTATACTAGAAGAATACCCGTCCCCGGAAGGATAAACTTAATTTACTGAATAGAACAGGTTTGACACACTTATGTCTCCTTACGAATCAAAATATAATGATACTAAACCTTATGACAAAATTACTTATTCTAATTTTGCTCAAAATCCATCACATGATTGCTTAAGGGGTTTAAGAAGAAATTGAAATTAAGAGATTCTTGTTTAATTGGTGTCTAATGAGCATGGGTGAAATGTAATGAAAATCTGAAATATTTGAACTATTATGCCAAAATACTCCAAAGAAACTGAAATATGGGGAATATTTATTAATTGATGTCTGATACCTATTGTTAAAATTTCGGAAAAATTGGAGGTTTATGAATTTTCATAAAGGTCTCCTACCCCTTCTTTGCACGCGTTGTATAAAATTAAATTAAACTAAATATAGCCCACATCACACACCTTTACGCCTAGCAACTGTGTTCTAGAATTCATAATGATCGGTTAATGTTGGAGTAAATCTTATACATAGAAATATATAAACATATATCCATACCTAACTTTAAAACTAGAGATACATACAGTTTTTAAAAAGGAAACTTTCAGAAAAACTTACATAATTTTTGTTCTTACCTGATACGGGCTTGTTAACTGTAATACCCAACACTCAGACAACTTTGATTTTGTCATTTATAGATTAACTTTAGTATAAGCGCTATGTTGGTCAAATGTAGTGCTTTTAGAAAATCTTCCGACCTAATGTGTTGGGTTGGGTCAGATTTCACATCCCAGATCCATCTAATCATGGATCAGTCATTGAGCTGCAGTCGCTTATGCTGGTAAAGTCATGTGGAGCGTTCATCATCCTAGATAAACCGTTGTAGAAGCATGGATGTCTTAAATCGCATGAAGGTTGGCTGGACGAAGAAAAAACATAGTGCAAGTGATTGGACAAGATCATAAAGAGTAAAATTTGGAGACAATTGACCCACTGAAACGTTAGGACTAGAAAGAAAGTTTGTGAAATATTAAAAAATTTCTGCCACCCGGACAAAGGAAAAGTGACGTTAAATGAATATATGAAAAGTTCAAATGCAAACCGTGATAAATCCAATTTATTTAAATGGAGACCTTAAACAAGAAAAGGACGAATATATTAAATCTAGACTTCGACTAAAAGCTTATTTTAATCGAAAGCAAAAAGAAATGATACTAGTATCATATTATATAAAAAATGATTTGAGGGTGTGGTCGAGTGTTTCAATGCAACAGTTTTTGTAGTGGTAGCTTCATAATTTTGAAAATGGTGTTCATCATTCGAACTATTCATATATATATTTTACTTTCAAGAGTTCCTCTAAGATAATATTCTATTTAAAAGCACCAAATCGTGGATTCGAATCTCAAATAGAGCAAAAAGTAATTAGAACATTTATACAATAATCATTTTTGCTAATCAGTTTTATTTTATGTCGAGGCACGAGTGGTGCAATGGATACCAATGCAGATTATGTAATCGGCTGTATTGTATTAACTTACACTCTAATACTATTGGTAAATGTATGGCATATGTTAACTATAGTGTCAACCAGAATCTATTGCCGGGTTACTTAGTGTAATAGCCAGGTCTTGACTACATCTTTGAGAGATGGAAAGTTGATTGTTTCACCTTATCAGGTGACTATAAAAATATAGTCAGTTGCAGCCTAGACGTTAAAGGAAATGGATCATAATTGATTCAGATCAAATTGTCATTTTCAACGTTGGTGACTGTTGTTGGTGTTGTTAAGCCAGTCGGACTTCTGCATAAAGCTCACAAAGATCGTGCCTTAGGGTTGTCTGGTCTGCATGAAGTCCTCCTCGTTGGTCGCAGCTATTAATTAACCTGCAAGATTGCAGGTTTTACCCGGACACCAAGAGGGAAAGGCTCAGCGGTTGCATGTAGAGTGGTGCAGAAGTAACGTTCTCACTCTCACTCCATTGATTTGTGGTTGTGCGCCTGACATGTCTTTGCTTGCCACACGCAGAGGAAGAAACGACCAGAGGACGACGGATCCTGATGTCAACTCCTTCTATATTTTCACCAGAGCTCTGTTAGCCAGGTAGCTCTGACATTATCACATTGTCATTCCCTTACCATGGTGAGAAAGTGTTGGACTTTAGGGAGAGGCGGAAGCATGGTCGTCGTCGATGATGATGATGATGATGATGCTGATGATGATGATGATGATGATGATGATTGCCTTGTGGCTCCTTCTCAATGCAGTTGGGCTGAAGATCTCTTGATGCTTGATGTTGTCACTCTCTTACCACGCTGAGGAAGAGTTAGACTTTTTGAGGGGAGGGGGTGGGGGTTGATGATGATGATCGCTTTGTGGCTCTTTCTCATCGCAGTTGGGTTGAAGATCTCTTGATGCTGGACTCTTGACTTAAATAATGAAAAAGGATTCAAATTCTGTAAAAGAGAAAAAATTAAATCAACTTATAGCATGATGTGAGTGGATACTGAGGTAGATAGATTTGAAAATGAAGAATGACGATGTTATTAATATCTAACTATCTCTCTATATATATATGTTGTTGTTAATCCTATGAAGCTATGTTCATAAGATAGTGCTCAATAACAAATAGAGTTGTATTTTAGTATAAGTATTTTTATTTATATAAACATTTTTGACTAAAAAATGTTTGTATAAATAAAAATTTATACTAATATAAAGATCTCTCTCTCTCTCTCTCTCTCTCTCTCTCTATATATATATATATATATATATATATATATATATATATATTTATATATTTGTAGCTACGAAATTTTAACTTGCATTTAAATAATATTGGCGAAATAGCCATAATTACCAAGAGAAAGGGAGACCTTTATTACTAAACAAAAAAACACGAGAAGAGGAAATCAAGTAATCTATTTCTTCAGATCAATTTTGTTTTCCTTTTAACAAGATTTTTAAAAGAAATCACTGAACAGAAGAAGAAAAGAAAATGTTATTTCTACCAAGACGTCTTTTGGTCGACCCTTTGTCAAGGTAGGCTATTTCGCCAGTATTTTTAAAGTATATATATATATATATATATATATATATATATATATATATATATATATATATATATATATAATGTGTGTGTGTGTTTGTGTAATTTTCCTTTGCAATCTTTATCCTTCAGTCTCTCTTCCTTTTATTTTTTACCGCCGCTAGATGTCTCTGTTCCAAATGATTTCTTGAGTGACAACCATGATCTTTTTTGGCGGATGAATCGCGTAAATGCCACCAGACAGAAAGCGTTTAACTCTGGTTCAGTAACCTACATTCCAGTCGACTGAAGACAGTGACGACGTTACCAGTTTTCAAAAGTGTGGAGAATGTTCAGCTGGCATTACCTTAAAGATATATCGGAACAAAGACCGTTATATTACGTACGATTGGTCTCGATCATTGATCACGACGTTGTCAATCGATGTCAAAGAGGCAAATCTCAAGATCGATATGGAATTTGAATCGGAAAAAGAAATAAAGCTTTCAACTACTTGAAGATGGAAGCTCTTTCGTCTTAGACTCTGATTTTCCAGACGTTTTATAGTAATTTGCATTTACTGTTCATTAGATAAGAGTATGGACAGATAATGTGGAAAAATAAATAGAGAGATATGCACTGCCATGGTATATATATATATATATATATATATATATATATATATATATATATATATATATATATATATATATATATATATATATTATTATTATTATTATTATTATTAATAGTCAGACTTTCAAAGTTTAAGCTCAATGGATATTAATTTTGTTAACATGTATAAATAAAAAAAACTTTATATATATATATATATATATAAGTAGGTGTGTTTATATTTTTATGCATGTACAGGATTCACTCCTAAAATAATTAAACGATCATTATGAATTTTAGGACACAGCTGTTATGCGTAAGTTATGGTAAAGTGGGCTATATTTTGTTTAAGTTTTATACAAAAGGTTCAAAGAGGGAGTGGGGTTGAAGCCCTTTGTGAAAATTAAAATTCCTCTGATTTTGATTTTTAACCATATGTATTAGACATCAATAAATAAATATTTTCCAAATTTAAATTTCTTTGGAGCATTTTAATTGCATTTTAGGGAGGAATAATATGAGCACAGCCTACCATTTGACAATTTAAATATTTCAGATGTGACTTAAATTTGATCAAGAGTCATTGGACACCAATTAATAAATTAGTAACGAGGACATAAAAGTGGTGCAAAATTGTTATGTTCAGGTAGTTAATATCACCCCTCCTGGAACGGGTATTCTTTTAGTATATATATATATATATATATATATATATATATATATATATATATATATATATATATATGATTACTTTTATTTATACAGACATATACATAATCTGCGACACTGGCATGTCGATGTTATCGATCAACAGCTGTTAAAAACTGAGATCTCATCAGGAAGAATGAAAATCTGATCCTTCCCTTAGGTCATATTTAGAAAGAATGAAGTGGGAAAGAAGAAAAGAAAACAAAAGAAAACCTAAAATTTAAGATTGGAAGATCACGTGGTCAGATTTGAAACCGTAAAAAATCAAATATAATATAAACTTATGTTGAGGATGGAGAAAAGAAAAGGGGGTCAAATTTCTGTGGTACATTTTTTTAAGACTTGCAACTGCATACATAAAACAGAATGTCCCCTGCAGCAAAATTGTCTCACAACCCAAATAGTTTACCAGGCCACAATTTCTACTAAAGAAAACCCAACCCAGACAAAAATACTACATTGGCATGGCTGGTAATACTTTCAAGGAAAGATATACCGGCCATGAATGGTCATTCAACAATTCTGATTATTCAAAAAGAACTTCACTCTCTATATACTACTGTGAACTAACCAATAATAATCAATCACCAACAGTAAAATGGAACACTATTAGAAAAATCCCAGTACCTATAGTTCCCTACATTCACCCTGTTACCGATGCCTAAGTGAAAAACTTGAGATAGTTAGATTTAGTGATAGAGGTAAACTTCTAAACAAAAAACAAGAAACCTCAATTAACTGTCGGCCCAATAGATCACACCTTCTTAGTAATTTACATATAACCCATTGAACCTATGTCAGCATCAGTAAATGAAATAAAACTAAAAAATATTAACCCTAACCAAACCCATTATTCGATAGTCTCTACTAATTTCTCTAGAATTAATTACCCCCTCCGTGCAATACTGATTCCCTAAAACACGGCAATACTAGGGTCCCTATTATTGAAAAAAAAACAGAGGACGTATTTATCCACTAACTAAAAATAGATAACATAGTTACCCATTTATTATGTATATTATCATATCATATATTATATAATCGTTGGTGGTGGTGGTGGTGGTGGGGGTGTAGTAGTATAATTTATGTAGATTTTATTTTTTGTAGATATTTTATCGGCATAAAAATATAATGTTAACGTTATGGTTGAATTGCTTTTCCTTCCTTTATGGCAGACTTTATCAAAGGCTTTGGAGATATCGAACCCTACTGCCCCTGCTTCCCCTATTTAGGACAAAGAACGCCGTCCGTCTTTCTATTTCGCTTTCTCTTTATCTGGACAACATGATGTAAATAAAGATTTTCGTTGAAATAACATGGCAAAAGGATCTTCCAGTCTAAAAATTAAATAGGTAATTTTTAATACATAGTTTGACAATCAAGTGCTCAATCAATATTGGTCTTTTTTTTTACTTCGGTAATATACATTTCAGGGGACAGATGGACGTTATACCTGTTCGATTTTTTTTTTCGTCCATAAAATAATTGTACATTTGCACTTTTTTTTCTCTTTTTTTTCTCTTTAACATACACGTTTTTTTTAATTAGAGTAAAAACGAATAAAAAACATACAAAGAAAAAATCCATGGATTAAATATTTTTTATATTCCTTGCTTGAATGTCTGATGAATTAATAAATATTGTAATTCATCCAATTTTTATTTTCATAATTTCTTTATTTTTATATTAATGTTCTATCCATTATATCGAGCATCCTCTTATCACGATAGGATCTAAGATAAAGATAAAATATTTATCTTTATTGTTTCATTTATTTATGTATATTCGTCTGATCCGAAATGGTTGTACCTATTATGGTCCAATCTATGAGTGAACCTGTCCTGGGTGTGTGAAGTAAACTCTTAATTACATTGACTTCCAGGTCAACTCTGACCCAAATGGAAGTAGTTGTCAATCTATGAACTAAATAGAATTGATCGGTGCTGAGTATGACATGAAACTGCATCTGATGGTGAAGTCCCAGTGTGGAAGCCTTAGGAAGTGTGGAGTTACTCCTTACTTGCCATTACTCCCAGGTCCACTCTTACCTGGACTGATACTATCAGTCACTGCCAACTATTAGTTATAATCTATTGTGTGTAGACTATTTATTTACAAAATATCTACCTACAAAAAAAAATTAATTTATAGATATTTAAGCATATTAAGAACTTGAAGAACAAAAACTGTTACCAAAATGATTGGGTTTCACATGAAATAACTGCAAAAGTGTTGATATGCAGTTAATTAAAACAATAAAACAATGCCACTAATCAATGGCAATGAGACAAAACTAAAAATTCATAAGGAATTAAAATTCCGAAAAAAGAAAAATAGTCGCTTGCTAACTTAAAAATCCTTAAGTCGCCATATTGTCTATGTTTTTATTTTACTATTTAGTCACTTGAGGATAAGGGTTAATGAGAAGTAATGATTAGGGTTAATGAGAAGTAATGATAAGGGTTAATGAGAAGTAATGATAAGGGTTAATGAGAAGTAATGATAAGGGTTAATGAGAAGTAATGATAAGGGTTAATGAGAAGTAATGATTAGGGTTAATGAGAAGTAATGATTAGGGTTAATGAGAAGTAATGATTAGGGTTAATGAGAAGTAATGATTAGGGTTAATGAGAAGTAATGATAAGGGTTAATGAGAAGTAATGATTAGGGTTAATGAGAAGTAATTATTAGGGTTAATGAGAAGTAATGATTAGGCTTAATGAGAAGTAATGATTAGGGTTAATGAGAAGTAATGATAAGGGTTAATGAGAAGTAATGATTAGGGTTAATGAGAAGTAATGATTAGGGTTAATGAGAAGTAATGATAAGGGTTAATGAGAAGTAATGATTAGGGTTAATGAGAAGTAATGATTAGGGTTAATGAGAAGTAATGATAGTCAGCCAAAAGATGAGGAACACTATGGAAGTACTAACATTGATCAAAGGTAATAACTGTGTCTACATTTTTTAAAAAACTTTTATTCACCCCAAACGTAAGGGGCTACCATGAATAAGGGGCTAGATGTAATAGGGGCATCCTAACTGAAGAGCTGTGCAGTGAGATGTTTGTTCACAATGCATTTAAATTTCTGCATGTTGGTACAGTCAGAGAAACCGGGAGCAGCGATGGAATTCCAAAGACTAGCAGTTTGGGGAAAGAAGCTATTGGAGTAGAAAGCCCTCCGGAATCTGTGCTCCTCCACAGTGAATGGATGGGATTTAGCTGATTGTCGAGTTGGTCGAGGGTATATACATCAAGTGGACACCATGGCAGCAAGTTTGTTGGAGCACATTCCATTGAATTACTTGTAAAACAAGTTCAGGGATGCAACATTGCGGCTATGGGACAGGGGCTGGAGCTTGGTGAACAGTGTGGGACCTATTAGATTAGATACTCTTTTTAGAACCTTGTCTAAGAGGGAGAGACTAGTGGCTGGTTCACCAGCCCAAATGTGAGAACAATACTCCATGCATACTGGCAGGTGAAGAAAGTTTTCTAGCAGCCTTGCCAGTAACTTCTATGTATTTGTTTCTATTCATGTTACCTGTGAATGTTAGGCCGAGGAGTTTGAATGTTGGACTCTCAGGTAGAGTGCTATTTGCCATGGCAATCGGAGATTGAAAAAGTTTCTTATACTTTTCAATGGAAAGAAGCTTTGTCTTAGTAGCATAAAATGATACCATCCGTTTATGTCCTCATTCAACTACAGACTAGAGGTCATTTTCTAAAGATTTAGCAATTGGCTTGGATATGTGCGCATTCGTTTTCCCACAGAGAATAGAATGTGTTGTCATCGGCAAATATACTCCTGTTGGACTCAATTGCATCAGGGAGGTCGGTTATAAAAATCAGGAAAAAAAAGATTTAAGAATCAAACCGTGGAGTCCACCCACATTAATGTCATGTTATTTGGATATACCGCCATCAAAGACAACCTGGATCTTTCTTTTGGCTAGGATGGATCTAATTATACTAAATATTCATCCAGTAATACCATACTAATTAATTTTTATTAGAATACTTTCATGCCAGACCTTGTCAAAGACTTTAGATATATCAAGTGCTACAGCCCTAGCTTCACCTGCCTTGTTCAATGTATGGTATATGTGTTCGGAGATAACCGGTAGGATATCCTCAGTAGAACGTGCTTGCCTAAATCCATACTGATGGTCAGAAAGAAGGTTAGCATTAACAAGGTGGCAGACTATCGCTAGATTGATTAAAAATTCCAAGATATTAGAAAAGAGAGGGTATAGACTGATGGGTGATACTTTTTAGGATCCGTTCTTTCACCAAAATTCTTGAACACTGGTACCACAGAGGCAATTTTCCAGATATCAGGGAAACAAGATTCGGCAATGCATTTTTTATAGAGTTTGGAGAGGACGTGGTCAGCTTTGCAGAGCATTTCTTTATAAAAATAACAGGGATAAGATCCGGCCCAAATGCTTTTTGAGGTGTCAAGTTTTTTATGATATCACGGACATGGGAATAGGTGATGATTAGGTCATCAAATATGGCTTCAGTCTGCAATGGGAAATTTGTGAGGGAGTGGTTTGAAGCAACCAAGGTGGAGTTCAAAGTGAACAGCTGAGCAAGTAGTTCAGCCTCATCAGTTGCCATGCAAACGACATCATTGCAGTTTGATAGTGGAGGAATTGTTAATTGCCCATTGTTCACCATACTATTATAGATTTTCCAGAAATCGCGAGTTCCTAACTTCTGCGACTCAATGCGTTTTCTGGTCATCTATGTATACCTTCTCTTAGCTGTGGCTATTATAATTCTACAATGATTTTTGATGCTATAAATTTATATCTATCTGTAGTTAACTTATGGCGGTTGAATTGGCAGAATGCTTGCTGCCATTGAGCAATAGCAGCTGCACAGGTTTAAATGAACCATTGTGTAGAGTGGCCCGTGCTCTAGAATTTCTGTCTGAGAACATGTACTTGCCTGGTTTGACACATTCGATTACTTCATTTATGCACTGATCAGAAGGAGGGAAAAAGTTTTACTCCATGGAGCGTCTCTGATGTGATCTCAGATGGATTCCCAATCTGCCCGGTTTAAGTATCTTGTCATTTTGAGTAACAGCTTTAGGGTTATATCAACCATTATCACAAGGTGATCAACGTTCCTGGGTGGGTCAAAAAAACCTTGGGCAGTGTGGTCATTATCTGAGTGTCGGGTCGAGTCGGGTCGGGAAAGTGACAGTCTGTGAAAGGAAGTCTGCAATGGAGAAACTATGCGTGCTGTTACCAGCTGTGTCTGTATAACAAGAGAATCCAAGCAAATCATGGGGGTGGACATTAAAATCCACAAATAGATGTATCTCGGTGCTGGGATCTAATGAGAGTGCTGCATTTATGCTATCAGAGGCAAAGTCGAGCAGGGTAAAATAAAGATTTTCAACAAAGATAATACATTTTAGTGATGTTAATTAGAAACAAATTTACAGTTATCTTATGACTCTGTCTTAACCATCTTGAGTGTTTTGTTTGATCGGCCGGTTAATAACAAGAATTTGTTGATATTGGATTTGAAGACGACCAAATTGTAATCAACAGGGAAGCAGTCCTGCAGTAATGTTTTCCACATGTGGGAATATTTTATAAACAAACTTTGTCCATGGAAATTTTGCCTAACACTAAGCACATGGTGGGAACAAGGAAAGTTACTTTCCGTTGTAGTAGTAAGACAAGTTCTTGCTGTGAATGTCTTACAAATAAGGAACCAAAAATTAGAGCTCAGTCGAGCACTTTCCATGTAAATAACAATAAATAGAGAGAGACTAGCAACGTCTTTCCCTTTTTTACTACAGCTAGATGTTTCTGCTACAAATGGCGTTCTGAATCACAGCCATGATTTTTTTTTGGTGGATGAATCGCGTAAATGCCACGAGACAGAAAGTGTTTAACTCTGGTTCAGTAACCTACATTCCAGTCGACTGAAGACAGTGACGACGTTACCAGTTTTCAAAAGCGTGGAGAATGTTCAGCTGGCATTACCTTAAAGATATATCGGAACAAAGACCGTTATATTACGTATGCTTGATCTTGATCATTGATCACAATGTTGTCAATCGATGCCAAAGAAGCAAATCTCAAGATCGATATGGAATTTATTGGGGAACGATAAAGCTTTTAACTACTTGAAGATGAAAACTCTTTCGTCTTTTATTCTGATTTCGCAGACATTGTATAGAAATGTTTCTTTCATTAGGTATGTGGCATCGATGAAATTTAAATATCATTGTAGGACGAAAAGTCCAAACATAGTTAGTGGATAAAAGAGACATAGGGTAAGTGTTGAAGTTGATAACAACGTGGACTGACGACCTGGGCGTGCCAAGTTCGAATCCTGTTGGTTACATTGTCACTATGGATGTTGGCAACCTTCATGTGGTCTCTGATCTAAGTACCTGATTCTAGAAAAAACTGGAGAAAATAATACCAACAACATTATCGAACAGATCAAAAGTCATACCATGCTCTAAGTAAAATAAAATAGCCGACCATAGTCGAGGGCGACCCGAAGGCTCCTTTTAATTTGCTACTACACCAAGGTGTAAGGATAGGGTATCATTCCTTTCCGAGGATTACTCCACTTACCCTTGATCCTCATCTCATTATGCTGAGTGTTTAGCAGGTCGGCATCAAGTATCATTTTTTTACTTTTTGGTATGACCCGACCGAGGATTGAACCCTGGTCTCCTGGACTATTAGCTAACACTCTTGTCATAATGCCAAATGGGCGGGTTTTGCTGATTCATACTAAAAGTAGAAGAAGACAGTAAAGATAGATAAACATGAATTTTGAAAGATAAGTTTTGCTGTTTTGTTTTATGACATATCAACTTTTGGGGGGTATTTAATGCTGAATTCTTTCATTTTAGTAAAAGTTGTTATGCTTCAACTTAATATTTTCAAATATTTATTCATACTTACAATGTATCTTTGCTTTGCTTGTTTTTTGTTATGAATGATTTCTAGATGAATTTTTGTAGGCCTATATTTTGTAAATAAATAGTCTGCAAATGATAGATTATATGTAATCCATGGATGGGACTCTGATAGGAACTACTACTCCGGGTCAGAGTGAACCTGAGAGGAATGGTAACTGCAGGGGTGCCTTTACATTTCTTAAAGCTCTCAAATTGGGGTCTCCCCACTGGACGTAGTTTAAGGTCATACACAAGACCGATAAATATAAAGATGTATATAAACTGTGACACAGATATATATATATATATATATATATATTATAGGAATAATGTAGAAAAATAGATAGGTATGTAAAGCCATATATATATATATATGTATACATATATATATATTTATTTTAATTTTTACACACATAAAAGTAATCCGTGTACGAGTTTCATAGTTTCACTAAGCCTCAGCACGGCTCGACTTTAACAGAGGCTCGAAACCACGACTACGATGCCCGTGGCCTAGTAATTTACATCTGGTCTAGAGCCCTGTCAAACTTTATGTGTGATTTTTAGCGCCTTAAATATAATTTTTTTTATATTTATATGCTGATCACATTTAGATGCGACCGACTATTTGGGTTTAGAAGTGGTGAGACACTTGCTGTATCTAGCTACACTGAATATATATATATGATCCTTATATATAGGTTGCGCTCTCTGGTAAAGGAAATAACAATTTCTATTCAGTGTGAAGCAATAATTTTCTGTAAAGAATAGTTCTTTCGATTACTGAACGCATTGTAAAAATATGTAAAAACACAAAAAATGCACATAGCGCCTAATTTTTTTTACTGGTAAGGCAAGTTTGTTAGTGCAGTGAATTAGGTACTTGGCTGTTTATCACATTTAGATTTGACTGGTCGTTCGTATTTCGAATCTAGTCAAGGAATCGTTTACAACAAGTATCGTCTTTTATTAAAAATAATTCAAAAAAGGATTGATATGGCATAAAATAAACAAACCCATCTAGTCAATGCATTGTTACAATAGACATTATGCTTATTTACTTGCCTCTTCACGAGAGTAAAGTTAAGGATAATGTTACTTTTTATTGTGAAGAAAATCCAGCACCACAAAAAGGGGCACTCTGAATTGGGGAAAACATAAAAAAATTGCTTCAGTCTAGAACAGAGAATTGCAACCAGGGTTCAGATGGACCTTCCAGGGTCCACAGAAGCTGTAAGGGGCCCACGAAAAAAAATATTTCCATTTATTTTGTTTTGTTTACAAGATGAACGTGAGTCTATTGAAATTAAGATTTTTATTTGAGTTTTATGTTATGTATATATCGAAATGGATTCATGGTTAGATTTTAATAACCTAGAAACAAATATTTGATTTTTTTTAAATTATATATACATATATGGGCTACACAGATGATATAATAACTCTCAGGGTGGCCACAAGTAATGTTGGGAACCCCTGGTCTAGAAGAACCCTTTACTAGAAGAGATGGGGCGGTGGCCTATGACATCCAAATTGGGGGAGAGGCTATCGAATCAAATTCAAACTATCTCCCTTTCTTATAATATTTCTCAATACTAGGACTTATACACAAGTCTTTGAGGCGTGTAATCAAGGAGTCCGCCCGGGCATCACCAGGAAATCACTGTATGCCAAGTGCAGAACTGTTACTACAATCGGCCCACAGTCTGAAGGTATTATGTTTCATCATTAAATAACCCTGGTGATACCAGATCAGACTGCCCTGTAGCTCCCTGAGACGAAATTCACCTACATTGACGTTTTTTTTTTGTTTTTTTTTTGTAAAACTTAATTATGTTCTACAAAACCAAAAACAAAAACAACAGCCCCTCTCCCTTTCTCCCTCCCCTTTTTTATTTTATTTTTCCTACCCTACTCCCGGTCCTGGATATGACCTTAAACTACATCCGATGGTGAGATCCGGCTTACGGACTTTGGGGAATGTGGAGCCTCCTCTTAATTACCATTGCTCCCAGGTCCACCCTGACCCGGAGTGGTAGTACCTGTTAGGGTCCCAACTATGGGTTAAATAGAAACAGATTTAACAACCAAACCAAACACCATCAATAAATATTTGAACATATAAAGAACTTGAAGCATAAAAACTTTCACCAAAATGACTGCATTCGGCATTAAATAACCTGAAAAGGGTTGATATGCCGTAAAACAAGACAACCATTAAATAACCCCTAAAGAGTTGATGTACCATAAAGCAGATACGCCAACCCGACTCTTGGCTCCCGGGCAACGCCAGCCAATGGTGATTGCATAGGATAAACCTGTTCTTTGTTATCAGAACAGCAGCTGTTATCTTCTAGCTGAACTCACGACGCAATCAAGCAACAACTCTGGTTACACTTAAAAGATCAGGGTACATGTTCCGACTTTATTGTTGTGTGAATGGGGTGGATTTACTAGCTGACAGGGTGGGTGTTGAGGCAGGAACGAGAACGTGACTATAGACGGGTAAATAGATAGAAAGACAGAAACGGCAACGTTTTTAAATGGATAGATAATACAAAAGAGGGTTAGGGTGAGCCCCCCCCCACTCGCTTCTGCTCCACCTGTTGTGTTTTTTCCGAGGTGCGATCATAAATAAATGACACTGATATATTTGTTGAAATTATTTTATTGATTAAAGTAGGCATCACTGATCGATGATCAACTGATTCACTAGTCAGACCGACTGTTCTCATTTCGATTGTAATTGCTTGATATTATCATAGCTTTTTCGTTCTATCGCTCCATTCTTATGCCAATAAGCAACAGCTTTATGTTGTGTGCATGGATTTTATGAGAAAGTCGCTTTAAAAGTCGCCGGAATAACTGTAATCTTTTTATATACAATCATAAAACTTTTTAGTATTTGCATGCGGAGGGCGCACATATATTTTATACTTTTATTGATAAAAATAAAAAGGAAAGTGGTCGACTATAGTTGAGGGCGACCCGAAGGCTCCCTTTTAATTAGATGCTACACCAAGGTGTAGGGGAGGACGCTACTCCTTTCCATTCCCCCACTTACCCTTGATCCTCACCTTATAATGCTGAGTGTTTAGCAAGGGGGCATCAAGTGCCATTTTTTAAGTCTTTCGTATGACTCGACCGAGTATTCAACTCTGGTCTCTTGGACCATTAACAAACACACTTAGTATTATACCAAATAGTTTGCTTAAAGTTTTATTGATACTAAAAGAAAAAGACAACAAAATTCGGAGTATGTGGATATTTTATTTTATTTTATTTTAAAGTAATGCAAATCAACGTGACACGACAAAAGATTTTCCAGAAAAACTAAAACATTGTTATATCCAAATTATTCAGAATAGCAGCAGATTTGTATTCTTTGGATTATTCGGACTACCATTCTCGTCTTAATTGTTATATCCACAACGTTTCGGCCGATGTAACTTCTGACCTTCAGGTGCATCTTTTCGAACTTGGGAACTTTCTAGTCAAACTTATGAATCTTTATAACCTGTATAGAATTTCTAACTGCACCTTTATTTAACCCATGGGGGGGGGGTAGATTATTTTCATTCCGTCTGCCATGATTGGATAGACATGTTATTTTTGTTGTTATTCTTAGTTATTATTGTCTGTAATAAGGATTGAGCCTTCAACTTTCAGAAGACTGCCACTTAGAACTGATGAATATTCGAGATTATATCGGTTGAAACGTTGTGAATATAACAACCAAGATGAGAATAGTAGAACGAATAATACAAATTATCATTCGTCATTTCGAAATTTCTAAAACATCATTCACATCAGGTAACAAGAAAACATTGCATTTATCATTTAATTCTTTTTAGAACCTTTTTGATTTCGTACTTATGCATATATAATAAACTGCTATTTGTAAAACAGCCTTAAAGCCATTTTTCTAAAAATGTTGTTGACAACACTGAGTGCATTTTCCCAATTTTGGAGAAAATTCCAATCTAATAAAATGTATGTTTTCATGAAAAAGTTAACCAAAATACCCTTACAAAATTCTATGTGTATTTGCCCCGCTTCCAACGATGTTCTTTCTGCTCAGTAACTGAGGAAGAAAACAATTTTACATGTTCAAAAATATCTGTTCTTTTGCACACATTGATTGGACCAATAGTCGTGGCAGCAATTTATCAAATATGGTTTTGATTCGTCGATCAAACATCAATTGTACTGATGCTTTACAATGTAATGATCGTTGACAAGTAACACAAAATAGATATTAAAAAGAAAGCAAGTATGCCTCGTATTCCTAGCAGTAGTTATATAAATGGTAAACTAAACAGACATTAGGATATCAAACCCTTAGCTGCTCCTGATAATCCCATATAAAAGCAAGGGAAAAGTTGAAATCACATTCTTTCCTTTGGATTGACCAAGAGCCTACTGTGGTGAACTGCCCAGTTTCATTACCCATTTCTCTCTCTCTCTCTCTCTCTCTCTCTCTCTCTCTCTCTCTCTCTCTCTCCATTTTTCTTTTTATTGGTCTTCATGTATCTGAGAACATTAATATTCTTTGGTATAGTTTTATTGTCTTTATTATTTTAGCAAGAACTAAATACTAATAGTTATATATTATTCCCCCTTTTACAAATTTGTCAGCCCACACATATTCCTCTAAACCTTTGTATTACATTTAGGAATCTTTAAGTTGAGGATTGACAATTTAAATTATTTGAATTATCTAGTTTGATGTTAGGCACATGGAGGAAGAAACATCGGATTTACAGACGACCATGTTGTAGCTCACATGGAAGGAATCCCATTGTAACGTGTTTCACATATGGGATGAACTGATGGCTATGAGCGATGTAGAATATTTAACATATTAGTTTATTATTAAAAGTAATACTAACAACCATCCTTACAGGCCAGCTTGTGGGTTGCTTCATAATTTCCTTGAGTATTACCCATCTATTCCGTTTTCTCAGGATGGCCGAAGAAAGGTATATATTTGCCCAGCTATATGTCTACTTCATGTCCTTCACCAACTAGTTAACTGACTATTTCAAAAGTACCCTCTCTCTACACAAATCAATAATAACTGTCTCGCTTTCTCACCTTTAC
Organism: Sepiola atlantica; assembly: GCA_963556195.1. NCBI lineage: Eukaryota > Metazoa > Mollusca > Cephalopoda > Sepiida > Sepiolidae > Sepiola > Sepiola atlantica. The sequence goes on from OY744522.1 coordinate 82,636,178, forward strand.
TATTAATACAATCTTAATAAACTTGTAGGTAAATAAAGAACTTTAATCGTCATTAATTGAGATTGAACGAAGTGACCGTCCCATTGCAAAAATGCTATGCTGAAATGGCAGTGCTCACCTCGGCAACTACTGCATCAGATACATGATCAGAAATATATTTTATGACCAATCAAAAAAGGTCCATGAGTTTTTAACCAACAGGGTGTTCATAACCTATCAGCCAGTATATAAGCAAAACCAGTTTAACTCAACAGAACAGATCGGACCTAGCTGAAGTCATGGCAAACTCTACTAACAGGTAGCTCAACGTAACATGATGATCGAGGCAATTGTCCAAACCATCAGCAGCAATCTCACCCATATGATTTCTCAGTTAGCAGGTACCTCGACGAAAATGTTCCCATTGAAATCTATCAAAAAGGCCAAGAGATTCTCCTCAACCGAATTCCATCAGCATCAGAGACGAACCAAGAATATCTTACAATAAACAACTACAGGCAAAGTTATTTCATACAATTACATAACTGTTCTTTCCCAAACTACTAACACAGAGTTCTTCCTGTAACTACTACACCAGCATGCGATACATTCCATGTATGAAGTTTTTTAGGGGTAAATAAAAATGGCATTTCAATATTTACCAAGTCTTTGTATTCTTGTTATATCTTTCGTCTCACTCTTTCTGTTGGCAGATCATCCTGCATTAATCTGGGTGCTCAGATCCCCTGCACTACGAGCAATCTTGCCGATAAAATAAACTATTGTGCACAGAGAGTTCCTATTTACTTGCCTCTCCTCGAAGGAAAAGTCGTTTTTTGTATGTGGTGAATATCCAGCTCCCCAAAACGAGGCGCTCTGCAATGGGACAAAAAATAAAATTGCCCTAGTTAAGAAAGATTTTTCCTCCCCTGATTGAGGTCAAAACAGATACACTTTGAATTATTTCTCCTCCATATAATAAAAATAAATTACAATATGAAAAATAAGGCTCAAAAGTGTGGTGAAAATGGGGGTCGTTGGTCATCCTTGATCTAATGTAAAAAAATTGACTACCATACACTTGGCTAGAATTATTGCAGTCACCATAATACCACATATACTCTAAGGGCCGTCCTACTTAAAATATCCCAAAAATGTTTTACAAAATTTAAATATTATTCATGAATATTACTTTTTACAAATTCAGTGGCAGTGGGTAGTGGGACAAAAAAAAAGCGGTTAGAAAGACCCCCCCCCCCCCAAACTCTTTCTCAACAATAGACTTCCCACTTATTTCTGTTTTGTTCAAAACCGAAAATTTCAACCCAAAGACCAAGAACAACGGTATTTTTCAATTTTACCAAAGAGATTCAGATTCAAACCCTGATAGCTGAGGTTCCCCAAAATAGGTAATATCTGAGTAAATTAGTGCTATTTTCTGTCTTGCCCCCATCGTGCAATTTGTGAGATGCAAAGTTCTCTCTATTGAATAATATACCAATAATAATCATGTTACTATCCAGTTTATGCTCATCATTTGGAGATATAAATTTAAACATTTTGGTCACAAATAGCAATTCCTGTCTGGCTCAGCGATTATTACCTTCCTTAGACCGATATAAATTTGTTCAGTTTAAATAAAGTATCGATATTAAGTATCGCCATTTTTTTCTCCTTATATCCAAATTATTCAGAATAGCAGCAGACTTGCTCGCTTCATAAGTTTTAAAAATGTTTGCTCTTCCAGACGCGATCAATATTCGACTGTTCTAAAAGCCAGTCGCATTCATTTATTCCCCATAAAACGTAAACGCAACATATTGGAGGACATGTCGTTCAGATAATTCACGAATAAAATTATACTGACCCAAAATAAATAAATACATTGAAAATCAAAATCTAGTTTATTTGATTGTTCTTTTTTGTTTTATATTGATGCTTACAGGATTTAAACATGGCTAAAAAATCGGGTTCATTTTAGTAAAGAAGGCAAGTCCTTCGTTTTGGATGCCAGTTTCAGTAACATCTTTACACACGGCAATTTCGTCTTTTCAGCTACAGATCCTCAATCCATTTGTAATAGGGTCTATATAAAAAAAACGATAATTCTCAAAATCCAATTAAAGTGCTAGTCATTTTCAAAACCGGTTAAAAGCCGGTTTGGGCAGACTTAGATATGTGCCCTTTCCACACACATTTTTCAGGTAAATTACAAAATAAATTACCCATGAGGGGGAAAAAGACAGATTAATTATAATTATAAAAAATAATTAAACAAAATAATAATAATAATATAAAGAAATGCAAAAATTAAAAAACAAAGAAAACTTTTATATTAAAAGATAATCTAAAAAGCCAGGCTGTGTAAAAAATCGAAATAATCTAACAACTGGCAACAATAAACTGGAAGTGAGAAAAACAATCAATCCAGCTCGTGTAGTAGGCTGTTGATAATTCATAGATTCGTGAAACCTTGGTAATGGCCTATTAAAATACATAATTTATGTAAGTACTCTCTCTAATATATATATATATATATATATATATATATATATATATATATACATATATATATATGTGTATATATATATATATATATAATTAAAAACAAGGGGTAAGGTAAATCAAAATACCTTTTAAAGCATGTTAAGATGCGATGATGTT
>OY744522.1:82643820-82768820 GCA_963556195.1 Sepiola atlantica
AAGAGTGCTTGGAAGCGTGGCATAGTATTTTTATTATTATTATTATCATTATTATTGTTATTATTATTATCATCATTATTATTATTATTATCTTATTTTCTTTTCCTTGCTACTTTCCGGAAAAGACAGACCACGTCGCATTACATCTCTTCCACAACGGTTATTACTCTGCGTGCGCCCCCGACGGTGCCTTAATGTTTTTATAGCCTCTCTTTGCTTAAAATTTATGACAACCTTCAGCAAGAGCACACAAGTGAATAAATCTTTGGCCATTTACGATATTGCCGGATATATCAGGGTTAATATAAGTAATGTATGGGAAACTTAAACGATAGAAAGTCGAATGAATTAGCCAAGCGTTGTCAGTTTTAACAATAAACTACCTTATCACTTATATCTGTAGTCAAACGGAACGACGATGTACGTTCGTGTATGTATGTATGTATGTATGTATGTATGTATGTATGTATGTATGTATGTATGTATGCAGACCTTTAGCAAAGGGAACGAGCTAGAAGAACATGCTAGAATTTTGAGGGTGACAAGGAGCAGCAGCAAGTTCTTTTTTATTTTGACAGAGCATGAGAAATTTTAGCCAAATGAGCGGTAATACCGACCCTTTTGTTGTTCCATTGTCTGCTGCAATGATGCACGAGCAAAAAATAAATTAGCAATTAAGTAAAAGAGTAGAGAGCAAAAGCGGGCGACTGTCTGACATGTTCGACCCTATTGTTCTGATAACAATATAGAAACAATAAAGTGTGTATGATTTATCTACAAATAATATAGAAAAACTTTGGTGAAATCATAAACAGGTTATTTATGTATGATTTAAACTATTCGGACTACTATTTTCATTTTGATTGTTTTGGGGGATTAAGGAGTACAACTTTTTCTTCGATGTAACTTCCAACTTTTTTCAGGAGCATCTTTTCGAACTCATGAATATGTATGTTAAGTGCAGGTATTAATACGAAATTTAAAACTAAACACTTTATTTAATCCAGGGGGCTATATTGTTCTCGTTCCGTCAGCCATGACCGATAGAAGTGTTAATTATTATGTTATTTTTAGTTATTATTGCTTGTAGTGAGGATTGAATCTTCAACCTCCAGGTAACTATCACTTCGAACTGATAATCAACCACTTCAACCGTTACGTGATGGGTCCACATAATGCAAATTATCAATCCTCATCTTAAAAAGTTCCAAAACAGGAAATTTATGGTATAGATAATGGGAATAGCAACATGTTCTTTTTAAGAGCTGGGTGTCTACTTTTATATTTCTAAAATAAGGAGCATGGAGAAGAGCCATCTACAATTTGGGAAAAGTAGAAAGAATTGGGAGCAACTAAAACTTTAGTTGACGGGTAAAGTTCTGCATGTGTGTATGTATGTATGTATGTATGTATGTATGGATGGATGGATGGATGGATGGATGTGTGCATGTATGCATATACATATGTAAATATGTATACATGTATGTAAACTGTGTCCATCGCTTTATTGCAGATTACAAAATAATCAATATTTCAGTAAATATAAGTTATAAAAAGCTGAAAATTACACCATCCAAGGACTGTATTAAGGTGAGATAAATCCTAAAATTTCATCAAAATTCATGTTATATTTAAAAAGTTATGTTATTTTTTTAATATTCAAGGAATTTTCACCGTCCATCGCTTTATTGCAAGTCTTCTAAGATAATGTTTTAGCTCAATAAAACAATACCAAAGCATCATAAATTTATATTGAACACATTTTCTGGGGAAAATTAACAAAAACAAAGGCACATCCCGAGGGCTAAGTGTCAAACAAACGAATTATTTGTCCACATATCCCCCATGTTTTGAAATTACATTAAACAACCTTTTGTCCACCGAGGAGGTCAATTGTTTGATCTGAGATGGAGTAATGGTTCTGGCAACGTCGACTATTTTGTTCCAAAGGGCATCCTTCGAAGAAAACTGCTCTCCTCCCTCATAAACTCCTCGTTTCAATATTGACCATAGGTGTTCGATGGGGTTAAGGTCCGGAGAACACGGTGGCCAGGACATGAGGGTTTCTCCAACAAAGCCCTGAGATCCAAGGAAGGATGTAGTTGCCCTAGCAGCATGAGATGGGGCATTGTCATGCATAAAAATAATCTTAAAACGACGTGACAAGGGAAGATCATCTAGCCATGGTAACAAATTCTCATTTAGAAAGGCAGTGTAGGCATTGCTGGTGAGCTTGACACCTTCTGGCACTCGGAATGGTCCACATAGCTTATCCCCAATAATTCCCGCCCAAAACATTATGCCTCCACCTCCCTGTTGGCGACGAAATCTATAAGGCATTGGAGTTCCATTTGGATTCCAAACTTTGGCCCATTCGTCCGGTCCATCAAGGGTAGCACGAGCCTCATCTGTAAACAGAACATTTTGGCAATCCATTTTCATATATTTTTGTGCCCAAGCCAATCGTTTTTCTTTGTGGGTTTGGCTCAATGGAGGCCTTGGAATAGGTTTGATGTTCCTTGCCATTTCATTCAGTACATTGCATCGGGCTTGTCTGGACCTTGGTATGACTCCAGCCCTCGCAAAAATTGTTGCACTGGTGCTGTTTGGGTTGCGCACAATCTCTCTACGAATTTTTCGAAGATCCCGATCAGAAAGGTTCCTCCTTGTGCCCTTATCTTTCCTGGACTTGATGTTGGGGTTCTTGACGAATGTAGCTAAAGTTCGGGGATCCCTTTTTAGTTCTGTGGCTAAATTTATGATCGAGAGTCCTTCTGCTAGTCCTGCAATAATCCTCTGCTTCTCGGTAGCTGTTAAACGTCCTTTTTTTGGCATTTTATGAGACCTGCAATAAAGCAATGGACGGTGAAAATTCCTTGAATATTAAAAAAATAACATAACTTTTTAAATATAACATGAATTTTGATGAAATTTTAGGATTTATCTCACCTTAATACAGTCCTTGGATGGTGTAATTTTCAGCTTTTTATAACATATTTACTGAAATATTGATTATTTTGTAATCTGCAATAAAGCGATGGACACAGTTTATGTGTGTATGTATATATGTGGTGCATGGACGTGTGTTAAAAGCACACAGACGTCCAAGTGAATAACAGAGCTTCTCCCAGTCAAAGCTACCTCAGCTGCATGTCACGAGTACTGCTTTGCTAATGAGGCTCTAGTGAACGGCAAGTGTTCAGCGCTACAAAACTGGTCTCCCACTTCCTTGTGGACTAAGGTTATTGAACCAAGGGTTGAGGGTGAGGTAACCCGAAGAGCAACGTCCAGGGGAGATTAGGCCCTGTCAGCTGTGGTATGCATGACTCACCGATGTGTGGAATATTCTCTGGTGCCAAACAACTTAAGTCCCAGCCCTAAGTCCAGTGGCATCGGGGGTAAAAGTGGCTAAGAACAGACATTCTAGGAGAAGCTAATCTCCGATATAAAAAAAGCAAGAAGGTGTAAGGTTACACAGACGGACCCTTTAATAATTATGTACTGTTGTAGCATGTGGATGACATCCCGCCTCTTTTGTTGTCCAGGGACGTAAAAACTCTGTGATACTAACAAAGCAGCTTGCTGGCCATCTTGCTATTGCTTGTCACCTACTATACGGCTGCTGAGTACTAGAGAGTGGTATAGGTGTTGTACAATCCTATGTTACTTAAATCCCTCGATGTACAGTTGTCTCTTAACGGTAATCTCTCTTGCCATCGAGTTTGCCATTCCATTGACAGAAAGTCCTATGGTGATGGGCGAGTAGTGACGGGTACTGAGAGGGTAATCATCTGTCAAGATGGGCAATCACCATGTATGTCGAAGCTACGTCCTTCGACTGCCACCTATGTTTCCAGCCTTGTAAGTCAGAGGCAGGTCTTCAAAGTCATCGACGAAGTCATGAAAGGACAGACGGTAATGGTACTGACAAAAGTTGCAATCTAGAAGATGGCAATCATCTATTAAGATAGGCAATCACCATGTATATATATCTGATGCATGTATGTGTGTAGGTATATATATATGTGTGTGTGTGTGAGCACATGTATGCATGTAAGTGTATGTATTTATATCTATATATTTATGCATGTTTAGCTGATGCAGTGGTTATGGGTGCAGACTCAGGGCTTGGTTCTCTTGGGGTGAATATATCTCTTTCACTAAACCCCCTTGAGGAAGGTTTGAATCTATCTCTCACCTATGGCTCAAATATTAGGGTAAATAAGACTCACAAGCCTTTATAGGACAACTAGTCCTGGAAAAAAACTGTGATACGACTCCGGCAACAAAATAAGTCTTTGTTATGTAGTACACATTGTACTTCTGAACAATGGAATCATACCCCATGTCAATCAACCAGGATAAACAATTGCACATGGAGACTCACTTGAAAAATATATTTCTGTCAAGGAATATTTAACAATATCTCAAATTTAAGTTTAAGCAACAAAAACGTTTGGTTAGCTTTGATCGTTTAGTTTTATGGCATATCAGCCCTTTGCTTTCATAATTCAACCCTGAATTAAGTCATTTATGCTTTTGTAATCCATAAAATATTTCTAGATAAATTTAGTTTGTAGGCATATATTTTGTAAATAAATAGTCTGTTAGCGACAGATTCTATCTATCTCATAGATGAGATCCTGACAGGTACTACCACTCTGGGTCAGAGTGGACCTTGGGGTAATGAAAACTAAAGGGGTGACACCACACTCCCCAAACTCTCAAATTGGAGCCTCACCACCAGATGCATTTTAAAGCCATATCAAATACCGAGTAGACATAGTTTGAGTAGTTGATAAGGTTAGGAAGTAAGGTAGGAAGAACAAAAAATAAATACAAAAGGTATAATGAGCTGTGAAAGATTAATTTTGGGTTTTTTTGGTGAGTGTGGTGAGAACAACTTACTCAAGAGCGCCCTGGGCAGTTTAGTGTCGCACCAGGAACCAACAAAAAAAGGAAAAATGTAATATTAAATTTTAGATTTCATTAAAATATCATGAAACACATATGTCTGTGGATAATAAATATTTATTTATAAAAATAATTTTTAAAGCTCTGTTAAAGTTGAGCACTTTGAAAGAAATCTGAAAAGTTTCTAATTAAGAAGTAATCCAAGTTCCTGCCCTTCGCAGGTCGAACACTTTCTGAGACTTATATAGAGTTTATTTCTCTCAAATTCAAATATAGCTGTCACGGTGGCCGAGTGGTTAAAAATTTTTGATCAGAGTCATTTGGGTTCAGGGTTCAAATCGTCTGACCGGTGGTACAGCTATATAAGCCACACTAATGATTGTTATAGACTATGTATGTATGTCGATAATAAATATTTATTTATAAAAAGTATTTATACATAGATATGTGTGGGTGTATGTGTCTGTATTCAGCGTTCACTCCCTATTTACACTCACTACACTTGAATACAAGTGCTATTCTTATTCAATTTGTTTTTTTCTTCTTTTTTTATCTTGTTTTTAATATTTAAAAAACTTTTCTTCACCACTAAACGAGGCATATTGAGACTAAAGTGTAAGGGGCTATTGTGGTAGGAGTCAAATTTCGGGTGGGGGAGGGGTCAGCTTTGGTGGGGAGCTGGGCAGCAAGATCTTTGTTCACATTACATTTACATTTCTGTATGTTTGTATGGTCGGGTGAAAAGAAAGCAGGGAGGGAATTCCAAAGGCAAGCAGTCCATAGAAAGATACTATCAGAGTAGAAAATCTTCCCGCATCTATGGACCTCTATAGCAACACTGAAGAGGTTGGATTTGCTGCTAGTTGTGTGGGTCGGGAGTATTTACGTGGGTATCCTATTCTAGTTCACTCTTTTCCTCTTTTTGTCTTTTATTTTACATTTCTATCTTTTTATGTTGTTTATTTTCTGTCCTTTTTTCTACTCCCATCTTTTCTTTTTTATTCTCTTTCTCTCCTATATTTTCTTTTTCGTTCTCATTAGCAATCTATTTTTTTTTCAATTTTGCTTTCTTTCTTTATCTATTTTATTTGTTTCTTTTTTTTCCTCTTTTTTCTTATTACTTTTTCTCATTATTCTCTTTTTTCGTCCTACTTTTCTTTTGTTCCTTCTTTGTGTTTTTTCTTTTTTCTTTTTTCTTCTTTCTTTTTGTTATTCTTTCCTCATGTTCTTCTTTTCTTTTCTCTCCTCCTTCATTCTGTTCCGTGTGCTTTTTCCTCCTTTCTTTTCGTCTTTCTTTTTCTTCTTTCTTTCTTGTGTATTCCTTGGTCCTGGTGTTCTTTTCTAGTAAGTTGCAGGAGCTATTCGCAATATGCAGTTGGTAATATGATTAAAGGTGAAATGACTTTGTAACCAGCTAACCCCATAGGAAGATTAGATAGTTAATTAATTAGTTAGCTTAATTATACGACATAGACAAAATTTGAAATTAAAAAAACTTGCTTCCACGATTTTAGGAAAGCTAGAACATCATATAATGTTCGAAGAAATGAAAGCATGACGTCATGTGGGCATGCTCCAGTCAGAAGAAACTCCTAGTTAAGTTAATGGAGGCCTATTAGTATAAGTTAAATAAAATATATTTTAAGTTAAAATCGCCTTCTTCTGTCTTCTGTATTTCCTGAGAAAAGAATCAAGCGGACATTTTCAATCCTGGCCAATAGAAATCCTTAAGTAATAAGTAATGGTTTGCTTTTATCTTTATTTTTTATTTTTTCTCGCCTTCTTTTTGTCTCTTTTTTTTCTTTCATTCTTCGTCTTTTATACTTTATATTCTTCTTTTCTTTTCATTCTTTCTTTCGTTTATTTTTTATTTTTCTACTTTAATTTCTTCTTTCTCATTTTCTTTTCTTCTTTTTTTACTTCCTTTACATTTTTCGGTTCTCTTTCCTTTCTTTCTTTTCTTATCTCTTTTCTTCTGTCCCTCTTTTCATACAATTCCTTTGTTACTTCTTTCTGCTTTTTTCTCTTTTTTTTTCTTTCTGTTCTACTTTGCTTTCTTTTCTTTTCTTCTTTTACTCTGTTTGATAAAAAAAGAAGAAAATAGACGAGAAAAGAAAGACGATTTCTTTTTCTCTTTTCTCTTTTCTCGTTTCTTACTTTTTCTTTTTTTTCCCTTTTCTTCTTTCGTCTTTCTTTTTTCTTCCATTTCTTCTTTATATCTTTTCTTATCTCTTTTCTTTTTCATATTTCTTTCTTTTCTATTTTTTCTTTTCTTTTTTCAATTTCATTCATTCCTTCTCCTCCACTTTTCTAAACCTATGCCTATTCCCGAGAACAATAAATTATCAGCACGTTTTTTTGTTATGTTTACCATAGTGGCCATATTGGAAAAAAAATATAACCAAAGCCCAATACAACTTGTGTTACCTAACTCAAAAGAAGAAGAAAAAAGAAACCCGAATGTTATCAATAACATACCCATTCCCCCTGTTCACCTACACACCTGTGGCGTCATTTGTCCTTGCAGACTTTAGGCAAGCAAATGCAATCCTCTGGGAAGAGGGGGGATTTTATAGCCATGTTGTTAACATATTTAGCTTCATTTTGACACACGTTCAGCAAGGCAAGCGCCATGTCGCACTGATCCTTCAAACCATTCTTGTCGTTGAATGCAATTGTTTGTTATGTATGAGTTCGTGCTGTAAAAAGTTATGCCCTCAATTGGATATTGCTGTTAGGCACCCTCTTGCCATCTGTCGCACTGGAAACATAGCTGTTCACAAGCAGATCGTGGCCGGTGTTACAGTAGACAAGGGTATGGTGTGTTTTGTGGGTATGTACATCCCGTCTGCATGTACACACCCAGAATGTTGACTTTGCCTCCACACGATAAATTTAATACAAGGTCGGTTTAAAGTGGAGTACCTTGAACCAGAGTCAGTTTTGAGCTGATTAGACATATTTGTTCAAATTTGGCCACTCAGCCAAGGTGATCTCGTGCACGAGCTCGAATGGTTGATACTCTAAATGTCAAGTTTGTGCACAGTTTCTAGATATTGTGAAGGCAATGTAACTATTCAGTTCGTCCTTTTATATCTGTTTTGAGGGAACTTGTGATAAAACATTAATAAACTTTCATATCGGTTTTCAATTTTTGACTAATAGTTGAACATGAAGCCCTCAATGATGTTTGGCTGCGACTCACATACTGCATGAATATTAAAACATCGATGCTCGAATTGTATAGGGTGAAGCAATGACCAACGTAATAACTCATGCCTGTTAACTGAGTCGAGTTTTTCTAGTGACGTCATTGATAGTGGGTAGTAAGAACCACTATTAATGAGGACCAGAAGTGTTCAAGGCGCTTACACACATGCATCCATCTGCTTTCAGCAAGTAATCAGAGTAAGCACACTCACGTTCATAGAATTATTCATTCACTTGGAAATCATTGTTAATTTGTTCCTGCTATTGTGACTTTATTCCTCTGCCAAGAACACGGCTACCCACCTAAGCATTATTCATTCACTTTGACAAAAGGAACACGTTAACGATGATTTCAAACGTATTTCCTTTTTTTATAGATTTCAAGCACGAAAGAAAATAAGAAAATTACAACATAACCTACAACGATTACGGCATTGCATTAAAGTTTTATTTCCAAGTCTTAAAAAATAAATTAAATTGTATTTTTAATCCCGAAATAAAATTCTAAGAATAATTAATAAGTTTTATGCAAAATGTGTGCGAAAATTTAATGAAACAAGCAAGATATTAAAATAATAATAGATTGTAAATAAACAGTCTGTTTGGAACCTCCACCTCCCCTAAAACATGACTGTTTTAATTTATTCCAAGTTTTTACTATATTGTAAATAAACTCTTCGTTTTGTAAGACAAACACATTTTAATTTATTTCAATAAATGTTCTATTAATTAATCATTTTAAATTATTGATTTTGTGTTACTTTACTGAATTCGTAATCTTTCATGTTTGATTTACTTTTTAGTTAAAAAAACTCAAGAAACATCATTTATCTTTTTCAGAAATGAGAGCAACTTTTATCAAATTATTCAGCTAAAACTAATGATAATGAAATGTTCATATAAAGAATAAGATTGCCTAAGAACAGGGATTTGTCTTCTTGTGTTTATAAACCAAGAGATATTTCCATACAGCATAACTGATACTAGGTTTTTCATTCGATGTAGACTAGGTTGTCATAAGAATCAACTCAAACATTAAAATAATCCGGAAAGAATGAAAATGTTCATGTTTTAAAAATTAAAATATTTATGACATTTTATTATTAAGTATTAATTTAATGTTTGCTGCCTAACCTACGCAAATTACATGAAATAATGTATTTGTACTAAGATTTCTAATAAAGTAATGGGTTAATTATATTAAATTTCATTAAAATTGGTTGATTTCCTGAAATGTTAATAGTCTGATTGTTCGACAGATCTCGTTTGTTACTTTAGAGCATGATGTTATTTTCCAGTGCTCTGGACTGATTATATTACGTTGGTCATGGTGAAGACGCCCCCGTCTTCCACTAACAAATTTCTAATTGATCCCTGCTTGCAAATTAAACACTTTATACCATCGAGGCCCTGTGTGCAAGGATGTCTGAAGGTAAAATGTTAAAAAAAATATATAACAACAGTAGCAATACATGTTTAAAAGAAAATAACAAAACAACATTACAGTGCATGTGTGTTAATCTGGTCCAAACTTAAATCCCATCTCAGACTTGTACTCTTTTGAAAATCACCATGAGGTTGAATTAGAAAATATACACGGTGTCCATAAAGTCTTTATACAGTTTAAAAAATGTATTACGAAGATATATCTTGACCAAATTTTTGGTTTTACTCCATGTTTTGTATATTCAGATATTTTGTTAATAAAAGGCCAATTACTAAGTGAACCCTTAAAAATAGCTACTCCTCAAGAGAGTGCACAAAATTAAAATAAAAATAAAATTGACAAGATACTTTATGGGCACCCTGTATAATTTATTGAACAAATACTGAAAGATTAATGTAAGCGGGATAATTCTCTGTGGGTTTTTTAAAATGACAAACCGATTTGTTTATGAAGAATTATTTCTAAGTGGGCACCCGTATGATAGATGTTTTTAGGGAGGGGGGGGGATAAGTACCATGTGCTCCTAGAGCCGGCACTGCTGATATACTTAGGATAAGTTCAGGAAATGATCTCAACGGTTGTTACCTTCTATGCTAGTCACAGCAACTAATTTGAATGCATTGTTGGGTATTCCTTTACCAGTCATAGTCGTTATGGTTTTATCTGTTAACTAGATCGCGATATTGGTTTTACCCCTTTCGTATCTGGAAGATCACTTAGGATGAATGGATGAACACGAATAAACGTTGAGTATTTAAATACTTATAACTAGCAAACCACACTGGTTGTTGATGGTCAGCATTGTACATTAAATATATTCCATTGTTTACTTAGCAGCGAAATAACGTGAACTTGTAACTAACACAAAATTTGAAAAGGTATTGTTAAGTAATGTAAATAAAAAGATACATTGTCCACAGAGCAAAGCGTGTGTTTATATTGACAACGACTTAAGATAATCCATCTTTGTAGACAGAGGTTTGAATTTTATTCTCCCTGCCTTGTATATAATTATGAAATTTCTTTGGTCTTTACAGAGATGACGGACTCTGCCTGTCATGCAACCACAACGGAAACACACTAGATAGATTTAGAAAAGAATTAACAAACACCTTCCAAATACTCAGTTTCAAAATCACCATTAAAACAAATTTAGACCAAGTAGATTTCCTAAATACCACACTGAATCTTACAAACAATACACACATGCCTTTCCACAAACCCAATGAGACACTCCAATACATACACAAGGGATCCTGCCCCCCCCCACTGTCATTAAAAATTTAGTCAATAATATTAGCCAAAGAATTTCAAACTTCTCATCCAGTCCCGAAATTTTCAACCAGGCAGCACCCTATTACAACAAAGTGCTCTGCGACACCGGGTTCAGAGACGAGTTCTCATACACCCCCACCTGAGACCAACCACAGGGGAACCGCAATAGAAGGAGGTCGGTGATCTGGTTTTCCCCACCCTATTCCACCAATACCAAGACAAAGGTAGGCCACCTTTTCCTTAACTTATTCGACAAACACTTCCCCCCCACACACACAACCTGCACAAACTTGTTAACAGAAATTCTATTAAGATTAGCTACTCCACTGCCCCATCGATAAGAAAAATCATCTCTGCGGAACCCAAAGCAATTGCAAATGCAGCCTGCTCATGCCAGGACAAAAACAACTGCCCCCTAGAGGGAAATTGCAAAATCGATTCACTCGTATGTGAAGCCACCGTCACAAGCCAGACTACCGGTAGAGCAGAAAAAATACATTGAGAAGCTTCAAGCAAAGATTATACGCACACAGAAACACCTTCAGATACAAAAACAAGGCAAATACGGCACTCGCAACCCGAATATGGCAACTTAAAGAAGAAAATACACCTTCACCATCAAATGGAAAGTAATTGAGAGAAACCCATCCTTCTTTCCAGCAATAAATAGATGTCCTTTGTGTGATAATTTTAACACTTTATCGGCGGGCTTAACGTCCAGAGCATTCTACTTCTTTTTAAGGGAAGGAACGATGCATTTTAAAGCTAGTGACGTCAAGCTGTGTTAATACTACACTTACAGTGCTCAACTTTTTCGAGGAGTGACAAATAATGATAAATATTTGTTATTGTTTATTATCTATGTACGTATACGTTTCATCCTTTTTCAATCAGGACTCATCAGCAGAGAGATATGACTATTCACTACCGGTCATGCGATTCGAAACCCTGGATTACAAGTATTTTCCAACTCAAATCCGATGTCGGCCAATTTTAAATAGCGAATAAACGATGATAATTTTAACACTTTATCGGCAGGCTTAACGTCCAGAGTATTCTACTTCTTTTTAAGGGAAGGAACGATGCATTTTAAAGCTAGTGACGTCAAGCTTCAGATCGATTTTTGTCTTTACCAGCTAGCCATACAAAATAATGAAAAATATTAATTAAGTTAATTATTCTTAATATTCTTGAAAACTCTGTTGTAAGGCATCTGTGCGAAATTTTGATGACTTTCCTTCTTATATGATGAAGAGAATTAATAAATAGGTCTCTGAAACATATGTACACAATTAATTTTGTTGATGTCGAAGTTTTGGAACTTGTATACTTAATGATGAATATGTCATAATTTTGTAGCTTTGTAAGTCGTTATATATATATATATATATATATATATATATATATATATATATATATATATATTATACGTTATTTATTTAAAAACTATATATTACATACTGAACAGAGATAATGTCAGCAGTATTTAAATTAAAATATGAGATTAATACTTAATGTTTTAGGTTTCAATAATTTTTAATAATATGCCATAGATTCGGTTACAGACTGATCTCAAATCTACATTGTAATAAAATAAATTCCATAATCATATGGGCTTACCTATATACAATGAGAAGAGTTTGAATTACTTACTAGACACCATCTTTGAGTGTCTTCGCTCTCTTTGTACATTACAAGGGTTTGTAAAGACAATTTGACATGAGGATACTTCCCCCTACAATTAAACGCTGACCAAATATTTAAAATAACATAGTATTCGCAGCACAAATAAGATCCCCTCAGCACGGCTATACACTTGCTCATATGTGGAATGGTGCACCTTCTCCTAGTTATGTTACCTCAAGTAACAACACTCAGACTAGATGGATTCTTGTCCTGGAATCCGGTAAGACCAAGAGACCACAAGAAAGATATACTATAACATAGTTAACTGGTCAATTGGGGGAGAGGAAAATTTATTCTTAACTTCTTTCATTTATCAAACGTTGAGTTATGAAAGGACTTTAATAGAATATTCGAATATCTATGTATCTCATATAGAGATTAAGTGTTAGCCCCAGGAAGGGCCTACTTGATATCTGAGAACTTCGACTAAAATAAAATGAAACAAACAAGTATATACCGAGCCAACACTACCTTCCTCTGAACACTTTAACCAGAATGGGAGGGGGCTGCTGAAGAGATGCTTAAACAGGGCTCTGGAGGCCTCTATAGTCTTAATTCATTTTTGCACGCTTACACAAAATTATATAGAGTCTCTTCTAATAGAAAGAACATATTAAAAAAACGTTACTGCGCATGCACATTAACTTTGCATAAACTTACATTCCGTCAAAATTCCACTTTTCTGGAAATCGCTATGATGTTAAATTTGAAATTGTGTATTCCTTATAAAATATATGATTTATGAAATGAATGCTGAAAATCTAATTAAAATTACATAATTCTTTTTTATGAGCACCCATATCATAGATTTTGTGGGAACCTTGAACCTCTAGTGTTAACTTATTACCAACTGATAGTGGTTCTCCCAAAATCAAAATTTGAATTTACCAACTGCAAAGCAAAAAAACATACTCTTTGATAATGTGACGTAGTTTTGGTTACAGACTGACATCAAATTTATATTGTAATAAAATGAATTCACAAAACATATGAGCCTATCTATATACAAGTACACACATTTATACACATATTATTATACTATTTTTAAATCATATAAAATAACTGTTAAAATAACCTTTGGTTTTGAGATTAACATATGTTTGAAAAAAAATGCCATTTTAATTGTTCTAATTCACCGGAATTTGCAATTTGCTTCTCATTGTCACCCATTTGTTAATAGGTTTTTGTCTATTATATTCACCTTTTCTCACTGTATGTTGTTTCATCCCCACTCGCTCTTATTTATCCGGTGTATTTCACAATCGCTCCCCCCCTCTCTCTCTCTCTCTCTTTCTTCATTAAGAATCAAAGGTAATAAAACTAACTATGAAGCAGAAGATTGGAATAGTCCATTCCAAACAATAGAGAATATCGCCACAAGTATTAGTACTATGTAATCCATACCTGGAGAGATAAAGAGAGCAAAATAGATAGAGAGATATAATGAACAGAAAGACGAATTTTGGATTTTGTCTTTATATTTTAAAATTTAACTTTGCTTTGAAAACTTATTTTTCCTGATTCAAGCAGCTCATTTTCCTGATGTAAATCCGAGCTCTATAGGGGACCCAACGGGTCACATTTTTTCTAATATTTATATTAAGTTTTCTGGTTTCTCAATTTTCAAAAGTTATCATTTCAACGGCGTTTCAAACTGTAGTAACACCTTTCTCATTATTATACACACGCGCACCTACGCGCTTCACTACAGATCAGACATAAAAAACAGTCTCTTCAATAACACCAGAAGATGGTCGATCTTCAGCTACACCGTAAGACTTTACCATGAAAAAGAAAAAGAAGAAAAAGGAAAATATTGTCTGTATTACCATGAATAGGGTTTTATAAAACCGAAAAAATGATTTAATAAATATTTCATTTATTTGACAAAATCTCGCGTCAAGTTGTCTGGTTTCTCAATTTTCAAAGTATATACATACATATATATATATATATATATATATATATATATATATATATTCATTGCTCTCATCAGTATAGGGGTGATAATTTCAGACGGTCACCAGGCGCGAACCCGGTTCACAGAATCACCTTTGACTTCGCACGTTTCTGCTCTATCCTCTAGGCTATAGGAAATTATCACGTGATACAGAGAAATTAAGTTATATTTATGCCGTGCAGTGGTCTATAAACATCAAGACACTCTAGAGGACTCAACGAAAGTAATCGGAGACTCGCTTTGTAGCTTAAGTGAATGTCTATTTTTTTAATATCTCTGAACATTGCTCAACTTTAATATTCTTAAAGGGGATTTTATAATAATATTCATAAATAAATATTAAATTATATTTTCCCACAGACGACCTCGTTTCGAGTTTATGCTTTCATCAGTATATATATATATATATATATATATATATATATATATATATATAAGATAGAGAGAGAGATAAATATCACAATCTTTTAATTTTTTTTAATCAATGGATATCTTACTTAACCCTCTCTAACATTAGCCCGATGTCGTTCAGGGCTAGGAGCGGGAGTTTTTGTTTTTTTTGGTAATCCTTTTGCCCCGGCAACGCCGGGTATCGCACAGAATCTGCTAGTCTAATATAATTCTGTTAAGATTGAACCTGGGATGTTAAAACCACATCTCTTTTTAAAGACGAGCCAAATAACTGTCTTTTCTTTTTTTATGTATTGATTGAATTTAAAATATATCGAAATAATGGCATTCGTTTTCATCACAACCAGGTGCCAAGCACCCACTGGTCCAATTATAATGATTACTCCTACCTTTTTCTCAAACACTCAATGGCAAGTTTCATTATTTTAGTTCAAAGTAATGCCGATGGAATTGACTGAAAGAATCTCTTTATATAGACAAAACATTAAAAAAAAGATTCTGAAGACAAAGAATATTGGAAAGAAATAGAACTCATTTTTGGAGAGAGGGGAATGGCTGGTTTTAAATTCTATCACAAGTGTCTTATTGAAGATAAAAAACATTTGTTGCTAAAAAAACAAAAATGAAAAGTAATAAATCAGTAAAAGAAAGAGAAAAAAGAACATTGAATAATTTATTATATATGTATACACTATATGTGCGTGTACATTTTATTTTCATTATTTTAGACTTTTAAACAGCTTTACTTATTTTTTCTCTCTCTCTCAAATGAGAAGGGGAAATCTGCGTGGAAACAAAAAGTTGAGTTGAAAAGAAAGAAATGAAAAAATATAATTAAAACAAAGATGCGACTCTTTTGAAATGAATGTAGCTCTCTACACGATAAAACACATTCTAGTAGATTTTCGAATTTTCTTTTACTTGGTCTTCTGCCATATATATATATATATATATATATATATATATATATATATATATATATATATATATATATATATATATATATATACGTTTATAATAAAGTTTGCTTTGTGTTTGCAATGGCCTGTGGTGCAAAGAATAGTTCATATTATTTAAAAAGACACAATGTGTTTCCAATTGGCTCAATGCTAAAAACTTAAGAAACTATATATTTATATATATATATATATATATATATATATATATATATATATATGAAAAAGAGAGTGAGTGAGGAAGGTGAGAGAGCGAGAAACTTTATTGACGGTAATAAAATGTAAAGCTTATAATTTACGAGAACATTGTGACCCATTGGGTCAGTATTTGTTATATATTTTATTACATATATAATTTCTTGGAAATTACAATACTTGTAAAAACATGATTATCAACCCAAAGAATTTCACAAAGTTAGAATACATCGTGATGTTATAATAAACCCTCTATGACTCTTTTTTCTCCACTCTCTTCCATCTCTCCTTCTCTCTTCCATCTCATTGTGATGCCCTAATATACCTCCTTCTCTCTTCCCCTCTTTTTTTCTTTCTCTCTCTTTGACTTGTTTACATCATTCTTTTTCTCTCACGACTTCAGAGGAAGTGTGCATGGTGACAAGAAAATAAGATAACAACATCATCAAAGTTTTAGTAGTATATCGATTATAAAGACTTTAAAATATTAAATTTAGTTGTAAATAACAATTCCTCCCATCTTAAAACACCAATAAAAGAAACATGCTATTTGTTCATTTGGCAAAATGTATCTTCTCTGGCAATAATAATAATAAAGGGTTTTATTTTAATTTGTTTAGGAAGAAAAATGAGGATGTCATCTATGTATCTGCTGTAAGTATTGTTTTGGAATATGCAGTGTTTAAAAGGTTCGATTTCCAGAAATTATAGGAATAGGCAGGCCAGTACATAAGCCAGAGGGTTTCCCATGCACAAGACGAACTTTTGTCTATAGTAAGTGTAATTGTATTTAAAGAAAGTCAGAAGAGTAAGATTCTTGATTATGTCGATGATAATTTTGATTGAAAGGAGCTAGTGAAATTGATTTTGTTGAGGCGTTTAGCAAAGAGATTAAAGCATTTTTATGGATATGTTTGTGTAGATTAATGTGATGCCAAGGCTATTCATAGAGTGGTTTTGTATGTTAATACTTTTACATTTTTGGAGGAAGTCTCTTGTATTTTTGATGAGTGCAAGGTTGATGGTGCCAAGTAAGGTGGTGAGTTATTTTTCTATTGCTTGGCCGATATTATGTAAGAGGCTACCAATGCTGGACATGATCCGGCATAGGGGTATGTCTGGTTGGTGTGTTTTGGGAGTTTGTATTTTTCGTAGAGTGATGTTATGGTTGCATGGTATATGATTAGTGTGTCCGGTCATTGTTTTTTTTTGTTAAGTTTTTGAAAAGCTTGTAAAAGGTTTCATGTTTTTCATTGATGGTCTTCAGGTCTGTGGGTTTATATGTTATTTGTTGGGTTAGATGTGATCTCACAGAAAGAAGAGGAAGGCATACACAGTGCATGAGGTAAAGACAGAAAAAAAGAAAGAAATACAGTGATGATTAACGTATTATCGATACTACTATTACCACTATTGATAAGAACGGTAAGTAGTGTTATAATAACAACAACGTACTGCAGTTTACTCAATTTTCTTGAAATAATAGAGTTAATCTCTATATTAATAAAAATATCAAAAATATCTTGTGTGTAAATGTGTATCTCCACGATACATAACTTTAATATTTACACATGAATTTTTGTTATTTTTTTTTTTACTATTGTTTTATAATTTATTGTAATGAAAAAGAAAAAAGAGAAAATGAGAAAGATTTTAACGAGTAATATTTAAGATGTAAAAATATGTACAAACGAATATAGCAACATAATTTATGAGACAACACCTCCACCTGGGCAATGTCGGACAAATACAGCTAGTATATATATATATATATATATATATATATATATATATATATATATATATATATATATATATATATATAATGTGTGTGTATATATATATATTATATATTATATATATGTATATATATATTATATATGTATATATATTATATTATATATACGTATATATATTATATGTATGTATATATATTATGTATATATATATATGTATATATATGTATATATATATGTATGTATATATATATGTATATATATGTATATATATATTATATATATGTAAGTATATATATTATGTATACGTATATGTGTATATATATGTATATGTATATATATATGTATATATATGTATGTATATATATTATGTATATATTTATGTATATATATTATATATATATGTATATAAATATTATGTATATATATGTATATATATATGTGTATATATATTATATGTATATATATTATATGTATATATATTATATGTATATATTATATATGTACATATATTATATATTATATTATCTATATATTATATGTATCTATATTATATATGTATATATATATATTATAAATATGTATATATATATTATATATAATATTTATATATATTATATATATGTATATGTATTATATATATGTATATATATTATATATTATATGTATATATATTATATGTATCTATATTATATATGTATCTATATTATATATGTATATATATAATAAATATGTATATATATTATATGTATCTATATTATATATGTATATATATTATAATATGTATATATATTAGATATGTATATATATGTTATATATTATATGTATATATATATTATAAATATCTATATATATTATATATAATATGTATATATATATTATAAATATGTATCTATATTATATATAATATGTATATATATATATTATATATGTATATGTATATTATATATTATATGATATATAATATATAATATATATACATATATATATTATATATTATATATATATTATTTATATGTACATATATCATGTATATATGTTATATATGTATATATATATATATATATTTCATATATATGTGTACATATATATTATATATATTATATAAATGTATATATATATTATATAAATGTATATATATATTATATAAAGGTATATATATCATATATATGTTATATATATATATGTATATATATATATTATATATATGTATATTTATATATTCTATATATATGTATATATATATTATATATATTGTATATATATATGTTATATATATGTATATATATATTATATATATTGTATATATGTTATATATATGTATATATATGTTATATATATATGTATATATATATATTTTATATATATGTATATATATCTGATATATATATTATATATTATATATTATATATATGTATATATTATATATATGTATATATATTATATATATGTTATATATATGTATATATGTATATTAAATGTATATATATTATATATATATGTTATATACATGTATATATGTATATTAAACGTATATATATGTTATATATATATGTTATATATATATATATATGTATATTAAACGTATATATATTATATATATATATGTTATATATATATATATGTATATTAAACGTATATATATATTATATATATATATATGTTATATATATATATATATATGTATGTATATGTGTATATTAAACGTATATATATATTATATATATGTTATATATATTATATATATATATATGTTATATATATGTGTATATATATATATGTGTATATATATATGTATATTAAATGTATATATATTATATATATATATATATATGTTATATATATATATATATTTACATTGAAATCCTTCAATTCCAGGTATTTGGCCACTCGAGTTAAGTGAGAGTGCTGTACTAATGCTTTCCGAGACAGAGTTAAGCGGGGTAAAGTCCTGGGTCGAAGGAGAACGGTAGTAGAAATATAAGTAACTCACACTGGACTGTAAGGGTTATCTAAATCACATGTAGGTTTTTATCAGCTGATTCTAGCCTATGTTCTTTAGTCAAGGGGAGGGTGTTCGGAACATAAACTCCTAACCCGTGCATATGTTTGTCAGAGTCTTTACGGTAGTGTGGGATGTATTCAGTCATGTCAAAAGTGTGTGAGGAGATTGATGATTGTAGATTTGTTTCACTTAGTGCTAGGATATTCGGGGAGTTTACTAGAAGAAAGGTTTCTATGTCATTGATGTTGGTTCTAAGCCTATGGATATTTGTGAATGCTAGCCTCAAGGGCAAAGGTGAAGATGTTTTTTGATGGATGTTTGGTTTAGGCTTGTTTCGTTTTCTTTGTATTGTCATTTTGGTTTTAGATTGAGTGGGGAGGGCAAAGTGGGTGCTTGTTTTGTGCCAATAGGCTCACACATCCAGACCATTAGACAAGACTTGATCCATGGGGGTTGTGGCCTCAGGAAAGCCCACCAGGGATAACTGTAGGGTCCTTTTCCATGCGCGACATGGCATGTACAACTGTTCATGGAGCAGCCGCTCTTAGCACTACCTAAGAGTTAGGGGTCGTGCACTACCAGTCGGAAACAGCAGCCAGAAAAGCTGTCTCACCTGTACCATTAACCTGTCGGAACAAGAGCGACCCAGATTAGTCATGTGAGACTTAGTGACAAAAGACTTTCCCCAAGTTGCCCAGATAGAAAGAAAGAGAGACGGCGTTCATTGTCCTAGTCAGAAAAACAAGGTCAAGCACTGAGTGTCTTTGACGTGCCCCTGCGCTAGTACCTCTGTGCCTGGCTAATAGACAAGACATAGATTTGGTCTTAAAAAACCATTCTTCCATGAATTTATCTCCTCCTCTGGGAGGCGTTGGTTTATTGATTGTTGCCTGAGGCGCCTCTACTGGGTAATGCGGACTGGTTAATTCATGGCTACTTTTGTACTCTTCTAGAATGCGCCTTGGGGGAGCTGGTTTTCCTCACATTAAACTGACCTTGTGCCACAACCTGCTGCCGTGGCTTTCTTTTGCTCTCCTTTTCATACCAACTGAGGAATTTTTTGCACATTTTTATTCTCGGGTCTATTTCGCAAGGGGTCCAACCCTTTTATCTGAATTAGGTATGATTCGGTTTGGTTCGGTTCGCTCCGAGGAGGCTTTCAGGTTGGTTTATTACCGGTCGCCTTTTTTCTAATTCAAACAGTCTAATACGAGCTCAATGGGTGACCCAACTGGTCATATTTTTTTTGATTAGTATATATATACATATATATATATATATATATATGTATGTATATATATATATATATGTATATATATATATATATATGTATATATATATATGTATATATATATATATATATATATGTATATATATATATATATATATATGTATATATATATATATATATATATGTATATATATATATGTATATATATATATGTATATATATATGTATATATCTGTATATATATATATATGTAAATGAATAAATTGACACGTCTATATATTTGATAAAGTATGCTCTGTTTGCAAAGTAGTGTAAAAATAAAATTTCCCATGCTATTGGAAAATAAGTCAATATTTTACACACAAAACAACAACTAAGATTATGCGTTTTACTGTGTAACAAAAAAGAAATTACACTTCAATTGTATTTTGTATTTTGTTTTACCTTTGATAGGTGTAAGTGCCGGGAGGGGTTTCCACCTGTCAGACTGGAGACAGTCGATTCGATACGTCTCGATTTCTGGATGGTAATGGCTTGTCGAATTTTGATTTAATTTCAACTCTTTTGGGAGCAATCAGAATTCATCAAGTCAGATAAAGTTTAACTGAAATACCGAGAAATAATCTTATTATAAAGGTGATTTGGTGTCTGTTTGTAACCGAAATTACATCACCTTTTTCATATTCTTAAATCGTTTTTATTTTATTTTGAAACATTGAGAATTTTTGCCCGATTTTAACCAATTTCTGCATGACCTTTTGGATCTTCTACTAGTTTATCTCTTTGTTTGTTTAGTGAGTTGGGCTTCTGAATAGAGCTGATGAAGATCATGCCCTGAGATTGTCTCGTCTACATAAAGTCCTCCCCATTCGTCACAGCTATCTATTAAGTTGCAGGATCGCAGATTTTTATCTCTGATACTGAGAACAGCGAGGCTCAATGGTTGCATGTGAAGTAGGAGAAGGTTTTGCCCAGAACACACAAAGGGATAGTACAAAAGCAACGTCATTCCATTGATTTGCTTGCCACACACAGAGGCAGAGACGATAAGAGGATGACGGATCCTGATTTTGATTCCTCCTGGATTTTCACAAAATCATATTATAAAGTAGATTTGGTGTCTATCTGTAACCGAAATTACATTACATTTTTCAACGATGGTATGTCATATTCTTAAATCCTTTTGATTTTATTTTGACCGATTTTAACCAATTTCTGCATGACCCTTTAAATCTTCTACATGTTTATCTGTGAAATGCCCTTTGTATTGACTGTTGGATTTTATGACATTTCAACCCCTGTAAGGTAATGTTATGCCAACACAATAGGTATATTTTGTATACAAATTTCTTTTGTATAAGAATTTCTTTTGTGGGTGTATAAATATATGTAAATAGATAGTCTGTAAATTTCTATCTCTATTAATTTAATGTCACTTTTCCTTTTACTACACTTTGATCTTAGCTAATCACTACAGAAGATACCTTGATATCTACATCAAAGGAATGTATATACTAATAAGCTAAGGCAATTTCATGTTTGTACATACGTAATCACCCTCTACACCATTTTTAAAAGACGGTATCAACCCATCAGCAAAGATGGTCATTGGTAATTAATCTGATGTCGCTAAGGTAAACAATTCCGACTTTACTAATTTTAAAATGAATTGTTCCAAAATCAAATTATATCGTCCTGTTAACTAAAACAGTACAATTTTAAATAAATGCATTTAAGAAATTGACATTCGTTTTATTGATTTAAAGAATATTTAGCTGACAATTATTTTTACAGTATGAAGCAAAGAATATTTATTGTTTTTTTTAAAATTAAATTGTTATAATTTGAAATAAATAAAGAAGAGACGTATTCGTTTCATTCATTTAAAGACAATAACAATTATTTTTATGGAAGAAGAAGAGTTATTTCTTCTTAATAGTATTGACCCTAACAGACATTTATCATTTCAAAAAGAATATTATTTTTAACAGTAACTTATACAAATTGATGTAGATAGTACCGTGGAAATCCACAGGGTCTCTGCTAGTATATACCTATTCATTTAACGTCACTTTTACCTTGTTCACGGCTCAGGCGTTTTTTATATTTCTCAAGCTCACTCTCGAGTCCTCATGGTTCAGCGGCTCAACTGTCTCCAAACTCCACTTAGCCGGATAACTTTCCTGTGATTCAAGATACCCATGATCTTGCAACAGTATATCTAGGAGGATACATGCTTTACATAGCCATACCAGCACAACCGATTCATCCTTAGGATAACCTCTATGATCGATTCTATTTAACCCACTGCCGAAGATATCTTGAGATTTAGATTAAAGGAATCTATATAGTAATACACTATGGCAATTTCCTGTTTGGACTCCTCAAAGCTCCCAGATTGGAACATCACGACAAGATGCAGTTTTGTGTCGTACTCATGAAAATCTTCTTGTATTACTAAGAAAGGTTTACATATATATATATATATGTACACACACAGACACACTAAATGGGTTGCTTTTGTTGTTTTGTTTTATGGCATATCAACCCTTTTCTGGTTATTTAATGCCGAATCCGGTCATTTTGGTAAAAGTTTTTATGCTTCAAGTTCTTTATATCTTCAAATATTTATTCATGGTGTTTGATTTGGTTGTTTTGCAGAGAAAAAATGTTGTTTTTGTTTTTAACTTTGCAGAACATGATTGAGTTGTGCAAAGGGAAAGGAAAAAAAACAATAACATCAATGTTGGGTGCATTTTAAGTCAGGAAGCCGGTATTTTCAGACAGCCTGCTCTGGTAGCACCAGACACTAAATGGAAATATATCTCCTACTTCCTCTGTGTCTCAATAAAAAAAACCTGAAATGTAGAAGCGGATTAAATATGTTTAATAATCTATTTCATAAATAGATGTAAGGGATGTAAATTATTTTGGAAATAGATTTAAGGGGTGTAATTTTTCAGTTCATAGTCATAATATATTATCTTATGTCACTAGTTTCTTCTGTTTGATAATAAATTTGTAAAAATTTCATGCGATTTCTCCAGCCTCGATCTATGGTCTACATAATCCAAAGACCTCAGTTCTCTCATAAGAGACACCTAAACCATATTAGGAAAAGACTGCCAGATGACACTGACAGCTCTCCCCACGTAGAAGAAGTGATGGACGTAATATACGCCACTTTTGTCTTACCAGTACCCCAAGCAGCCACAGAAAAGCGGCAGTCTAAAAGGAAACGGATGGCTCTGGATTATATCGAAATAAATTCAAAACGGAAACGATATTAAGACTCCTGAGGAGGTAAGGCTTGGAAGGGGGTGTTATGGTGCCGTACCTATATGACGAACAGTTGCCCTCGTCCATCTAATATATAAAGTAGAGACGATTTTTCCCCTGTACCTTCTCGGGGAATAGGAAAATAACCACATGCATCACAGGCTACTAAACTCACCTCTATATTACACTTATTCACTCGAGCGTGTTTTAGTAAATTTGTTATTGCTTTTTCCAGCTAACACTAAATATTACATTTGGCTCGCCATCTCCGACTCTCCGACACACCAACTCCATATAGGTGGTAGCAAAAACTTTTCTTCCTAACAATTATGTACTGTCACTCCACTCATCGACACCGGGAACAAATAAACACAGTTTAATTTTCACAAAACAGTCCGTCCTTATTTATTACTTGCCTGGTATTAATTTACTACATAATATTAAGCAATACGCAAAGACTTAATGACCGGTCCCGTTCACTCCAATGATTTTCCGCGAATATCAGATTACGTTCTTTCTAATTCTACCTATAACTTCTACATTTACATTCATTCCGGAATTAAGCGAATGAAATTAACGAACACAGTTCCTGCAACATTTATTCATTCAACATGGCGACTACAATTTCTTGATCAAATCGACTTCCTATTTAATTCAATAAGCGCCAATATACTCGTAGATCCCGATACATTTACATTTTCAAAATCATACACCTTTAACACGCATATTATAGAAAACTTGCCCAACCTAAACCGTGTCATTGTTGACCTTTCCATTTAGCAGGTTTTCTGATTGACAGTTTCAGTGTTCGATCCCATTCTACACTGCCACTTTTTTCTTTTTTTTTGAATTTAAAACATTCGCCAACACGGTAGAGGGGGGGGGGAGAAAGAACTATAGGCTGTTTTTTTTATTTATATTCGACGTCATGCATTAGGTAGTACTTTCTCCCGTGCAACGCCGGGCGACGGGTTTCGCTAGTTCCTAATAAAATACTGGAAGCATTTAGGCTTCTCGTAATTGGATTGAACTCCAGTCTACCCTGGCAGTCATGGCTGATATATCACTGATCTTGTTCTCTGTACATATCTTTTCTTCAATATATATTGTTCACCTAACTCCGTGTTTTATGTCTTCATTTCGGTCCCTAAACAGGGTCACAACACGTATGTGAATAGTTTCTTCTGTTTGATAATAAATAAGAAAATAAGACTAAACTGAAAAAAACATTTCCAATTCCTGTGATTTATCCAGCCTGAACCGACTCAATATTTCTTGTATTATAATCTCTTTCGGAAATCTCTAGCCTTAAATTGAATTTTATGTTTTCGCCTTGTCTTTCCTTATTTCTATTCTCTGTTAATGGTGAAGTACGTAAATGTCTTGCCGCTGTGTAATTATTAAGAGGGGAGAAGAAATGTCTTTTTAGTTCAAGTTTACTAGCAGAATGCCCATAAAAAATGAGCAAATTATATTTCTACATATATAGAGATTAGAGAGAAACCATTCGGGTTTTTATATATTAGTGTCATTCAATAAATATGTTGAATTTTTTCTAAAAAAAGCAAAATATCTCTTTTCATAATTGTTTTCTATAAACCTAAACTCTGCATTGTTTGGAATTTGTTTGAATTATTTTGTGTTCTGAACTTTTGCAAGTATTAAAGAGTCATAGCTAGAGAAATACGCATAAACCTATTTGGGAAAATCTGATATCATGCTTACAAATGAAAAAAATACACAAAACAAACATATACATTGATCTGTTAATATTTCAAACAACATTTTGCTAGAGACAAAGGCCGTGAGTTCGATCTTCATAAGAGCCATATTTATTTTTTCTCTTATTTTTTTTTCGAAATGTTTAATATATTCATTTCGTATTACAATATCAAGCGATTTATTTCAATACTTATATTCTAGTTTGTGGGAATTGGGATCATCGTCTGGGTAAATCTAAAAACAGATTGGTACTGTAAATCAGGTTCTTAGCCTCTTATCATATTATTTTATAAGTTCTTGATTCTATATCGCTTGTGTAGTATTTTCCACGTGATTAGAAAGAAAAAAGAAGGTTCTTTCAGTTTTCGACTTAGCACACCAGTGCTTGGTTTTTGTTGCAGCACTTACAAACGTTGTAAGTTCGAACCTCAACCGGCCCGTATTTAGATTTACCCTGATTTTGTCCTGTTTTTAACTTATTCAATTCAATATTAAACTACTTCATTATTTTTACTTTTTAATATTCTACATAACATGCGAAAATCAGAACACCAGACAACCTTAATAAATCGGCACTGAAAATCCAATTCTTAGGTTTTTACTATGTATAAAGTTAAAAGTTAAAAAGAACAAATTCAAAAGTAATCATGCGATTTAACTTTCACTTTTTAAAAAGAACTAATTCAAAGATAGCTTTCACTTTTGCGTAACATGTCCTAAAGATTTAAAATTAATAACAAGAACATACGTCAGTCGTAAGACTGCATACCTCTGCTTGACAACATGAGTTGAAATTCCATCAAAATGTCAAACTTTTCAAAATCAATGTCAAGGTCATGTAAGATGCAGGCTTTCATTGGTAACAATATGGGCCAAATAGCAAGTCTCTACGATGAACAGAACTGACGTTATTGCCAAAAGTGTGACTTTTACTTATTCCTTGACCTTGACTCTGACCTTTGAGCTAGATATCCCAAAATTAAATCATTTCTAAGCTAGATTATGACCGATATTTCTACCTGGTTTGGTGCCTATTGGTGAAACGATGTGGATTTTAGGTTGTACACAAACAAACAAACAGACATAGTTACAAAGTCGACTGAATAAATAACCTCCTTGGCAAAGTTGCTTCTGTTGCTCAATTTTAATGAGCAATGCAAAAAAAATATTAAAGTATAAATCCTCCGGAGCAACGCTGGGTGGAACAGCTGGTATTAAACGCTCATAGTACGGACATACAATGATTTGAACATTCAAATAAGAAATTAGGCATGAACAGATATTTTCACTTAAATATTATAACTAATATAAAATTTATAAAACTTAAAAATATAACATTTTTAGAATAAATGAATACTGAATGCACTTCAGTTTTTTTAGCCCGAACTTTTTATGCACTGATGAAACTCCCTTAATAAATTCTTGATATTTTGTATATTTTGTATATCACGAAAATGTATGCGATTGAGGAAGGCAGAAACAATTGTATGCTAATAAAAACTGCTTTTTGATGAATTTATGATAATTTGTTCTAAGGTTTATGTGACATTAAATTATATATATTAACCGGGATCGGAATTTGTTATGCAGTTAATGTACAACTTATTTTTTTCCTGCATTTTCATCCATGTTTTATATTTGTTTTCTTTCTTTTTCTTCTTCTTTCTCTTCCCTTTTTCTATTTGAAAATCTTTGTTTTTCAAATAGTTACGCACGTGCCAAAAACATACCATTGTGCATCTTCTTTTTCCTTTTTTTGCCGTTATTCAATAAATTTAAAATCTTCATTTTTTTCTGAAGACGTTCGTGATCCAAATGAAACCAGTAAATCGCTCGTTTTTGATAAAAAAATTTTCTGTGTTTAATTTGTTTTTCCTTTTGTCTTTTTCGTACATCCTGTCTCCAGGGCATTTCATGTTATGATATATCGTGTATTTTATCCTGATATATATATATATATATATATATATATATATATATATATATATATATATATATATATATATCATATTAATGCTATTAATGCTCTATCCAGTATATTGAGCTTCAGTTTCATCCGGATGTTCACTAATTAAAGATATTAGTTGCCTCTTATATCTTTTGTTGGATTAACTATATATATATATATATATATATATATATATATATATATATATATATAATGTGTGTGCAGACATGACAAAATTAGATAGACAGCCTTATTATCATTAATAACGAAGACCTCCGTCACAGGATCCTGATCGACTTAGGTGAGATGCTATTTATTATTTCCCCCTCTCTGATGAAATGAAAAATCATTCGGTTAACAGTAGAAAGTGTAGTTCCGAGGTTAGCGGTGATCTAACGCTCATTAAGTCTACCTTCTGATTGATCTATACTATGGCTCTTCTGAAACTCTGACAATTCTAAGACTTATTTGGCATGTGGCATACTTAAATGATGATATCTGATAATATACTGATATCTGAAACATAAAAATATGGTAAAATTAAGGGACAATCGTCTGCGCTGGTACAGACATATAATGCATACAGACAACGACACCATTGCGAAAATGAGATTCAGGGTGGAATCCCTTGGCAAAAGGGCCAGAGGATGGCTGAAACAAAGATGGTTAGATACCCTACAATAAGATCTCAAGACAGTCGGACTTCATCCTGGTCAAGCCTTTCAAAGGAAGAAATCCAGTGGACTCTGTTGCGCAGGATAAACACAGCAATCAATGTTTTAAACTTTGAACATGTATAAATTATTTATTGTAAAGTGTCTGTTTACTTCTGTCATGCCTGTATATATATATATATATATATATATATATATATATATATATATATATATATATATATATATATATATATACCGGCTGAAAACTTATCTTCCACACTGATAATTACATTAGAATAAAACGTATACGTATGTGGATAATAACTAAATATTTATTATTAAATAATTATTTATAACCTCCTTTCGGATGGGCTCTATAAGAGAAAATAAAATAAGCTGTTTAATGTAAACTAAAATGTGAAGTCCTGTCCACGTGATCTGTTTAACACTGTTAGGACAGCTGACTATATTGTCCGCTTCATGACATAAATAGGATTTATTTCTCGGCTTGTCGCATAACTGTTGAAGTTGGTCATTAGGTTAGAGCATCGGAAAATGAGTTAAAGGTGACTCGTGTCCGAGGTTTGAATCGTATGACCAGCTGAACAGTTATCTTTTACACTAATAATTACAATAGGATGAAACGTATACGTATGCAGATAATAATTAAATATTTATTATTAAATAATTATATATATATATATATACTTACTTTTCCCCTTCAATCTTGACCGCAGCCATCTGGTCAAACACCTCCCTCCCCCCTCTTCCTCCACTCCCTCTCTGCCATCCACTTTACCCCTGCTCATCCCCCACCTCTTTCTCTTATCACCAGCCACAGTAGTCCTTGCTCACCCCATGCTTCCATTTTTTCCCCACTCATTTTCTTCAACATTCATTTTTATTTCTCCAACAAGTACGGACGTCCACCCAGTAGGGGCCATTATTTCATTTTATTTTTCCTCCCAATATCCTTACCCTACATGTATCTGTACTTGCATGACATTTTTTCTCTATTTTATCATCCTGATGAAGTCTTATAAATAAAGACGAAACGTTGATGTACACATAAAAAAACATCCATTTTTTGGTTTTCCTTTTTCATTTTCCCATCACGTCGGATTACCTTCATCCTTCTCTTCCCATATATATATATATATATATATATACACCAGTCGTACCCGTGATCTGTTGTGTCACTACTACTATTAAATCTACTTTAATTTCATTAAAAATTCATAAACTCTGACGTATCTGTTACGACATTCTTCTTGCGTAACTAAAAATAATGTCTTTTTACTTCTATATTATCCATAAGGATAATATAGAAATAAGAGACTTATTATTTTGCCATGTAATTTACATACGTGTTTGTGGTGTGTACAGACACTATGTTAAATAGATGGCAATGCTGAAAAAAAAGAGTCATTTTTTCTCAATATGCTCACAGAGATATTAAGAAATATTAGAAACTGGTTGAATCGACATAGAGTGAAAGGGCGAAAAAATGCACATATAGTTAAAAGAGAGAAAGAGATTTGTGACTTGTTTAATTAATATACATTGCAGCTAAATAGAACAATTAAAACAGAATTTCTTTCAAACATTAAAAAGATCCAAAATCACCATTCGCCTATGCATAGCGTATTGTTGCTATATCTGGGCTTGTGCACCGACCACGAGCTTCTCCTTCTTGGACAGGATGCAAAAATGAATTTGTAACCTAATAGGTCTCACACAGTCTGCCAAGCTATAACCACAGTTGCATCGCCGCAGTGTTGCATATTTGTTCATGTTTTACAAGTACTTCCACAGAATGTGCTCCAATGAACTTACTACACTTGTACATCCTCAATGAAAATACTCCTGATCAACTGGACTAGCAGGAAAATCCCACCCCTTCACTGTAGATGATCGAAGATTTTCTACTCTCATAGATTCTTTCCATCCAACTGCTTACTTTTGAAATCCCCTTCTTTCTCACCGTTTTCTCGTCTGTCCCTCGACTATATCAACATACAGAAAGTGAAATGTAATGTGAACATATATCATGCTGCCCAACTGCCCACCAAGTTTCCCCTATAAATCCGGCCACTATCACAGTAGCCCCTTAAATATCAATGCAATATGTTTTATTTTGGGTTGAGTTAAAGTGTAAAATATGTAAAAAGTGAACAACTACCAAAGAGATGGACCGACCAGATAAGGTTTGAGGTTGGTATATCATTCCTGACAGTTGAAAGACTGGCCCAAGACCGTGATAAGTGGCAAAATCTTGTTCTCAAGCACGTAGCGAATCTCTCTGGAGTATGCACATAATCGAAATACTCAAAAATATGAACATTATTATCTAAGCATTATTGGTCATTGAAAGAGAGTAATCTTACACCTATAATCACTTGGTCGATTTTATGTAAGTCTAGCATGCTTAAAAGCTTTAACCAAAGGTACAATCTATTATACATAGAGTGAAACATATGAATAATATAATACAAAAATTGTAATATATTTATAATCCAATGGAGCATATTGATATCAAGATGCCAACACAGAAATACATTTTGCATAGCAAATCAAGAATATCTTCCTCCAAGTTAGATTATTTTAAAATTATTTTATAATTAGTTTCATCTTCAGAGCGAAAATAGTAGATTATTAAACCTAGGAATTTTATATAGTTGTGTGTGTACACCTAAAGTTTATAAACTTAAATAACAGAATGCACTGTTACTTAATGTAGCTTTTTAAAAAATTATTTGCATTTACAGAACACAAATAATAAGCAATAAGACCTAAGTATTTGCATATACATGTGGATATATGAATGTGCCTGCTTTGTATGAAATAATAAATTAAAAGATACTTTTCTGAATTATTAGGTTTTCTTTAAATGAATGCCACTTAGAGTTTCATAAATGAATAAAGACATTGTATACGTGTGTGTATATACTGTGTATGGGGTTTGTCTGAAATACTAAATTTTAAATTACTTAAACTATTGGGTTTCTCTTTAATCCTTTTAATTCATAGACCATAAATGTATAAGTGACCATAAAACCTAAGTAGTTTTGTACACAAGAGGGGGTAGTAGTATGTTTGTGTGCTCTTATATTATAAGATTACTCCAAGAGTCAATACAAGTTTGCAGCCATTAAGCATGTGTGTGTGACAGATAGTTAAGGGTGAAATTACATTTGTTTTCTCCATGTACAGAAGACTGCTAATTTTTTAACGACTATGACTCTTATAAAACCATAAAATTTGCAGACGAAAGAGGTGCCAAAAAGTGCAAAACAACATATATATATATATATATATATATATATTTGGTACAGAAAAATTAGTACAACATTAGTACTGTCGGTTTCAAGCTCAGAAGGACTTGGCCATCCGGCTCTCTTCAGCTTATGTTGTCACCTGTTTAATGAATGTGAAGTCATGTGTCGATGCGTTATTTGCTTAGAGTGTTATGCATTTCTGAAACCGGTGACAACATAAGCTGAAGAGAGCCGGATGGCTAAGTCCTTCTGAGCTTGAAACCGACGGTACTAACGCTGTACTAATTTTTCTGTACCAAAAAATAAATAAATATTAGACTCTTACTTTTGATTCTCAATTAATCGAGCACTCTGCTGGGATTTTTTCTACTATATTACAAAAGAAGTTTATATATATATATATATATATATATATATATATATATATATATATGTGTGTGTTTGTGGAAAGTAACTCTCTATTATTAAGTGCTTCTAATGTATTACTGAACTATGATTCTTACAAGAAATGAATATGATAAGAAAGTGTATAGTATAGAGCTTTATTTAGGTTTGTTACCAGCTGCTGTAGCCGCCGGGATACTGCATCAACTGATGTAACTAAGTAATTAGATTTTTTTTGACTAGTTTAATTATGATTGAAAATCTCCTCATACCACCCACTCAAAACAACAGCCGACCCAGAAAACAAGAAGTCCTCAAATTGCACGAGCGATAGTTTTGACAAAGGTGGAAGAATTGCTGTTTTCAACTGTCAGTCTATCCATTTCATTAACCTTTTTCCTCAAGTATTTTTTCGCATTCATAAATGGTGACATTAGTAAAAAGAAAAAATGAGTTACTTGTGAAATTAGTTGATACGGTTCCTCAGTGGCTTGAAAAGCTGGTGGCGAATGCTGGCATCCATATTGCATTCTGAATAAAATCCCATGTTATACACTTTCTTATCACTGTAAGAATTATATTTCAGTAATAAATCATTAGCACAACAATAAGGAGTTACTGTTCACACACTCTGTATGTATATGTAAATAATCATAAATAAGATTATTTTAAAATCTTTAATATACTTTCATTCATACTTTTCTTTTACTAAAACGATTCATTTATATCCAATGTTTTTACAGTAGCGACACGATGTTGATTAAACGTAAACACATGGATTTTAGTCTGACCTGTTATAAACGAGCGTCACAAGTGATTGTTTTAACTACATAGGTTTTCTTTTATACTTTAAAAATTTTGAAATATTCCCATATATTAAGATCTTTGGATCAAGAGCACAATAAGGACCCCAGTTCATTAACACAACACGCGGAACATATTCCGGAAGTCACCGGCATCTTCCGGTTCGTCTTCCGGTTGACCTCACAATACACGTGGTCGCTTTTTTTTCTGTAAGCAACAATTATAAACAAATAAATAAAACTTCGCTATTTACTCGCCTCCCTACGAAAAGAAAAAAAAGTATTTTCATATAGCCCTCCACTTTTTCTTAAAATACACAACACGAAATATAGAATGTTCTGCATTTAAAATTTGTTTTTTTAGTAAATAAAAGTAAAACAAAAAAAAACAATAAATTGTTTTGTTTATTGCAAAACGAAAAATTACAAGTCAGCCGATTTTTAAAAAAGCGTATATATTTCGTTTATTTATTAAAATAACTTCCGTTGTGCCTTCTCTGGCTAGGAACAAAGTGTAGTATGGAAAAATCCTTCTAAACTGAGGTAAGATCTAGAGTGCTCCTTTTTGGGAAGCTTGATTTTTCCCTACAAAACGGAAGATTACTTAAGTCCGTTGAAAAATATTTCATAATCCCCCCCCCTATTTCTGCCTTCGTGGGGAGGTAAGTAAATAGTGACACAAAAACATGTGACAAAACATTTTTTAAAAGAAAACATGTGAATATTTTATTTATTTTATTTATGGACCCTCTGCCTTAAAATAAATATTAACATGTTAAAAGAAAAAAAAATTCCGAAATATAGAATGTACTGCATTTATTAAAGTAAATAAAAGGTTGTTTTGTAAATAGCAGCTACGTGTATTGCGAGATCAACCGGAAGACGCCGGTGACTTCCGGAACATGTTCCACATGTTGTGTTAATGAACTGGGGTCCTTATTGTACTCTTGCTCCAGATTTTTAAAGATTTTTTTATTTATTCTATTAATAAATTATTTTAATGTAGACTTCCTAAACATTTTCTATAAATATATAACGATTCCTTCTTTTAGGCTTCCACTATGAAAACGTTGGCTGATAGACCGGTCACATTTGGTATCTTTAACCTTGTGAGTTGAGTTTCCAGTGTTTCTGTGAAACCGAAGATACAGATGGAAGCTGAAAATAAGGTATAGTGTCCATTGAATATATATATGTTGTGATGGTCCTCAGTGTTGACTCAACCCCAGTCCGTTCAGTCTCTCATTAACTTCGGTTGATGGAGGACGGGTAATATCAGTCGAGGATTCGTTCTCGACAATCAGTCCGGCAGAAACTGGGCCATTTCGGTGGCCTATTATATGTCGGGCTGAGGTATTCTGTCCTGGGTTGTCTTAGGAGGTGCACCCTCCCAGGCCTTGCCTCCCCTCTTTGGGGCGGAGTAAGTTCATTGTTTACTTTCACGTTTTGAAAGGACAATAGGTTAAGATGGAAGAATTTCTGAAATAATAACGATCCTGTAACATAGGGCTATCAACTGCTCTTCATAAAGGAAAATAGTAGGGTGACTCTGAAGCCTTACTAGGGCAAAAGGTCGCAGAGAAGAAACATTCTGCTAGAACACCAATCTTTGAACATGTGGCTTACAATTCCAAAGAAAATAGTAAAGTACGCTAAATTTTTGATTTGGCAACTAATCTAGGAGAAGGAAAACGGAGCATCAATTCCTGAATGGAGCGATAAGATTATATTCTTCAGAAACTGCAAGAATATTACTGAAAGCTTCTATTTCTATGGCATTTTCTAGAATATGCCTTAAACAAAATAATCTCTTAAATTCATTGGACGCAATTATTAATATTTCTTATTTCACAGTGGGTTACATGGGTGGTCTAATGAATATATCGGAATATCTGCTGCAATATAAACATTAGTGTATCCTTGAACCACTAACACTAAAAGTATGGCAGGAGAGAATATAAATAAAAACACGCAGGTACAATAATAACATTTTATCTCCAAACTATAAACGAGGTTAATACATGAAATATATTATATCGTAAAAATGTCGCAATACATGCAAAATGCACATGATCACAAAATACTGGAAGTGCATGACAAACAAAAGAGGGTGCAATAGAATAAAAATTTACTTGGATGCCACGTTGCTTGTGGTTAGTAGCAGCTTGGGACGATGTGACTGTTCATAAGGAAGTTAACAAGAAAAATAGAGAGAACCACGTTTTTTTAGTAATAATCATGTGAGCCCGTCCAGTGTTTCAATCATGTGATCAATACATGCTTGAGCGTCAGAGCCAATTATCTTCCCAACATAGATTGTTGTGTCTCTACAGATCTATTATGTTTTGAAAAGGCATGAAACCACAATATTCTTCCAGTTATGAGGGAAATAGCAACTTGCATTCAAAGAGTTGCAGTGGCACAAGTAGTGTAAAGAATACTCTCAAGGAATTAGTAAATCTAAGTTTGAATCCATTCAATTTATTGCTATAATACAAAATATGTGAACTACATTTTCCAGATTTAGATAAAATAGCAACTTCTGTTTATCTACAATAAATCGTTTCCAATACAGTTTATGTTTCATCATTAAATACTCCCAAAAGTGTTGATATGCCATAAAATCGAAAAACGTGATCAATCAATCAATCTTTTACAATGGTTATTTTATTTTAGTACTGAATAACTCGAAAGGGTTGATATGCTACAAAGCAAGCAATCAATAAATGTTTTACAATAGGTGACTTGTTTTAGCATTCAATAACCCAAAAGTGTTGATATGCCACAAAAGAAATAAAACAATCAATAAATCTTTTACAATAGGTGACTTATTTTATTGTTTTAGCATTCAATAATCCCAAAAGGGTTGATATGCCATAAAACAAATAAACACAAGCAACCAATACATATTTTATGATAGATGACTTATTTTAGCATTCAATAATCCCAAAAGGGTTGATATGCCATAAAACAAATAAACACAAGCAACCAATACATATTTTATGATAGATGACTTATTTTAGCATTCAATAATCCCAAAAGTGTTGATATGCCATAAAACAAATAAACACAAGCAACCAATACATATTTTATGATAGATGACTTATTTTAGCATTCAATAATCCCAAAAGTGTTGATATGCCATAAAACAAATAAACACAAGCAACCAATACATATTTTATGATAGATGACTTATTTTAGCATTCAATAATCCCAAAAGTGTTGATATGCCATAAAACAAATAAACACAAGCAACCAATACATATTTTATGATAGATGACTTATTTTAGCATTCAATAATCCCAAAAGTGTTGATATGCCATAAAACAAATAAACACAAGCAACCAATACATATTTTATGATAGATGACTTAT
Source organism: Sepiola atlantica (assembly GCA_963556195.1). NCBI lineage: Eukaryota > Metazoa > Mollusca > Cephalopoda > Sepiida > Sepiolidae > Sepiola > Sepiola atlantica. The sequence goes on from OY744522.1 coordinate 82,680,291, forward strand.
TTTAGCATTCAATAATCCCAAAAGGGTTGATATGCCATAAAACAAATAAACACAAGCAACCAATACATATTTTATGATAGGTGACTTATTTTAGCATTCAATAATCCCAAAAGAGTTGATATGCCATAAAACAAACATAAGCAATCAATCAATAAATCTTTTACAATGGTTGTCTTGTTTTAGCATTCAATAACCCCAAAGGATTGATATGCAATAAAACAGAAAGCGATCAATGAATCTTTTAAAATAACTGTTTTGTTTTCTAGCATTAAATAACAAAAAAAAAAACACAGACAGACAAATCAAAGCAAACCAATCAATGAGTTGTATACAATGAGTCACTTCAAATAGTTATTAGAACTCGGCATTGAATAACAAAACAGGGTTGATATGCAAAAATACTCCAAGCTTTCAATCGATTTGCGTAGGTGTACTAGGCCAACTTCAACATTTTGTAAAATATCATTTTAATTTGAAAAAAAGAGGACGAAAAACAGTCTAAGGAAATTGATTTATTTAAATGTTATTAACATCATTATTTAAGTAATTTGATTTTCTCATAAATTTCCATCTAAAATTAAGGCACCAAGCAGTTTTGTAAACTCAGAAAGATTTTTCTTAATTTTTAAAATTTTTGTTTTAATTTAGTTCAGAAGTAGTAATATTATGTTTAGTTTGCACTTTATAATTCACTTTTGAAATAATTAGATTTTCCCAGATTGCATCATTCGTTAATTCCAGACATAAATAATGCATTTTCAAAATTGGTCAAATTTGTAATTGGTGCTGGTTTTAAGTGTAAAATAAGGTTTTATTTGTGACAGAGTAAATCTTAAATTAGAAATCTTTTAATTTTTGTACAAAAATAAGTCAATAAAGATCAGAATATGTTTCGAAATAAATAAATGCACATTTTTAGTTTGCTTCTTTTTTTCTTTAAACCATTGTTAAATCATAAGAAGGAAAGTTTTCGCTGCATCTAATTGCCAGCAGTCTTCGTGACCGACAATAGTTCCTTACTTGCTTAAGTGGGGTCTGGCACACTGGGGCAATCGGTTGAGTTGTTTTATTTCATAAAACTGCAATAAAATACAAGAAATACAAGGATAGATATTCTGATTTGATTTAAACAGATAACTTTATTTGAATCTCATTATATTATTATTTTAATAATTTTGATTTAAATATATCTTTATATTCTCAAAAATTGCAGTTTAAAATTAGAGCGGCAAATAGTTTTATGTACTAAAGAAATGTCTTTTTAAACACACACACACACACATATATATATATATATATATATATATATATATATATATATATATATATATATATATATTCTGCTTTTAAAGCAGAAATAAGACTTTATAGTCAACTTTTGAAATAAATAACTCTCTAACTTTTTTGTTTTTCTTGTTTATTTTGCTAATTTCAGACATAACTAATGCATTTGCAACATTTGATAAAATCTGTAATTGGGGATGATTGTATTGCATTTGGTGGAATAGATTTTACTGAAAGATTTTTTATTTTTCCCATCTTGGATCTAAAAGATGGAAATGTTTTATCGAAGCAAATATTTTTTACTTTTATTAATTATGACTAAATATTTCTTTTTCAGTTTGCTGGAGTGCTTAAATGTATTTTAACATTTTAACAAAGTACAAAATGGATTACATTTTAAAGATTGCGGAATCTGTCGATAAGTTAGTTTCCCTCCTCCTTACCATTTAAGTTGAGACTTTAGCATACACAACAGCCTTATCTCCCCCATTCGCATTTTCACAAAAATGTTCCCATGAACAAATTAAAAATTTAAGACATTTCCATAAAGTTTTATTTGACATCGTTAGTTGGTCATCAGAAAACAAATTATTTATACTACTCCTTTCCTCTTCGTTTCTTTTGTCTTGTTTTTCGTTTTTTCTTTTTTTTTTCTTTCCACTATCTATTGTTTTTCTTTCTTCATTTGTAAGAGTTTTTCCAATGTGAAAACATCTTTTTTTATTTTGCCATTCACATTTCTAAAGAAGGTCTATAATATACCAAAACGTCATATACATATATGAAAGGGAAAAAGGAAAAACAATTAAACAAATGGGAGATTTGACCGGTTTCGTTCGGATTAACGAAAGTCTCCAGAAAAAGTTTGTCGATCCGAACGAAACCGGTTATATCTGCATTTGTTATTATTTCTTCCTGTATTTAATTGTTTTTCTCTTTCTGTCTTCACGACTTTTCATTTTATGATATATCGTATATTTTATCCTCATATATTTATGATATATCATGTTTTAATTGTCATATATATATATATATATATATATGACGTTTGTTTGAAACAAAAGCTAGTCGAATAAAACCAATAAAGTACTCAATCGTAGGTTCTACAACAGCTAACATAGTATTTTATTTTTAAAACTTTACATTACAGTCTGTTAAATGTACCCGGGTTTCATCGATGTGATCATGCCGGATCTGGGGTAGATACCAGCTGGTAGGAGCAGATCGAACCGGTGATTTATGCCTTTCCCGTCGTTTCTCTGAGTCTTCGCCTACAGACAGAGAGGCGTTACATATTTAATATACCAAAATTCTTAACTTCATCTTATTATATTAAAAAAATCCGGAAAAATATATTCTTTGATTTCATACAAATTTTATTTTTCAAAAATCACGGGGGGGGGGGGGGGGTAGAATCGAACCCGTACACTCGATGTTTTCAGTATTTTATTTGAAAACTATACATTACAGTGTCTACTGTGTGTACCCAGGTTTCATCGATCTGGGCAGAAACCGGCTGGTAGGAGCAGATCGACTCTTCAGCACTGTATTTCTCTCTCTTTATCGCTCTCTATATATCTAGATCTATGTATATATTTTCTATATCTTGTATATATATGTCTATATATACAACTCAATGTCTGTGTGTATGTGTGAGTGAATAATGTTTGTGTGTTCACAAAAGAAGGAAAGGTTAGAGAATCTACATAGAATCTAAAATTGCATTGTTATGTAAAATTTACCGGGAAGACAATGGAAGTATTCACGAATATCTAAGTACACCGCTAATGGGGCTATGAGGGCATAACCCCCTTAAAACTTCAAATATATCTTATTTTCATGAAATTTAAATCCTCGGTATAAAACTTTCTGGGGAAGACAATGGAAGTGGTCCAGAATCTCTAAGTACCCTCTTAACCTGAGTGAGTCATGGGGACCGAACCTCCTTTAAAACGTCAAATATATCCTATTTTGATGAAATTTATATCATACGTATCAAATTCTCCGGGGAAGACAATGTAAGTGATACCGAGTCTCCTATGTTTCCCTCTATGTGCTAAATATTCACGTGCCCTCATGGAGACAGAACCCCCTTTAAACTTAAAATACGTATATCTGATTTTTCTTCTGAGTGTTATTTTAAAAGTAGACTTAACAAATATCTGATCGTTTGGTTGAGAAAGTATCGGACTGAAAATATCGAGTGTGCGGTTTCGATTCTGTCCCCACCACGATTTAAAAATAAAAAATTATATGAAATCAAAGAATATATTTTTCCTTTCTTTCATATAATAAAATATAAGGGAATGTACTTTAATTATAAGTGTATTCACATGTACAATTTGCATGTGCACATAATGGAAGTAGTTCTGTTTCTCTAGGAGCTAATGACATATTACACAATGAAATTAATCTATTTTTAGAGCGTTAGGTTAAGAGTATTAACATATATCTGAATAGCTCAATGGGTAAGATATCTAGCTGACAACATCAAGGTTGCTGCTAAAGTAAACTCTCCTTAATATGACGTTACACATGATTCTATCCTACACTCTAACCTCAGCAACGCCAGGTGACCCTTCTAGTTTTTAATATACTGTGCATGTTCACATGATATACGTACTAAGCCTTAACAATTAGTATATTTATTTACAAAATGACATCTCATTAATTTACTATTAGATATTAGTGTTTTCTAATTGAATGGCGGTTTTCATTTTTTTTTTATTATGCAGAGTTCTATTTACACATATTTTTTACATCATAAATAGAAAAGTAGCATTTTGGGTGAAAAGCTAGTTTTTCTTCTGAGGGTTGCGATCAAGGTAAATAAAGCACTCCCCCAAACAAAAACACTTATACATACATGCACACAAATCGCAGTCAAGTAAATAAGTAAGTAAATATCCTCTGTACCTCCCTCCACATTAATTCCATTGCAAAACTAAATTTCACGATAATGCATTTCGTGCCAGTCGTACAAAAATCAACCATTTTATTCTTTTGTTAAATTTTATATTACAAAACAAAGCCTCTATCCGAAACATACCACGACCGAGCAAAAAATCTGGTGAAAATACCTCCCCCTACCAATATTTTATTATGAAATTAAGTTCCACCATAATGCATTTTGATTCATTCGTACACCAGTGAGTGATTTCATTATTTTGTTATATTATACATTAAAACCAAAGTCCCCCCCTCCTCAAAAAAGGGGAAAAAACTCATCTTTAGTATAATAACAGATTTACCAAATTAAATAAGTTTTACATTGGATTTTCGTTTTTCTGAATATAAATTTTCGAACAATCACTCCAAAACGATTACTGTTACTAGAAATTAGTTCTTTTAGCCACTTACATAACAAGGCTGTGCGATTTTAGAATTCATTTTCTTTGTTACCTTCGACTATTAATAAACAGAGACAGATTCATTTTGAAAAGAAAGGAAGTTTAACAGAACGTAACATGAAATCATAATGCTGTTATTTCTTCTAAAGTCTATAATTTAGTAAATATCTAGCTGGCTTAGCCGGCTCGATATCACTTCGCAAATATCGCTACTTGAAATATTGGAAGCATTTATTTAAAATAATAAACATTTCATTCATTGCTTTGTTGTAAACACGAAACCAAACCGTTCTCATTTATATATAAACATTAAAATTTTGGTAATTCCGATACAAATTAATTTTTCTTTGAAATGTGACTGCAAAACATTACCAACTAATAGTAAATCATTTAGAAATAGATCGTAACTTGTTGAAAATCAAATCGATCTCTTTAAAGGAAGAAACATTTGAACACAAATGCTAAACATTTATCCAGAAAATAAAATAACATTGTTAAACAGTATTATTATTTATATTGAAATCAAAACAATCATTGAATTAAAAAACAATAACAAATCATAGTTGATCAATAAAATGTCTTTCTTCAATACGAATATGCAAATTAGTTAACCTTGTGGCTGATATCACATATACATAAGCAGTATATTAAAAAGATGGTGCGTCTATTGTGTAAAAGTTGAATTCTTATTCAGATATATTGATACCAGTCAAGGATACGTCCTCGAGGATCAGTCAGAAAGAGGGTGGGCTGTTGTGGTTTCTTCTGGCCCTGCTCTGTCGGGCTGAGGTATTTGTTCTGGATGGTCCTAGGAGGTACATCCTCCCATGCTTTACCTTCTCTTTTTGAGAAGGGGTTGTTTTATGGCCAATCGCCTGAGGCGCCCCTACTGGGGAATGTCGATAGGGCTGCTCAGGCACTACCTCTTGTGCGCTGGCCTACCATCTCCACCTTCTGGCCTTGTGCCACATCTCCCTGTGTTGGGAGGGAGATAGATATCTGTAATGGTGAATTAACTTAAAATACAGCATTTTGACTTTACCGTTAGTGCGAGAAAGAAGCCAAACTTTCGCATTTGTTCATTTAGACCAAGGGCGGACAACCTTTTCAGAGTGAGGGCCAAAGTAGACTTTTGGAAGGAGATCGCGGGCCGGAGTGAAAAACGAAATCTCAGAATTACTATATTTTGTTTACATGAATAAATTGTAGAAAAATTGCATTGAACATTCTACAAATCTGATATTTTTTCTCAAGATACTTCTGTATGTGATGTTATAAAAGGCGCCGACGAAGAGCCATTTTCGAATCATAAAAAATAATGACGGGGGATCTAGCAAGTTGATCCAGCATTCGTTTTGACACACCTCACATAAGTTCTATGTTTCATGCCCTTTCATCGTCTCTCGTTTCCTCTTTGCCTCTCTCTTTCTCTTTTTCTATTTTTATCTCTTAATAGTTAAAGAAAAATAAAATATACATGTATTATCGCTCACTGATATTCATACATTTTTATCCCACTGTAAATCTTAATTGAAACCTACTTTTACGTCTATGTCACAAAATGATATGAGCTTTACTGGGAGGTCAGCAGGCCGGATTGCAATAATAAAGCATAGCAGGTTGGCGGGCCGGACGCTAAGCCTTCGCGGGCCGGATGTGGCCCGCGGGCCGGAGGTTGCCTGCCCCTGATTTAGACTATTGAAATTTCTCTGATTTTTTGCGATTCAAAAGAATTAACAGATTGGTTATTTTACTAATAGTAGTCTTCTCGATTGGAGGGGGGGGACACATGAGCTGCTAGCATCGGCACTGAGAACAACAGTGTTATTTTGAAAAATAGTATACTATAATAATAAAATAATTGATTTCTTTTTGATCTATCGATTTCTAAGAGAGTTGGTTTCACCTCTGACAAGTTGTTCCAACTCACTAATTCAATGAAATGGATATATAATAGGCTTTTTTCCATGACGGAATGAAATATTAATTAAGTATAGACATAAATTGGAAAGAGGATAAGAATGTTTCAGAAATAGAATTGAACGACCATGTTTTATATTTTCAGTTATTTTTTTTACCTTGGAAAGTTTAATCGAGTGCAGTTGATGAATTCTGCCTACGTTTTCTTATGAAAGGTTTTTTGACATATTGACAGGTGTTTTTTAAATTTTATTTTAAAAAATTTTATTCACTCTAAACAAAACTTATTGCCACTGAAGTGTATTGGGCTACTGTGATAAGGACAGATTCATAGGGGAAAACCTGAGTGGGGAGTTGTGCAGCCAGATGGTTGTTCACATTACATTTAAATTTATGCATGTTAGTAAGGTTGGGAAAGCAGGGAGCACAAACGGAATTCCAAAGGCAAGCAGTCTGAAGAAAGAAGATATCAGAGCAGAAAGTCTTCCGGCATCTAGGGGCCTCTACAGTGAAGAGGTGGGATTTTGCTGCTAATCGGTTGGGTCGGGGGTATTTTTGTTGAGAAGCTATAAGTGTGGTAAGTTTATTGTGTTTTTATAGATATCTAACATTTTTAGAGTTGCGTTAAATTGTGTCTATATCTATTGGCTCAATAGGTTTCATTTGTCTGTTTTACGGCATATCAACCCGTTTTATGACAAAACACAATACTTACTGTAAACCAGGGGTCATTAATCTCTAGTCTAGAGATTATGTCTGTGCCACTGCGCATCATCAGGCCCACTGATATAACTTGCATTTGCATAATAAAACGTATCGTACACAAGATGTTTTTTGTTTTTTCTTTTACTTTTATTCACCCAAGACAAGGCATATTGCCACTGAAACATAAGGGGCTAGCTACTGTGATAGGGACCAGATTTACAGGAGGTAAGGGACAAACTTGGTGGGGATTTGCACAGCAAGATCTTTGTTCTCATTACATTTAAATGTCTGCATGGTACAGTCGAGGAAACAGGGAGCAGAAAGAGAATTCCAAAAGTAAGCTATCTGAGGAAAAAAGCTAACAGAGTAGGAAATTCTCCATCATCTAGATATCTCCACAGTGAAGGGGTGGGATTTAGCAGCTAGTCGGATTGGTTGGGAGTGTGATACAATTTAAATCTAAATATTATGTTTAGAATACTAGGAGATATTTGTGGTACACATGGGCCTCTTTCTTCTTTATAGTAATGTTTGCTTCTTTTGTGCCATTCCAGGTCTTTCCCCAGCCTACGGTAGCTCTGCCTACACCCTGGCTTCACCATGTTTTTTATGGTAACACATATCCGACCCACTATGAAGAAAGCTTAGTGACTTTTGTTGTAAACGATTAATTGTAAACAATTGTTGAACATAAGTTGCTATTTTACCTACAGCTGGGAGGGTCGTTCATACCTTTCCCAATGGTATTACAGTATAAATAAACGTAATACATTTGACTGTATTTGAACTCGACTTAATTTGACAAGCAGTTTCTAAAAGCCGTCCAATGCATGGCAGCATGTAAAACGGATGTTAAACTGAATATAATAATGTTGATCTGTATTTGTATCTATTGCACCAAGTGTTCTTCCCATGCGGTAGGTATAAAGTAAAAGTCTCATCGAATCAGCAATAAAGGTAATAAAAGGACTTGTTAGATTTGTAAGGGCTTGAACTCAGTACCCTGGGGTTCACACCGTGATGCTCTGTTATAAGGTATACCTAATCACTTGCCACAAAATCAAATTTCTGTACCTGCAGGTTTTATTTTATGGACTTCTTTTATGAAAGACCTGTGTTTGGCATGATTCCTAATTTTTATATCTTTGGTAATTTTACCTTGTTCCTCGACTTAAGTTGATGAAAATGATGGAGGCCTGAGTCACCCTTGTTAGATATCAAATTCGCTACCCTGGGGGTGAGGGGTTGAAAGAAGTCCTAACAAGACGTTTCCGTCTATCAACAGCTTGATGCTAAAACTCAGCTGTCAATTGACCCTCTCCCCCTCGCTGCAAGGTTGTGGGTGCCCATTACTCTTATTGATGATTATTACTTCAGTTCGGCTCTGGGAATAAATCACTAGTTTCTTTTCATCAACTCTGGAAGAATAAAATGCTAATTCCTCAAGATTTGGCATCAAAGATGGTGATTCTAGAATCCTAAGGTGTTCTGTGATGTATGCTTCTTAAATCTTTGGTAAATGACCTCCTCAAAGAAGCAAGCTCAACCTTGTAAATTATTGTCAGTTATTATTAGTTACTTTGATCATTGCTAGGAACTCCGAAAACATCTTGCATAGAACAAGTCAAGAATACTGTTACATATTACTCTGAGTAATATTCTTTTTGGAGTTATGTGTACATATAGTTTGCTGAGTTATTGAATATGATTAACAGGTAATGACCTTTGAGATCACCTGTAGCCAACATGAGTGTAAGTATCTGATTGGTTTGCTGAATCATGTGCCATAGAAAAGATTTGAAGTTGAATATTCAATTCCAGTTAAGACTTTAGTGACGATGTAACGATATGAAACATGATATGAAAAATAATAAAGAGCGTTTATTATTGCTTGTGTTTCATGACTTAGTGAATCGTTAGGAGTAGGAAATATACAGTGAATGATAATGGTAGAATAGAGTGCTGTGGGCAGGATTGGAAGCTAATGTCTGAATTTAAAAAATGAAGTAGAAAAAGCCATGGTGGCCTCTCAAATTAATTCCTTAAGGAGTATTTTTCTTTTCATTAGGGATTAAATTCCTATTTCAGTCACATAAATTATTTAGAGTGAAATAAGTTTCGGAATATATATTTTGGTTACTTAAACCATTTTTTAGTAAAAGAAAACAACAACATTAAAACGAATAAGTTATGTCAAGTTTCATCTTACACGTGAAACATCAACATGGAAATTAGGTTGGAAAAATATAGTCGCCATCTAAACAAGTCGAGTAAGAGGCTAGGGTCTAAACATATCTTTTTTAACTAGAAAATTATGAAAGGAAGTTATCGTTCTTCCTTAGCTTGAATATTTCTCCTTGTTTATAAAGATGGCGACTATATTTTTTCGTTTAATTTTCATTTCGACATTTCACATGGACAATGAAACTTGCCATAAATTATGTCTTAACGTTTTCTAATGAATAAATGCAAAGTGTGTTCCCACCTATCCTAACTATATTAACATTAAAACGGTTTCTGCTTAATTTTGTAGTACAATATTTAATAAATTAATATTCTGTAATTTGTAATGTCATATTTATTTATATACATATATAATGCTTACTAGACACCACCCTCGGGTGTCTTCGGTCTCTCTGTACAGGGGTTTGTCAGAGATTCTGACATAAGGATACTTTTTACTTGAAGTAAACCCTGACCAAATATTTTTTTTAAAATGGTGTGCTGTCTCCTCAAGCCATCCAACACGTCTCCCGAATTGCGGACGGGGGCACCCCTTCTATTAATAGAGGGCAGTTTCAAATAATGAATTAGAAGCCGTTGATAATGAGGAAATGAATGATAAAAAATATGAATAAAAACAAAAATAAATACTGGCAGGCCGGCACCCAGAATAAAAAGGGCCCATCAACCCATTCATACACCAGGCGGGAAGATGTAAGCAATGGTGTGAACCTTCCTGGAAATGGTGCTCCAGCCATGACAGAGGCCAACCAGGGTCAGCCATCAGGCCTTGAGACAAAAGGTTCTGGCAGCAACAGAAAAAAAACAAATATAAGAGGCTTAAAAGCCCACCCATGGACTGTTGCGCAAAAGAAGGTGCTATTGTTTTGCTACGACTACTAAAAGTTTGAAAAGTGAAGCAAAACATCCAATGAGATCCTAGCTGATAAGATTCAAGAGCCTACCCTCCCCGAAGAAAAAAAAATACACCAGTTGCCGCCTACAATCGCTTGTTTCCAGATGGGAATATATATAACAGAAAAAGAGAGCATCCTTATAAAAATTGCAGCCATAAGAGAGGCTGAAGAAGACTACCTTTCTATCAGGGAAGAAGAAACTAGCCGGAGACAAGAGTCCAGATGGGAGAGGGAAGAAAAGTAGACACGGTTATGGGCTATGAAATATGCTCAGGCAAAATATACCAAACAAAAAAAGAGAACAGAGACCTGGAGGGAAATATACTTTCACTTTTGTCCAGGCAAGAAAAATGTTCTACCACAAAAGATAACCTGCCAAAGATATAACAACAGGAGCCTGTTCAATGAAGCTGAGCTGGACTATATGGCATCAAGGATAGAAGCCCTCATAAGAACCAAAAAGTGTCCACTTGAAAGCCCCATCAAAATTCCCACAATTCCCATCACCGTCCAAAACACCACACCACAGTTACAGCAGAACCCACATTACCATTCACCCATGAATCAAGCCGTCAGACAGTCTGGGTCCATGGCAACCCACCATACAGCCACATCAGCACCAGAATCCCCTTTAGCAAGGGACTCTCCGACAAGTATACCATCACCATCAGCTGTCTATTTAGAATCAGAAGATAACCCCTCATTGAACCTAAGTTCTTCCTCATCACTATCACCGAGACCACTGGTAACAACTGAATCCCTATCATCACCCCAGAAAGTACTCGAACCAGATGATGAGCAATTGACCTTGGAAGAAGAACTTGGGAAAACTCCAGATGATGAAGCTGGAGGAAAGATCTCAACTGTCCAAAACCCAAGCCTCAAGAGTTACTAAGGCAGTTATACAAAATGTAAACATCGCTCTCCAAAGACTTGTTCCATCCAACCTATCCCTCACGGAGCTGAATCAAGTAACATACACTGCAGGACTTTACATTGTAAGGAAAACACTCCCTCAATTCAAAAAGCAATGGGAATCCAGAGCACGAGCCACAACACCACCGTGAAAACTGAAGCTCCAGAAACAACTTAACCTTTGCAGAAAGGAAGTCTCTCAAATCAAACAATTCCTTGCTACCCCTACAGTGCGGGGACATCTGAGAAACACCATCTGCAGACTCAGTTTTAAATACAAAAAAAAAATGTAGAAGAAATTGAAAACGTTGCGAGGGAACGTGAAGGCAAAATCCCAGCACTTGCCAAAAGAATTCAAAAAAAGTATAACAAGCATAGGGCGAAAGTTGAGAACAGACAGTTCAAAAAGAATACAAGACTATTCTACCGAAATTTGGTTGAAGAGAATATAACGGTGGAAAAGCCACCAGAATAGAAGGAGCTAGAAAACTACTGGAGGCCTATGTTTGAGAATGAGGGACCATGCAACCAAGAGGCCAAGTGAATTTTAGATATAGCTCGAAGTAATAAAAGCAAGCCAAAAATGGCAGAGCCAAAGATAACGTCTGGAATTATAAAACGAAAGCTAGATCAATTTCGTAATCACAAAAAACCTGGCATAGACAATATATCCAATTTCTGGCTGAAAACACTAACAGCACTTCATAGCCATTATATTAGCTGTTTCACCAGACTTTTGAAGGGTGAGGAGACCACACCAGCATGCCTAGTAAAAGGTGATACAACCCTCATACCCAAAACGAGTGAGACACAAAACCCTACAAAATACAGACCGATCTGCTGCCTCACTACAACGTACAAACTCTTCACTGGCCTGGTTTCAGACAGCATCTACAAACACCTCTTCTCTTGAGCATATCTGGAAAAAGAACAAGCAGGGTGTAGGAGGAAGTGTTTAGGCATCAAGGACCAAGTGTTGATCAATAAGACCATCCTTGAGGACTGTAGGAAGAGGCAGAGAAATCTGAGCATGGCGTGGATCGATTATCCAGAGGCATATGATAGTGTACCCCACGCTGCCTTGATCTATATAATATCCATCCGGTCATCAAGAAAACCATGGCAGTACAAATAAATATGTGGAAAACAACCATGGTATTAAGACACACTCATGGAACAATAAAAATATCTGACGTCAAGATCCGAAAAGGAATCTTCCAAGAAGATAGTTTATCTTCTCCACTCTTTTGCCTGGCAATTGATCCACTAAGTAAATTACTAAACAAAAGCCAGAGTGCCTACAATCTGAGCCAGGGCTGCAAACAAGGCCTAAACAAACCTTATGATGGTATGCAAACATCAAGAAACCAGAGCAAGCAGAACAACCTCTATCACAAAACTGGCCAAACATTTTGGACAGGACTGTCTTACAAATGAGGCAGAAACAGACAACAATCCTGCTACAGAAATAGCGCGCAAAAGCCATCAGAAATACACCAAGACCTTCCATTCCAGAAAACTGGAAGAATTTGCCAACCAACAACGTGCTAAGTATTTCCTAGGTGAATTATCCCAGGAATATATAGATAAGGAAGGCTCTGTAGACTGGCTAAAAAGAGGATCTCTCCACTATGGAGAGAATGATAATGGCTGCTCAAGATCAAGGCTTGATGACCAATGCCGTTAAAAAGATGAGTGGTTTCAGCAACAATAACAAGTGCAGGTTCTGCCATACAGAAGTAGAGAGTGTGAACCACCTGATATCCAGTTGTAAGGTTCTCTTGGATTATGGCTATTATACAATGTGACACAACAGAGTGTGTAAATAGATATTTACACTGGACTATTTGGCAAAAGTTAAATATCCAGTGTAGCAGCAAGTCCTGGAAGCATATACCAGAAAGAACAGTTGGAAATAATTTATACACCATCCACTATGACTATGCAATCCCTACAGCTACATAGCTAGAAAACGGATCTGTTAAACCTGACATCGTGATATGGGACAAAAGGGCGAAAGTAGCAACCCTAGTTGAAGTCAGTGTCCTAATAATGCAGAATTAAACAGAGCTGAAAGGGAAAAGATTACGAAATACCAAGGTCTAATGTACAACATGAAAAGAAACTGGAATCTTAGGAAAATCTCCATCATACCAGTAATTATAGGAGCAACAAGACTAATGGAAAAGAATTTCAAAAGCTATCTGGCGAGTATACCCGGTGAACCGAGTGCAAGAGAAATACAAACAATTGCACTTAAAGGGACGGTTAGAATCTTAAAAAGATCTCTAGGCTGGAGTGTCCGAAATAACCGGTGAATGTCTGGCATCCGGTAGGATGCCCCATCTTCAGCAAAAACGGAAAGATAAGAAAAATTTAAAATATATATATATATATATATATATATATATATATATATACATAGTTTCGTTGATCATAAAACGTCTGATGTCTCTAGGTTGCTGAGAACAGATGCTACACTTTGAATTATTTATTTGCACAAAATATAAAATTTTACGTTAAGGACAAATTATGCACAAAACTACCAAACATGTGGGGAAAATGAGGGTGTATGTCATCTTTGGTCAAAAATGATAAAAAATGTCTATCCTACTCTTAACTAGAATCATTAAGATATCGCGAAATTTGTTTGAAATGTTATTTTTCATAAATGTGCTTATATATACAGAAATTCATTGAAGTATAATGGGAAGTGGGAGAAATAAAAAAATAAAAAACGGTTAGTAAGACCTTCCTAACCGTTTTAAATAATAGACCGCCCACTGCTTTCCGGTTTGTTCAAAATCTAAAACCAGCAGGTCAATCTCTAAATGCTACAGATACTACACTTTGATCTTAACCAAAAGGCCAAGGTACTATAGATATGTTTTTATGACGAGGCATTTTTATTTTTAAAAAAACCTGATTAAATCTATTATTGTATTATTTGTTAATGGAGGTATGTACTGTAGCATCGCTTTTGTTGTCCGCCTTCCCAGGAATTACCTCCTCCTTTTTAAGGAGGTGAGAGTAGTCCTCCCAAGTATTAAATCCCCTTTTGAGGGAGGGATTAATGTAGTATCTGTTCTGTTGCCATGAGACCATACTCACAGGCATTACCTTCTCCATTTATGGGGGTGAAACTCCCAGGTATTACCTCTTCTACTTTGGAGGGGGGTATTGTAGTATCTGTTCTGTTGTCATGATACTATCCGACCAAGGTAACTACCTCCTTTTTGTGGGGGGAGGATCCTCCGAGGCTTTACCTCCTGCTTTGGAGGGTAGTGTAGTACATTTTTATTCATTCCTCGTAGGCATTACGTCTTATTTTGGGGGTAGTATAGTATATGTTCGTTTCTCACGATACTATCGTCACAAGATTATTTTCTCCATTTTTAAGGGGTGGGCTGGGTGTAGTATACTATCCTGTTATCATGATATCATCCTCCCAGGCATAAACTACTCTTTTTTTTTGGGGGGGGGGGATAGTGTTTGTTCGTCATGATATAGTTATCTCAGTCATTATCTCCTCCTGTAGAGGTCAATGTATGTAGTTTGTTGATCATGATAGCAGCCTCCGGAGTGAACATATATTTACTAGTGTATATATATATATATATATATATATATATATATATATATATATATATATATATATATATATATATATATATATATAATAATTTATGAGTGAAGAATATAAATAAATATAAAAACCAAACACTAAACAAAACTCGATTTTAAGGTCAAAACTCAATAAATTAAATCTGTTCGTTTTTCTGAAGTGTTTCCGGCCAGTCTGTGTGACTCCATTAAATTTCGTAGTTTGTGGTGTGTGGAAAATTTATGAAAGTTGGATTTCACAAAAAAAAAAGCTTTCAAAACAAGAAAAAAATCAATTCAATATTCTAAGAAGGCAAATCAAATTTATAAAATGAGATATCAATAAAATGGGACTCAGGCTAACGGATCATTTAACGGATCAGTTGATTTATCGGGTCGAAATGCAAAATCAATACAATTTTTAAACGTAATTACCGAGAGCCTTTATCCAAGTGATTATGTTATTTAACGAAGCTGGGTTTTGAAAAACTCAACAAAAATATGCAAAATATTCGGATGAGAGGGGGAAAGATATAAGGGAATAATTTTTAAATCAATTTTACGATCGAACAGGATAATTTAAAGAAGAAATTTATTTTCTGAATAAATATCATGCCAGCATATATATAACAATAACATGAACATCAACTTATCAAAATCGGAAGAGAGGCGAATCAAGGCAACGGATCTTGCACACATAAAGAGGCCGATATCCTTTCAGACTGAGCTTTATAACAATAATCTGTAAAATAATAAGTTTGTGATTTCGTTTGTTCGTACCTTAAAACGAAAAGAATGCTGAAGACACGATATTTTAAAACAATGCTGACCATCAAAATAAATAAATGAATAGCTTCATTTAAATACGATATAATTTTTGAAATGATCCTGACCATCTAGATGCACTGTGCACCTCACATTAATGCGACCTTCTGGCACAACCTAGCTGGGGGAAGAGAGAGTAGATATACCAAAAGTCCCTATTTACTTGCCTTCCCACAGAAGCAGAGTTAGACACAAGGTATGTTTTTTATTGTGGGGAAAATGCAACTCCCAATAAGGAGCATTCTGAATTGGACCAAAAATAAAAATTGCCTTAATCTGGAAGGATTCCTCTTTCATAGATCGAGAAAAGAACTGATATTACACTTTGATCGCAGACTGAGAAGAAACACCAAAAGTTATGCCTTGAACTGCCTTTCTTTTTTCCGTATTTCCTTTCAGCTCAATGTATTAAACTAACTAGAATACCTGGCGCTAAATGAATATCCTAAAAAATCAAAGTCCTTTGTTACTCTTTTATGGCTAAGTTGGGCAGGGTTTTTTTTTTGCTAGTTACGACCGCTCTCAAAGGTGGAAAGGAAGTAGAAATTTTTTTAAGGTTGTAAAAAAAAAGATATTTAAAAGCAAAAAAAAGATAGAAAAAGAAGTAAACACAACTAGAAATGAAAAAAAACTTAAAAACAAAGTGAATTAAAAGAAAGGGGACGAAGACATGAACTCTAGTTCATTTCAGAATAATTATAAGGACAAAAGACACATTGAATGCAATAGATTTCGTATTGAGTAGTTTTCATGTGATTCGATGGAAGACAAACACACTTTTCTCAACTTATTATAAGATATGTTTGCTTGTAAAAGCGTGTCATTTTTGAATACTAATGAGTCACTACTTACCAAGGCCAAAAGCCACTCGAGGATAAGAGGTAATGAGATTGTCAGTTGGATAATAACCAATACTATGAGAAGATTGGAAACGATTGGAGGAATTGGTAGAATTCGATTACTTAAGAGGACAACTCAACAAGTATTTGTTGACATTAGTCTTGAAGATGGTTATGTTGTAGTCAGCAGGGAGGCAATCCTGTGGTAATGTGTTCCACCGATATGAAGTTTTTGAAAAGAAACTCTGTTCATAGAATTTCCATTTAGTTTTAGGTACACAGAGGAAGAAAGGAAAGTTATTTGCAATGGTTGTAGCTAGACGATGTGGATTAAGAGTTATCTCTAGTTATCTCTCTTTGACTATTTTTAAGGTAAGAGTGATCTCCCTTGATTTGGGTTTGGACTATATAGGCTGAGCTGATAGGAAGTGGAACTCTTCGGTCTTTAAGACGAAAAGAGATTATGTTGTAGATATAGACAAACATGGCAAGCTTTGACAATTATTAGCAGGACGAGACCCAGTGCAGGATATTTAATATTGTTTTGTGTTCTACAAATATACTGCCTCTCAAGATGACAAATCAAGCTTTAAAATCGCTACCAGCCTTTGAAAACGAAGATTGCTATGTGAAATGGAAGAATGATCTAACAATATGGCAAATGAATACGAACTTAAATAAATCCAAGCAGGACCCAACAGTATTTCTCAGTTTAACTGGAAGAGCAAGAGTTTGTGTGAGGGACCTGCAACCCAACGAAATAGGTCAGGAAAATGGCGTCGATAAAATAACAAATAAACTGGACACATTGTTTTTAAAAGATGCGAACACCCAGGCTTATTTAGCATTTAAGGAATTTTATTACTACAGGCGTAAGTATTACTGATTTTTTGATACAATTGGAACACCTCTATCATAAACTGAGTAATTATAAAGTGGAATTACCAGAAGGTATAATTGCTTTTCTATTATTAACTGCAGCAAAGTTCTCTGAAAAAAACTATGCTTCTTGTGGGTATATGAAATATGATAATATGAAATGCACGATACAAAAGATTTTGGGGAATCCTGCCATAATGAATGACTAGACGTGAGCACAAGATGTAAATTCTGAACCGGGTTTTTGTAACTAAAAACGAGAATACATTTCAAACAAAAAGTTGGTATGGACGATTAAATTATAGATGTGGTTGGAAATACCCAAGCAGAACTTATGGTTCAAATCCAATAGGCAAGGATGGAAAAATTATGAGGTGCTTTAATTGTGACTCTACAAAAAACTTTTCAAAAGATTGTAAACGCTATCAGGAAAATAGAAAAAGCATACAAGAGATTCAAATAACACAGGACTGCATGCTCACATAACACAGAACTGCATGCTTCTGGGTTGGTTAAGGAGAGTTTTGGAATGAGCATATTAGATAGTGCATGTACGAAAACTGTCACCGGAAAAAAACATGGCTGGACGTTTTTATTGATGCTCTGTCTGATCAAGACAAATACTTAGTTAAATATTCTTTTACTGATACAACATTCAAGTTCGGAAATGGAGCTGAGGTTACTGCAATTAGGAAAGTAAAATTTCCAGCAGTTATTAGCAGAAAAAAGCTATGATTGAGTTCTGTATAATAAATAATGAAACTCCATTGCTGTTGAGTAAAACCTCCATGAAGAAAGCTGGAATTATATCAAATTTTGTGAATGATAGAACAAGGATTCTGTGGGATGCGATCGATTTGGTTTCCACCTCATCAGGCCACTACTGTATTCCATTTACAAATTTATTATTTAACAAGCGAGGTGAATTGAGAGTGTCTGTGGTGTTGAACATTACTTCTCTCAAAACCTTAACACTGGAAGAAAAAGCAAAAAAGCAATGGAGTTGCAAAGACAATTTTCACATGCATCAAAAGAAAAGTTGTGTAAACTTGTTAAGGGAAGAAGGGGATTTTGTGATGCTGAATTCCTTAAGTTAATTGAAAAATGTTGCGATTCATGTGAGGTATTCATAGAATATAAAGTGTACCATTGCATCCTATATCCATGGCTGATAAATTCAACCAAGTTGTATGTATGGACTTAAAGGAACATATTCACGATAAAACTTGGATTTTGCATATGATTGATTCTGCTACAAGATATTTTGCAGCCTCTTTAGTGTTTTCTAAACAACAAGATGAAATTGTACAAAACATTTACCAAATGTGAATATCATATTTCGGTGCACCTAGAAAGTTCTTAAGTGATAATGGAGGGGAACTTTCAAATGAAAAATATAGAGATAAATGAAGAACTAAATTAAGAAACTGCAACAACAGCAGGTGAACATCCATTTAGCAAAGGGATTGTGGAGCAGCATAATCAGATATTGGCAGAGGCATTTTACAAAACTATTGCAGATGTGAAATGTGAATTAAAAATTACACTTGCATGGGCCATAAGTCCCAAGAACACTTCACAAAATAATGGCGGTGTTAGTCCAAATTAATTAGTATTTGGAGTTAATCCTAACCTTCCGTCAATCTTAGAGGATGAACTCCCAGCTATGAAGAGTTCATCTAGGGATATTATATGTCAGAACATGGAAGCTTTACACAGTGCCAGACAAAACTATATTGCAGCTGAGTCAAGTGAAAGAATCAGAAGAGCACTCAGACATAAGGTTTGTACTTATTCAGATGTGGTTTATGATAATGGTGATAAAGTTTATTATCGCAGGAAAATTTTTAAAGGTTGGAAAGGTCCTGCAGTAATGCGTGGGAAAGAAAAACAAACTGTATTGATAATCCATGAAGTAGCTTATTATCATGTTTATCCATGCCAATTAATGAAAGTAAAGGATAGTAGTAATATGTATCGGTTGAAAAGAGATCAGAATTTAAGACTGGAGACAAAGAACCACCTATAAATACTCTTGATGTGGATGAGGAGGATGATAGTCATAAATATTCTACACCAGATGAAACTGATTCCCAGAAGAAAGATACGTCTGAGGATAATGTAAATAATAGAGTAAAACCAATACGAACTTCTTTTATTGAGTACAAAATGAAGAGGAGTGGAAGCAAGTAGAAGTACTAAGCATACAGCCTAAACAAACTGGAAACTATAAGAAATGGGTGAATGTTTATGTTGAGGAAGATGATACACCAATGTGTCTAAATTGGGATCATATTGACGATTGGAAGGAACTACCTTATCCAGAAAATGCTGTATTGCTAACTGCAGATCAAGAAATGTCTCAGGATGTTGTGAATACTAAGGAAAGAGAGTTAAATAACTTGATTTATAATAAGGTATTTTAAGCAGTTTCCTTTGAAAAACAGGCTACACTATCTTCTCGCTGGATAATATCTGTAAATTTATAGATGGCGAAAAGAGAACTAGGGTGAGATTGGTGGCCCGTGGCTTTGAAGAGGACACTAGTAATCTTAGCAAAGATCTGCAGTAGAGAGTGTCTACGCTTGGATTTTTTTACGGCAGCTATGATGTCCTGGAGGTTGCAATCTATTTATATAACAGCAGCATTTCTACAGGGGCCATTTGACAAGGGGGGTATTTCTGCATACACTACATAATGTCTGTCCAAAAATAAAGGTTTGACGTCTTAAAAGATGCATCTATGGATTGAATAATGCACCCAGATCGTGGTACAAACGAGTTGAAGTAGTATTCTTACAGCTGAGAGGCACAATTAGTTTATACTACAATGCCTTGTTCAAATGGTATAGAAGTGGATCACAAAGGAATTTTGGTAAGTCATGTGGATGATTTTGTCTTCTGTGGGAATGCCCTTTTCCAAGAACAGATAATAGGAAAACTAAAGAGAATATTTAAGGCCAGCACACATGAAGATGGATCATTCAAGTATATGGGGTTAGAAGTTGTGCAAACAACATAAGGGGTGAAAATAAAACAATAATATATATATATATATATATATATATATATATATATATATATATATATATGGCAAACTCAGCCAGGCTGAAGATCGGTGGAACCGTGAAAAACATGTGTACATGGATTACTTTTATATATATACACATATGTATAGTCATCTGCAGACAGCTGTTTCGTCTTTCTTTTGAAGACTCATCAGTGTTGCTACACGCGGTTATCCCATTAACCTTGAGATTCGAACCCGGACACAAGTAACTACCGACTGTAACTGTTCGGCAACCTACTCTCTGAGCTAATAAGGCAGCTTCTATTAGTGGAAGAAATATATATCCACCATAGGAGGTATATATATATATATATATATATATATATATATATATATATATATATTATATATTATATATATTAGTTTTAAATATAATGAACGGAGTCATGGCGAGTCAAGGCACTATAACAAGAAGAAAAAAAGGGAGAAGAAATATTGAATAGTATATTTAATTGTCGATTAAAAACTTTTAAAAAGAATAAAAAGATCGACTAAAATTGACAGAATAATAATAATTCTGTCAATTTTAGTCGATCTTTTTATTCTTTTTAAAAGTTTTTAATCGACAATTTTAATACTATTCAATATTTCCTCTCCCTTTTTTTTCTTCTTGTAATAGTGCCTTGACTCGCCATGACTCCGTTCATTATATTTAAAACTATTATAAAATTCTGTACCACGAATAATTTGTTCATATATATATGTATATATATATATATATATATATATATATATATATATATATATATATATATATATAAATATAGTCATCCAGCAATAGCCGTATTGTCTTCAAAACTCATCAGTGTGGCTAGATGCAGCTAGTGCATTAACCTTGAAATGTAAACATATATAATAGATGTGTGTGTATTTATTTATACATGTTTGTTTGTCCCTCAGTTTGGGCTTAAGTTAGAAAGTAAAAGTGTTACTTTTCCTAATGCCGTCGGGAAAAGTATAACTCTATCTTTTCTTCCTCAAGCTATGAATAAAATAGTAAGGTAGACTACGTTTTTCATTGTCTTGCAATTCTTCTTTGCAAATGAACGTAAAAAGATGCTTAGTCAGGAGAAATGTGGTTTGAGATTATCCAACTCTTGCTTTATAAGTCATCGGTGCAAATGCATCCTTTTATTGTCTTCTGAGGAAGAATTAAGCCATTTTTGTTTATAGGTATGTCTCTATGTGTGTATGTGAGTATCTATGTCTACGTAAATGCATATCTATGCATACATATGTGTGTGAGTGTGTATGCATATACATATGAAATTAATGAAATAAAAATTGAACATTTTGAAAAAAGAGTTTCAAAATCTTATTGAATTTTCAGAATTTCATTTTATTTTTTTTATTAACAACACATGTTTCGTCTTTCAAGAGCCTCTTCATGTATCAGTTCTTAAATTGATACCTGAAGAGCCTCTTGATAGCCAAAGCACATAAGAATATTGAACATTTAATTCTATCTATCTATCTATAATTAAAGGAGAAGAGATGGATGTTTTTCTCCAATTAATCCTTTTCTGGAGCTATTCAACCGACAAGATTAATGTTTTTTTTATTTTGGTTAGAAGTTATTAAATTGGTGGAATGTTAACTTCTGTCAGTGTTAGCAGAGGTTTTTTTTTCTAGAAAATTGAAAATATGTATAGATATGAAAGAAGTAAATAGACGCCCTTAATATCAGTAATAATGACAACTGCTGCCAAAGGACTCTGATGGACCTGGACGAGATAATATTGATTATTTTCCCTCTCTGATGAATCGGACAATCCCCCGGTTAACAGTGACAAGTGGAATCCTGAAGTTATGGTGACTTGATGCAATTCATCTTCAGATTAAGCTATAATATGGCTCTTCTGAAACTCTGAGAATTCTAATGCTTCTCTGGATTGTGCCATACTTAAATGGTGATACATGATAAGTAGATTGATATTTGAAACACAAAAAAATGTCAATTATTATAAAATATCGATATTTGAAACTTTGGTAACCGGCCCAAACGTTGACGATGCAAAGTCACGGAAACATGGTGTGGCATCTATAAGAGTACCAAAACTTTTACTACTGCTTTGTACGGCTCCGAGTGCTTGTCGTGAACGAAGGAAGCAGAAAGTTTAAACATGTATGAATTATTTTAGTACTAAACTCAGTGGTACATGCCAGTTTTAAGTCGTTACCTGTACACAAAATCTATATGTTAAAGTTCTACTTACTGTTTATTGTTCACGAACTCCTGATAGTGTTTTTGAGATAGACTCCCAGAACCATATATATTTTGAAACTACATTACCCAAAGTATTTGGATGAATATATTTTGGGAAATGAAGAAACAATAATATTGTGGAGTCTGCGTTCACGACAGACAATTTTATTTTATTGTATTTATGAGTTTAACATATATCTATAAAATGAAGTTGTAGTTACTGTCTGTCTGTTTGTTTGTTTAACAGAACTTCTCCCAGGGTTTTGGAGATAGGATCAAGTGTATTTGGATAAGTATATTTAGCTTTGATCAAATGGGGTACAACATTATCATGGAGTCTGATTTTGCGCTTGACATCCATAAAAAGGAAATAAGTTTTACTGTAAAAATTCAACAGACTATAGATAACAGAATATAGAATATAAATAACATACTTTGTGCATTTCTTTATATCTTTATAGTTTTGTCTTTCACATTAATTAAAATTTTCATTTATTATTTATTTATTTAGTTTTTATTTGGAAACTGCTTATTTCCTCAAATGAAACTCATGGACTTTTTCTACATATATACCAATTAAGAACCCCGTTCAGTCTAAAGAGACAATGGATACCAGCTGTAAGCGTGCCTAGTGTGAAGCAAGGCTGGCGCAATTCTAAAGGGCACTTCTCCTGAGTCAACATTGCTTGAGTCAAGTGGCAAAGAGAAGTCCATGATGAAACAATAAGGGAATAAGCAGAGAAAGGCTAGTGTTACTTCGGAGTTTTCTTTCTCAACTATTTGTACAACAAAGGCATAACTATATATATATTATGAAACTACATTGCCCAGAGTACGTGCATACATATGTTTTGGGCAATGAGGAAAAAATAAAATTGTGGGGTCTGCGTTCATGACTGGCAATTTTGTTTTATTGTATTTATAAGTTGAACTTCTATCTTCCTTCTTATATAAATAGTGTATTTAACATTGCGAAATAATGGCGAATACTGCATTTAGCTAATCTAATATTCCAATCTAATCAAAATATGAATAAATGCGAATCTTTCCAAAGTATATTAACATCAAAACCTTTAAACTTGGTATTTATCTACCTCCCACAGCGATAAGATGTGACACAAGGCCAGGAAAGTGGGATTTGATAAGTCAGCGCCCTAGAGGAAAAAGAGCGCTCTGACCGTCAAAAAATGTCTAAGCAGCCCTATCGGCATTCCCTGATAGGGGCGCCTCAGGCGATTAGCAATAAACTAACCCCTTCTCAAAGAGAAGGTAAAACCTGAGAGGGTGGACCTCCTAGAACTGTACAGGACAATACCTCAGACCGACGAAATCAAAGCCCAAACGCCAAGATGGTACCGGTCTACAGAGTGTAGCATCCATCAGAATAGATACTACACTCTCATCTTAGCCAAAAGGCCAAGGAGCAATTAAAAATTAATCTTTTGTGACTATCTATTTTTAAATGAATGAAAAAAAAACTTGATGTAATCGGAATTTGTATATTATAGCATCGGTTCTGTTGTCATAAGACCGTTCTTCCTGGAATTACCTCTTCCGTTTTTAAGATGGTATGAGGGAATCCTCCCATGTATTACATCATCTTTTATATTAAAAATTTTTTAAAAACCTTTTCAAATTACTAAATAGTTAAAATTAAAAACTGAAGGGACGAAATAGACGTTTCTGTTCGGCGTTCAATTGCACTTTAGCGATTATTTGAATATCTCGCTTATTTCGTTTGATTTTCGCACACATTTTGGATGAAATTTATTCATTAGTCTTAAATTGTATTTTTATACCGAAATAAAATTCTAATTCATTTCTTAAAGACTTGAAAATTGAACTTAATGCCTTAATCGCATGTTGTAAGTTAATATTATTTTCTTTCACACTTGACATCTATGAAAAGGAAATACGTTTGATTTAATTTTATTCATAAAAAAATGTGGTGTATGGGTTTATTTTCGCATCTAGAAAACGGAAATAATTTTAATTTATTTTACTTATAAAAATATTCTGGGGTCTGCATTCGCACTTGACATCCATGAATAAGGTACTTTACTTTTATTTTATTCCTTTTAAACCGGCTACAATAATATCACGTTATCTAGCGTTTTTCAGCGCAAGAATTTGTTTGTTTGCCACGATTATATAATACTCCCAGCCTAGCAAAAATATGCGACCAGGGGGAGTATATATATTTTTTCATGTTTGTTTGTTTGCTCACTAACTCTTACTAATGTATTTTACCCTTTAAAGACCTTCTACGAAACTAAAATCTTTCTAAGCCCATAACCTTAGTTATGTAATCTCTATTTTCACATACTGTTTGTCATACAAGTATGTTTTCCATTGCATTGAAGTATACTGGGGTGTGACCTTATTGAACATTTTAAAGGAGTCCTTGAGGGAGCATGACTCCCTCCCAACACTCCACTGATTTGTTTATCTCATGATTTAAATCTCATTAAAATCAAAGTAAAAAAGAGAATATTATATCGATTCTAAAAATGTAATTTTTCTCATTAAAAAAAAAAAGTTTCATTTTGTGGAGTTAGACACTCCACAAAATGAAACTTTTTCTAAGCCGATAATTTTAAGTTAGGTAGGTGGATATGTTTATATATTCATATATACAGGATTCACTCCTAAACTAATTAACCAATCATTATGAATTTTAGAATACAGCTGTTAGGCGAAAGGGGTGGTTATGTGGGTTATGTTTAGTTCAATTTAGTTTTATGCAAAGTGGGTATATAGGTGATGGAAGCCTTTTTGTGAATATTGAGGTACCTGCAATTTTTGTGATATTTTAACGATACATATTTTTTATTTTGTTCAACTTAAACAAGGCATATTGCCACTGAAGTGTAATGATCAACTATGATCGGCGCAAGATTTATAGGGGCTCAGCTGGGTGGCTAGCAAGATGATTGTTCACATTACATTTAAATCTCTGCATGTTGGTACAGTCGGAGGAACGGAGATTCTAAAAACAAGCAGTCTGATGAAATAAACTATTAAAGTATCAATTGATAAATATTCTTTAAATTTCAGTTTCTTTCAAGTATTTCAAAGAGATTTTAGGGGGCATAATATGGGCACAACCTCCCATTTGAAAATTCAAATATTTCAGATTTGCATTGAATTGCTTGAATTGAATTAAGCAAGTTTCTCTGAATTTCGATTTCTTCTTCAATCTTAGACATTTTATAGAATCCAAATGATATAATAGATTTTGATCAAAATTGGAATAAGGATTAAAGACACAATGGCTAAGTATTATATTTTGATTTTAATGTTTTTAAGAGGACATAAAATTGGTGTAAAACTGTTCTGTTCACGGAATTAATTTTACCTTTCTTGGGACGAGTATTCTTTGAGTAACCTATAAAGTAAGAGGATATAAATCTGAAAAAACAGATCTAATTATTGGGTGGTGCATAGCTCACTCTGCCGTCCACCCCTTACAATCACCAATGAATGTACACTTTTATTACTTCCCCTAAATTAGACGCCATTGTTCTTATTCCTCTTGGAAGTAAAAACTGCAAAGTCAATACTAGCTCGGAGTTCAACAAAAGTTATGCAAATCTTTCACAGCGAAATGATCTCAGAGTGGCATTTAAAATAACAAATTGGTTGAAGAGAGCTTATTGCAAAAGTGAAATCGTCTGGGGGGGGGGGGAAATCCTGGAATTAGTCTTTGATTTTTTTCTCTCTTTTGATGCTTGAATGGTAATCCTTTATTCCAAAGTCAAGAATTCAGACTGACGTATCGAAAAAGAGAGATGTATGCATTGATGAGTCGACACGAGAGACAAATTGAATCGTCAATAGATCTAGACTTTTATGGAATCAACCGAAAGCGTGGATAGCAATTATATCGATGAGAGCAAAACAATTCAAGACAAATGAAGCATCGGATAATTTTGAAAGATCCTGTACATGATTCAAAGAGTTTGTTACAAAAGAAAAAAATCTGTGTAGAATTAATCTATTTCTATTATATAATTCTCTTGCTAGTTATCCTTGTTATCTGGAGACTCTCAGACTAATGGGCCATTCTTGAAAGAAACTGGTTCATTGTGGCATGTTACTTAGCATGGTAGGTGCTCGACTGAGCTCCAATCTCTGGTTCTCCTCAGTAAAATATTCGCAACTCGTCTAACTACAACCACTGTAAATTATTTTTCTTGCTCCCTCCATGTACCTAAACTAAACAGAACTTCCATGAGTAAAGTTTCTTTACAAGAACTACCCGTCTGTGAAACACAATACCACAAGAATGCTTTCCATCTCACTATAACATGGTCGTTTTCAAGTGCAATGTTAAAAATCTTTTGTTGAGCCGTCCTCAAACTCTGACAAGTTTTAACTATTGTCACCAATCCTCAAGGCGATGTCTCATCGCCCACCTGAAAAACTCATTAACCCTTATCCTCGAGTGGTCTTCAGGCCTTGATAAGCGGTGCCCGAATCGTACATAGAAAAATAGGATAAATATATTTTTTTAAATGAAGTGCACATATACAGAGTGATCCCCCATAAATGTCACCCATTGAATCGTTAATAAAATTCACAATCCTTTCTGCAATCCAACCATATTTAGTACAAATAAACTTCAGTCAATTTTCGACTTGCTCACCAAGTTTCAGTCATAAATTTCCAGCAGTCTTTGTTTTATCGCTGTTTAATGATAAGCCCACTTGGATACGATGTGCAAAATTGTCAATAACTCAGATGTCATTAAATAGGAATAAAACAAAAACTGTTGGATATTCATGACTGAAACTTGGTGGACAAGTCAGGCATAGAATGAGGTTTATTTGTACCAAATATGCTTGGATTGAAGAAAGGATTGTGAAATTTATTAACGATTAAATGTTTGCCATATTTGGGAGGGTGGGGGGTCACCCTGTACCATTGGGTATGAACCCATCATTTTCTTCAGCTATGGATAAAAATACCAACTGCTTTTGTTTTTGTTGCTAACAAGTAACCGCTTATCGATGCCCAAAAGCCACTCGAGGATAAGGGTTAATGAGTTTGTCAAATCGACGGTGAAACAACATTGTGAGAATTAGTAACTAGTCAGAATTTGATTATTTAAGAGAACGGCTCAGCAAGAATTTGTTTACATTGGATTTGAAAATGGCCATGTTGTAGCCAGCTGGGAAGCAGCCCCATGGCATTGTGTTCCACAGACAAGTAGTTCTAGGGAAGTAACTTTTTTCATGAAAGTTCTGTTTAGTTTTAGGTACACAGATAGAGAAAGGGAAATTATTGACAGTGGTTATAGTGAGGCGAGCTTTTGCTGTGAATATTTTACAGGGAGGAACTATTGATTGGAGCTCAGTTGAGCACCTGCTATGAAAATAACGATAGAGTATTGATTTACTCTTCTCCAGGAGTTAGGCACAAGGCCAGTTTTTATCTTACTCTCACAAGTAAGATGTGACCCAAGGTCGGGTCGGGAAAGTGGGGTTTAAAAATTGCCTGGGCAGCCCCGTTGACATTCCCCAGTAGGGGCGCCTCAGGCAGTAAGCAATAAACTTACTCCTCCCCAAAGAGGGGAGGCGAAGCCTGGGAGGGTGGACCTCCTAGAACTGCACAGGACAGACCCATAGACAGGCGTAAATCAAGCCCGAAGGCCAAGACAATACCAGTCTATGGGGTGCAGTATCCATCGGAACAGATACTACACTTTGATCTTAGCCAAAAGGAACGATAGAGTAGAGAAAGATTAGAAACGTCTCCTCTGTGAAAGAGAGGCTGCGGGGAAGAGAAGAGGACATCCTTCACTAGATTTCGAAGTCGGTTTTGTGTTTAATGAATCGTATATAATGAATAGTTTACAATAGATATTGTGTCTCGGCATTAAATAACAAAAAAGTGTTGATGTGCCGTAAAGCAGAAACTGAGGATCGTTTACAATACGTATTCTGTTTCAGCATTAAATGACTCACAGATGTGTTGATATGCCGTAAAACAGACAAACCAAACTAAACTCACTATGTAGTAACATTTTCTCTTTCTGTCTCCTTGCATTCATTGTTCTTCCCTGGGAGATGGCTGTGGTGAAGTGAATACCGGTGTGCCGTGTTAAAATCCTGTCGGATACATAGCATTATGTTCACTGGATGTTGGTAACCACCAAAGTGTCTCTCCTGTGAGTAGCTGAGTAAAGAAAAGAATTGGGGGGGTGTAGGTCTCTAATACCAACAAGTGAAGCAAGTAGATTAAAAAGTTTTTATTTCTCTCTCTGTTCGACCTCTTTCTTTTTCATATTTTCTTTTACATTTTTCTTTTCATCTTTTTTTATCTACTTTTGAATCTTTCACTTTCTTCTTTTTTTATCTGTTTATCTCCTTTTTTAAATCTCTTATCTTTCTTTTTTTATTTATCTTTCCTTTCTTTTCATTAGTTTTCATCTTTTTCATCTTTTTCATCTTTATTTTCATATGTTTTATCTTTTATGCTTTACATCTTTTATTCTTTTTCATCTTTCATTTTTGTATTTTCTTCATATTTCTTTGATTCTTCCAACTCCTATCTTTTTGTTTTACTTTTGTTTTACCTTTTCTAATTAATTTTTATTCATTTTTATTTTCTCTCGTGTCTCTCTTCTTCCCTTATTCCCCTCTCTCTAATATTGTTTTTGTATTTATAAGAAAAAATGGAATATAACTGATTAAATATATTTAATCAGTTTTGTTCCATTTTCCTTTCATTTTTTTCTAAACTCATTTACCTTCTCTCGTTCATTACTTCTTCTTTTTTCTTATTGAAATTATCTTTTTTTCATCGATTTTCTTCTCCATTTTCCAATTTATTTTCATTCTCTTTCTTTCTTTCGCTCTCTCGTCCTGATACCATCTCATTAAATTGCCTTTTCTTTTGTCTCTCTCTCCCTCTATCTCCCCTCTCACTATCTATATTTCCCTAATCACTGCTCACTCTCTCTACTTCTCCAATCTCTCTCTCTACTTCTCTAATGTCTGTTCTCTCTATCTCTCCACTTCTCTAATCGGTCTTTCTCTACTTCCCTTATCTATTTCCCCCTCTCTCTCTATTTCTATAATCTCCATTACCACTCCCCCATCTCTCTCTTTCTTTCTCTCTCTCTCTGTCTCTCTCTCTTACCTGAAGCTACCTATAATTCTAATTCTCTCCGTCAACATCCACACTCATTCTTTGTACTTCTGTTTCAATTCTAAAAAGAATAATCAAATCTGACCCACTGAGAAATGCCGATTGAAGACGCCACCACAGAAACAAGAATTGATCCAATATAGAATTAAACAAAATAAAAGAAACGGTAAAATAGCAAATTAAAAAAAAACTGAAACAAGTAAAG
Organism: Sepiola atlantica; assembly: GCA_963556195.1. Taxonomy (NCBI): domain Eukaryota; kingdom Metazoa; phylum Mollusca; class Cephalopoda; order Sepiida; family Sepiolidae; genus Sepiola; species Sepiola atlantica. The sequence goes on from OY744522.1 coordinate 82,710,387, forward strand.
CCCCAAAGACATTACCAAATGAGAGGAAAAAATCGTTTCGGATTAAAAAAAAAGATTCTTTTCAAAACAGGTAAGCATTGATGGAGCTGTGAAATAACTTTAAAAAATAAATAAAGAATCCTAGTTTATTTTTAACTATTTTGTCTCAGATAAAATAAAGTATTAGTTTGATGTAAGTTATGGGAGGTGGCGGTTACGATGTGGATACCAATATAGACTGCCGCAACTTTGAGCTGTGTTTAAGTCCTGTCGGATGTGTAACAGCACTTTCACTAGAAATGCTGGTATCCTTAACATGGTACCTGCTGTGAGTACCTAGTACTAAGAATACGGGGAAACAGATCAGAATGCTGATTCATAAATTTTTCGTTTTTATGTTTAGAGCAGAACATTTTTGCATCACTTAACATTATATGTTCTTATTTTTTGTGTGAAGCGGGTCTCAAATAAGTCTGATTTTATTTCTATGAAAAGTTGCCGGGTAAAATAAATATAAAGGAAACATTTTTTAAAGATTCAATTTAAAAACTTTTTTTATTGTAATATATATATATATACTTAGCCTGACGATTCTCTGTGGGGATGAAACGCGAACGCCTCCGTGTAACTTAATTGCCATAAATATATTTTCATACTTTACTATATATATATATATATATATATATATATATATATATGGCATAATCCCGTTGACACGTTGGTTCCCGCTAGATCACCGAAGTTAAGCAACGTTGATCAGTACTAGATGGGTGACCATTTGGAAATACCAGGTGCTGTATGTGGATACCTAACTATGGGCAAATAGCATCGGCAACCCGAGGTTCCTAGCATTGCGACTATGGCAAAAAATCCTGAATGACATTCACCAATAAGGTGTCAGAAACCAGGGAAGGGTTCCTCCTCCAGTAGTGATCAAAGACCTTGTTGGTGATGTATTTTGACGATTCAAATCATTTTTAAAATCATGTTTCTTATAAAGCGCATACACAAAGGTATTATATTTGTTTACAGCTGTTTCAATGTAGTGTTTATTTTAAGTCTTATAAAAATGATGGTGCGTAACATTGGATTATCTTCAGAACAAAATTTTCGATGGTGCCCAGCAAAAATTACAAGTCAACAGCAATGTTTCAAAAAGTTACAAATTCCACTAAAAACAAAACGAACATCATATGAATAGATTCATTGTCAAATATCTCAGTAAAATGATATATATATATGTGTGTGTGTGTGTGTGTGTGCGTGTGTGTGAGCTAGATATAAGGAAAACTTCAATTCTTGTTACAAGCATTTGATATGTTATTGACGAATTTTTGAAAATAAGACAAATTTCACCACTTATTTTTATAATTCTCTGGGATTTGTGGCGGGAAATTTTATCACTCTGTGACACGGTGGAACACCTGCAAGAATATAATTTTATAAAACAATTGGCACCAAGAAATTCCAAATCAAAATCAATGATTAACAAAGCATCAAAGTCTTCAAACTTTCCAAAAGTGTGCAAAGATCAAGAACAAAGATAAGGTTGAGAAATGTGTTTTTACACTCATTGGATCACAATTGTATTCGGACACACGCACACAGACACACACACACACACAGACACAGACACACAGACACACACACACATACATACATACATATATATATATATATATATATATATATATATATATATATACTAGAAAAAATATGACCCGTTGGCTCACCCATTGAATTCGGAATTAATTGTTTTAATCAGGAAAAAGGGAACTTTTAAAACCAGAAAATAAAATATAATAAAAATACAAAATTAACTTATTTTTGAAGCTCGCGATATATATATATATATATATATATATATATATATATATATATATATATATATATATATATATATATATAACTCAATATCTGTGTGTGTGATGTTTGTGTGTTCCCTATAGAAAAAATGTTAGATAATCTACATAAAATCTAAATGTGTATTCTTATGTAAAATGTACTAGGGAAGATAATGCAAGTATTCTCGAATCTCTAAGTGCATAACTTTCTTAAAACTTCATATATAATACTTTTATGAAATTTAAATCATATGTATACAATTTTCTGGGGAAGACAATGGAAGTGGTCCTTAATCTCTAAGTGTCCTCCTTACCTAAGAGCGGTATGGAGGTCGAACCTATTTTTAAACTAGAAATATGTCCTATTTTTATGAAATTTTTATCATATGTATAAAATTATGAAATATAAGTTGTCCCGAATCGTTACGTTTCCCTCTATGTGCCGAATATTTACATGCCCCCCACCTCTAAGTAACCGATATGGACAGAACTCTCCGTAAAACTTCAATATCCGATTTTAATGAACTTTAAACCATATTTATAAGACACTAATTTAGTGAATTTTCCGACATTTCAGCTTCCTCCTACTATATTAGTGGGCGAAACTGGAGGAGGGGGCAGTAAAAACAAAGAATATAATATTATTGCTATTGTTGATCGTCTCGTCGCCGCCATCATCGTTCTGAACCCAGGTTGGTTTTTCGTCCGCTGACACAAAACCACGCCGATACGTGTTGGTTAGTTTATAAAAAGGTTTATTCAAAACGACAGAACAGAAACTTCGAATGCATGCCTGTGAATGAGTGAGCTAGAGAGAGATGATATGAATAGATTTCACTTTATCAGTCACCGAACGCGTGCTGTCTTCGTTTTGTGGGGCAGTGTGCAAAAAAAGTATTTTCTCGGCTAAGGGCGGGAAGTGGTCCCCGCCCGGAAATCACATGGTTTACTTAACTTCCGTTCGGTGCTCTCCCTCCCTTCTCTGACATCCGACCTCCAACTTTTTCCATTCTATTATGTAACAGTACTCCATTCACCCTTGTCGGGCTTTGCCAGCTTCCTCCGAATGAGGAAGTTTCTAGGAAATTAAACTCACAAGGGGTCCTCAATCGCGTGTATATCCTGATCAAAAGAGATTACGACGTTGGGTTTTTGCAGTGTTTTCTATTTCGTCGGCAGGTGTCGCCGTCCTCCTACATCAAGCACTTGGTCATCCCAAATTGTTACCCATTTGGTACTGACCAGGCCCAACGTAGTTTAACTATGTTAATCTAACAACAACCGATGTGTCAATGTGAGTATGATTGACATTTTCTCAAATGCTTAGGAATACCTCGCTTTGTATGAGTTTAAATTGAGTTACAATTAGATGCTATTTAAGAAGGTGTGTACACATTAGCATGGAATATGTTTGGCTTTTGTTCAGAAATAATTGCTTTAATATATAATCAAATATGTCCTCAAATATCCCACGCACTCTGTATATCACTTTTGATTCTAACACTCGTAACAGGTGACCAACGCACGTGTGAATAATTCTTTCTTAGCAATACTCGTCTACTGTCCAATTTATTCTATCAGAAATTCTTTACCGAAATAACAGTAAATCTCATTCAAAAAGTCCAGAATCTAAAGATGCGGAGACAAGGTAATACCCACGGCCATTTTATGCGCATTCAATCAAAATCTTTTATCGCAGAGGGCGAAATATGCCAGGACACCATTTATTGGGAAATTGCCGACGCTTTCGGCTTTATGCTGCTCAATCCCGAAGAATGGTCAAAAAGCCCCATGGCCAACGAGGGAATACAAAAAATAATAGTAAATAAATATGTCAATTAATGGGCCTTGTAATAGAGAGAAAAAAAAAAAATACTCATAGAGACATTTAGTCCAATTTTTTCCCAAACAAAATGGCGAATATTTTGTTCAACTTTTTTTTATAAAAGTTATTCAGGATATTACTTCTTTATTTCTTTCTTTCTTTCTTTTTAATTATTCTTTATTTCTTGTCTAACTTTCCCAGACAAACAATATAGCCATTTTGTTGTGTTATTTTATTTTATATTTTTTTGTTTTTCCGTCGTTTTACGAGGTCAAATCATATTGCAAATAATATTTTCGCCGGTGAAGCGCGTCGCTTTAATACAAGTCGGCCTTTGTTAGTCGGCAGTATTTCTTGTTTTTTAAAAGATAAAAAAAGAAAATGAAAAGCTGAATCATTAAAGAGTTCTGAACGTGCTATTGATCAAGTGTCCAGATCGATAGCTCTGATAATCTGTATTACCATCGAAGCTGCTGCTTCCTTGTTTTCATGGAGTTCTTTGTTTCCATTTCTACGTTGCTTTTTCTCGCGTTCTGTCGCTCTCTTTCCTTCTCTCAAGTCGATCTGAATGATTAATAAACGTTCACCATTTTCTATCTCTCTTTTTAACAACTTATCATTTATCTTTTCTATGTATAACCATCTTCTGAAAACCAAGGTCAGCCTGGTGTCAGAGACAGTAGGATCGTTCCATTTTATATACATATATGTGTTCACCCTCCGTCAAAAAGGACTGGAAACATTTATGCTTGGCCAGTGTTTGCACTCGCTATTTATCGAGATATGTTACTAAAATATTCATATAAAATCATAGAATTACGTCATGATTTCTGATAACCTAAAGAAAAAAAGACACGCACCATTAACTTTTTATGATAAAGTGAAGATTTTCTTCTGACTTCATTTCAGGTGGCGGGATAAGTCTAAGCTGGTTGTCTGACTTGCTATTTGATTTATCGTTTCCCCTCACCATAAAAAATGGTTTCGTCCGAAGTCTAGAAAAAGGCTAACTTTTGTGTGACGAGATGGAAGTATACACATATATATATACACACACATTGGTCTTATATATATATATATACATATAGGCAGCAAGTCATTTATTATATATGCGTCGTTGAAGACCACGGAGTTTTCTTTCTTTGCTATCCTTCTGGTTAATTTCTCGACGCGGCGAGCGATTCGTCGGTTTTCCGGTGTTAATTGGTGGAGTATGGCACCTAACGTTGTATCGTGGGCCATTTCCCGAGCACTTTCGGTCTCGCGGCACATTACCACACATAAAAAAGGCATAAAATCAACCGAACTAAGACAAATATTAACAACTAACACTAAGATCATACATAAAAACAACTGCACCAACAGACTAAAAATCTTCGAAGCCCTACACATAAAAAAATTACAACCCACAATTAATAAAATAGCATTCACCACCGGTACTAACGCCTTATAAGTCTTCAACAATTAATACACAACAACAATAATAATAATAATAATAATAATAATAGATATAAAAAAAAGTAAGTAAATAAACGAATAAAGATATATATATATATATATACATATGTAAATTAATAGATATATAACCAATAATAAAACTATAAATACGGCTTTTTACTAATAATAAGACATAGTCTCCTGAAGACGGTCGCGAGACCGAAAGCGCTCGAGGAATGGCCCACGATACAACGTTAGGTGCCATACTCCACCAATTAACACCGGAAAACCGACGAATCGCTCGCCGCGTCGAGAAATTAACCAGAAAGATAGCAAATAAAGAAAACTCCGTGGTCTTCAACGACGCATGTATAATATATATATATATATATATATATATATATATATATATATATATATATATATATATATATATATATATTAGTCATACCCAAATAGCCTTTAAGCTGACAAATCATACCATGTCATTGGCAATATAATAACGTGCTTCACTATAATTTATTTAAAAATTACTACGTCTGACCCAGAATGCCTGATAATATGAAACATTTTCGATAATCACTGAAAAATCAAAATCAGCAAGGGGACTAATGTATAATTTAAATGTATTGTAATAAAATGCTGTAAACAAAAAGAAGCAAAAAAGTATATAATATTCTTATGGCAAGTAAGCTATAGAAAAATTTACTAAACTGTATAATCGAAATAGCTAGACATTTTACACGCAGAATAAACCAATAATACTTTGAGATAGGTATAAATAAAACATCATTATAATGTCTGTTGAACATACTTGAGGATTATCAAAGCATTAGTGGGAACCAGTTTAATTTTATTGACCGATGGAAGTGGGAAGAGGTGGGTGTGAGGGTTTGTTATAGGCCGTAAAAGTAACATTTTGTATTTACAAAAAGAGCCCCCCCCCCATCCTCCAAAATGTTATTAAATCTAAGATCTCGTAAAAATGTTATTAAATCTTACAAAATCCAGAGAATTTATTGAAATTTGCTGGACTCATACTTCAGTTGTATACGATCACTCTCCCAAATCCTCAGTTATATTGGTTACTTTGCATTAACTTCATGTATTTTTGGTCCCTCGATTCATAAAATCGGGGGACTTATGTTTTGAGGCATGTCCGTCCGTCCGTCCGGATTTTTCTCCGCAACCATCCATTTCTCTGAAATTTTGCATGAAGTTGTAACTTTGGTCAGGTTAGAAGATGACATTCTCCGATTTTTGAAAAAAAATCTGGTTAGCCCATCCATTCAATTTCTCTGAAACTTGGCCAAAATGTAGAGGCAATTGTTCTGGATGATCATCCTTGACCTCAGAAAAATTCTGGTTCGCGCCCCCAGGGGGTCAAAGGGGGGTCAAAGGGGGGTCAAAAATGCCCCAAATTGCCCAAATTTATTGCATTTTACACTCGCCACACCGAGTCACATACAGAGGGGGACCACGCACGCACGGCTTGTTATTTTTCAAAAATAGTCGCACAAAATAATAAATTGCTAGAAGACATTCGTCTTTTGAGATTTCCCTATGTTTTGCTCTGATTCCAGTCTTTAGTTCACCCATCGTTTGCTGGTTGTTCTTGTACACATTATCTTTGCGATACTCATACTGTTCTTGGCCTTTTGGCCCAGATCAAAGTGTAGTATCTGTTCCGATCGATACTGCACCTCATAGACTGGTATTGTCTTGGCCTTCGGGGCTTGATTTACGCAGGTCTGTGGGTTTGTCCTGTGCAGTTCTAGGAGGTCCACCCTCCCAGGCTTTGCCTCCCCTCTTTGGGGTGGAGTAAGTTTATTACTTACTGCCCGAGGCGCCCCTACCGGGGAATGCCGACGGGGCTGCCCAGGCAATTTTTAATGGCTCGAGTGCTCACCTTCTCGGGCGCTGGCTTTTCAAATCCCACTTTCCGACCTTGTGTCACATACTCCTATTGTGGGTAGGTGTTAAATAATGGCCTTTTGGCTAAGATCAAAGTGTAGTATCTGTTCCGATTGATACTGCACCCCATAGACTGGTATTGTCTTGGCCTTCGGGGCTTGATTTATGCCGGTCTATGGGTCTGTCCTGTGCAGTTCTAGGAGGTCCACCCTCCCAGGCTTCGCCTCCCCCCTTTGGGGAGGAGTAAGTTTATTGCTTACTGCCTGAGGCGCCCCTACCGGGGAATGCCGACGGGGCTGCTCAGGCAATTTTTAAACCCCACTTTCCCGACCCGACCGTGGGTCACATCTTACTTGTGGGAGTAAGATAAAAACTGGCCTTGTGCCTAACTTCTGGAGAGGAGTAAATCAATACTCATACAAATAAAAGCCTGCAGTGTTCAAATTCGGTGAATACTCTGTCCATTCATCGTCACACCTTCTGTTGATCAATCTTTCTTGAAATAACTCTCTCAGACAGGGTAGGGAATCATTTGATGTATTTGTGTGTCTGTATGCGTGGGGTGTCTTGCTTGAATCACTGATAATTCTAAAATATAGAAAATGAACAGTTACAACCCCTATAATTACAAAACAATAAAAATAAATTATTATTCTTTCTTTTGATAATGCCTTTTCCTCTACAGATTTGAATAAGCATGTTCGTCGGCATGTCCCATTTAAGTATAAATAGTTTTTACGTCAATATTTCCCACATAAGTTTGAAAAAGCATTTTAGAAGCCGTGTCTGTCTGTTTATCAGTCGATCACGCTTACGTTTGAACTAGCGGTTTCGTCGTTAAACGCGCAGATTGAATGGACGCAAACGAAAGAATACCCGTGATTGTTTTTGCATTTTATTAACTTTAGGTTATTATCGTTCAAATGAAAAGCAACTCTAATTTAGAACAAAACAATTATATTATTTTAATTCTTTTATTGAATTTCATGAATGTCCGTGAATTCCGTGGAGCGTTGACGCCTAGAAAAAAGATTTTCGCTGACTGGAGATATGAAACTGCTTTTGCTGATGATGGGATAACAAAGTGAATGCAAAATAGAAAACGGGAATTCATTCTGCTTGACATAGAAAATATTTTTTTATTGATTATGCTTAAGTGAAGATCGATAGTTGGACACTGATTGATCAATTTAAACCCTTTTTTCGCACGGTTTGTTACATTATGAGTAGGCTTTTTGATAATGATCGGTTATTGGTGATTGGATGAATCGTTTTATGATGGGATTCGCCTTCAGGAGATTTAGCATACACGGTTGCGATAAAAACGGGGAATTAAAGGGACAGATGGTTAAACGAGGCCATAAAACTAATAAAGATATAAGTCCACTTAGAAAGTTATATGAAAAATCTGATAAAAAAAAGCTGATTCATGAAAATAGTAAATTAAACCTATAATGGGGAGGCGGCACAGATGGACGATGGCCCAGTTGTCCAGTGTACCACAAACCCCACTAACAAGAAGAAGAAAAATAGAATCAAAGAGATGTATGATGAATGTCAAAACTAAAAAAAAACGGAGGAAAATTAAACTCGTGTGTGAAATAAAGTATAAGGGTGGTATGTATTTCTTTGAAATAAATATACTTCGGTTAGGAATGAGTTCATGATTCAGTGTATCGACAGGAAAGGATGAGTAGTTACCGTTAGATGATGATGGTGACTATGTGGGAGTTACGCTGTAGACACTGATTCTGATGAAGGGATCGGTTGATAACTGCTAACAGAGCTGCTGTTAGTTTGTTTGTAGAAAAAGCGAAGCTGTAGTTGCTGTGGTGATTACGACAGTCATTGTTGACGTGGTTGGAAAGAGAACTCTACAAGGAAAAGTCGGAGCTGCCACTACTGTTGCTAACTGTTGTCGTGGTCGTGATATTGCCGTTACGTCCAACAAGTATTGATTGCTCGACAGAACCGGTGTGGTGAACCCCAAAGTGTGTGACGAGTAAAGCCGACACATCCTTCATATACTGCTTTGTAAGCTGCTGCTGATACGGCGCTTTGATGAGATCTGATTGGTCAGCAGAAAGGAGGATGTGTGCAAAAAAGAATGAAATTATATTGATTCCTGCCATACAAGCTGCGTTGTTCAAAGATAACACATCCGATTTTGTTAGGAATGCTGAACTGTAAACGGGGGTCTCAAGACAAGGCTTTCTCCCTAGATAATTCATCAGTTAGAAACGTTGTGGGGATGAGTTGCTAACAAAACGGACGTGAAGCTGTGTTGAATGTGTATCAGCAAAGACGGTCGAAGTAAGGAGTGCAAGCGTTTCTGCACCGGGATGAAATCAATGGTGCAAGTGGATCGTCACTTTGTTCGAAACCAGTAGTGCAAGTGAGCTTGCACTGTTGAAAATAATGGGTGCAAGTATATTAGCACATTTGTTGGTGCGCATTATTTTGCAAGTGGGTCTGCAAATTCGAATACACGAGTGCAATTGGGTCTACACTGTTGTGAGTAATGAAGGTGCTTCTGTATTATTGGGGCAGATAAAATGTTCATCTCTAATTTAGAAGTCAGTTGAAACGGGAGATAATTCAAACTGTATTGTTTGTTGTAACCATAACCCATAAAGAAAATCCAGAAAATTAGTAAGAGACTAAATTTAAAAAAGGGTACTTATGCAGTTTACGAACCAGACTCAAATAATACAATTCTGTTTATTAAATTGTTAGGTGAAAGTACAGAATAGTTAATCAACTCCCCCACCTCCCCATTTTAAGAATGGCTTTCTAAATTATAACGGTATTATTTCAGCCCGGTCCGTAAACTACATAAGTACCATTTTTCAAATTTATTTTCTTACTAATTTACTGGATTTTACTTATGGGTTATGGTTATAGCAACAACAACAAAACAGTTTGAATTATCTCCCCTTTCAACTGACTCTTCTAAAATGAAAATGAAAATTTCATCTGCCCTAATAATACAGAAGAACCGTAATGAATGATAGTTGCTCTTCATTTTCGTTGGTGAGCATTGTTCGAGTTGAGTCCTCTGTTTCAGGAGTTGATGAACGAATGACTAATTCTCGGGATTGGTGGTGCACTATGGTCGAAATTGGATGTGTAAATGGGCAAGCGGGTCTACACATTTGAAGAGACAAGTGCAAGTGGATCTGCACTGTTGTCAGAGCACAGTGTTCGAGTTGATTAGTCCTTAGTAGTTACTTAGCGCATGTGTGCATGTACTCATTTTAAACTGGCAAGACTTCTTCTATAGTGTTTTCAGTGATGACTTTGTTGGTCGAATTTCCGGGCATTTTCGCACTGGATGAATATCCGAGGAAGTTTGATCGTGGTATTGCTGGAGAGGATTAGTAATCCTATAAGTGTGAGTCTCATGTTTAACAAACCTACTAAGTCAATGACTCGGTACGGTTCTCGCTTGTTTTTAGCGATTTGTCTGTGGTTGAGTTACACACCAATGTATCTACCAAATTGTTCTGTCACATCACGTCCGGGTCACCAATTTGTAGTGTAAGGGGGCACAGATGAACGATGGCCCAATCGGGGAAAAAGCTGCTGTTATATTGCCCGATAGCAATAGTGGAGCGAATCCCAAAATAGGCGTTGATTAAAGAAAACGCCACCTTTATAGACTGCTGAATCAGATGTTGCTGATGAAAACGTTTTGATTAACTGGCAGAAATGTGGATCTGCTCAGAAAAAATGAAATCATGCTACTTTCTGCCACACAGGCCGAATTGTTCCATGAACAAACATCCGGTTTTATTAGGAGTGCACAGCCGTAAACGGGGAGGAGTTCTATATTTAGTACTAATAGTATTCATCTTTATTGAGAAAAAGAATATTATTCATTAAAGCGTCGAAGCAGATAGATAGCTATATCTGTTTGACGAAAACGGTGTGTAAAAAAACCTTGCGATAAAAATGTTTCGCAAGTTAGAAGACCTCTGCAATAATTGAAGTTGTAACATATTCCAAGCAAGTGCTTAGGGGTAAGGCCCCAGCACCAGAATTTAGTATTGAAAGGAAACGGTGTTCCATATGAATTTCAATGTATATTTCATATATGTACAGCACATATTATGGATACAGATACTTTGAAAAAAAACAGTACTCCAGTCAAAATTAGCTGAAGAACTTTCAACTACAGATAATAGCCAAACTTCATGTTTTTGTAGCAATTATACATGACGAAATTATGCACAAAGGAATAAATATTTATATTTACATATATTGAAACAGAGCTCAAATGCATAAATAAGTTAATAACATTTCTTTGCCTGAATAAATAAATAATTGAAAATTATATTATTTAAGCAATTTAAATTCTAAAATAAATAATTTGTCTTGTAATTCCTACTTGAGCCAACTAATTCTAATAAGAACACAGTATGGATTGATTCCATCCAGTTAGTCTCAAGTTGTCCTGAATTAATTTCTTTATAAAAAATAACATTAAAATCTTATTGACTGACTAAAAGATTTTCGTCACATTTATTTAAAATAACAATTTTATAGATTAAATAATTATACTAAAATTTGAAAACAGAATATGATAAAGTTCTAAAAATAAAATTAAACGTGTGAATTTTGTTCTTTCATGTAAATCTTTAATCTATAAATTATTAAAAGTTTCAGAGGTAATTTATGTTGTTTTCCGGTTTTTAATTTTAAGTTCAGCACCCATTAAAATGGTAAAACATATCATCGGGTAAAATTGTTTAATGGGATCTTTTATTTAATTTATCTAATAAATACAATTAAGTCGGTCAGATAAATAGCATTGCATCTGACAAATCGATATTTGATTCTGACTAGTGATTTCTTCTTTTTTGTTATTGCAGCATGTTCTTTACACTAAAAAATATCAGTCGCTTTCGACCCTTTTAGAAAATACTTATTTCCGGATAGGAAATCTGCTAGATAGGGTGCATTTCTCGTTCATGACCTATAAACCATTTGTCGCTTAAGAATTTTATAAAATATTTCTATCGTTGTGTCCGGTTTCACATAAACAACCATATTTTTAAAAGTAAATATTAACCTATTTCTTTCTTTAAATTACCTGATATCACAATAGTTAGTGAAGTAATTTTTCTTATCACACCTACTTACAATGTTGCTTCAAATACATTCTCCAAGTGCACTAGTGTATTTTCAACGATATAAGGGGACTCGCGAATATTTTTAAGTAATTCATTCCCGAACAAATTCATTAAAAATGAATACCTTTAGCCCGATTCGACGCCGAAATAATAATAGTTACATAAACATTTTCCTTTTCGTTGCGACATACGACATTTCGTTCACTGACTAAACAATATTCTGTACGTGTCCTTGATGATGAGTGCATGTGAATAGCCGTCATTCGTCGTCACAAACTTACAGATATCGATATGGGGCAACGATTGGCTTATTTGATCTTCAACTGGAACGTAATTTGTCTTTAATTGAGATCATCTCTTTTCCTAGACAAGGGAGGTTATCTATTATATGCTACTTTTTTATATCGGAGGTGCTCTCATTCACGAGAGAGTACCAATTGGACTTGTAGACGGAAATGCAATATCAAAAGAAAGAATGTCTATACACACAAAAGATAATTAATTTTTTTATTGACAACTTCTTAAAACAACCCAAAGTAAAGAATTGATATGGAATGAGAGATCAGAGAGTCCAGGACCCGTTCCAAGTGAAAGAGTTAATCTGTAATGAGAAATTGAGTAGGCATTGTAGAGATTGAGGGGTGCAAGATGCTTGTTATAGATCGCTATTTTGTAGTAGGGTAGATAGTCTGTATTCATCTGACTGGTCTTGGTTGAAAGGAAGAAAAAAGGTCATCGAACTTTTGGTTAAAAGGACAACCATCTTCTCTACAATTTAAATCAACTTTATTCCACAGTTTCATCAAAAGAGAATACAGTCCCAAAATAATAAAGAACACAAGCATATAAAACAGGTTGTTTTAGTCGACATGTATGTACTATAAAAATGGAATTGATTCAGTGAGTTCCATCTCGTCTCGCAGCGCCATTACGAGTGATGAGAAGAGAGATATACGACTTGTCTCAGCGACATCTCCAAAGGAACTGTTCATAAATGAGTGCGAAATGATTTGGCCGGAAATAGAAAAAAGCCGCGCATGCGCAAAGTGTTCTAATAACTCTACGTATCATTACGCGGGTGGGTACATGCCTGTATTATCTTACAGAACCATGTACGTATCACTCCGCGAGTGATCACATGCAAGTGCAAAAGAAAATAGATCTTAATTATGTAACTGCTACACCATGTTTGGTCCGACTGACACCGTGTGCGTTTGCATGAGACAGTGTGCATAAACGTGGTAGGAATTGTACATGTGTGTATATGTTAACTAGTCTCGGTGAGTTCGATAAGGTGTGTGTATATGCGGTCGCTGTATTTAGTAATTCTTGTTGCGGCTGCCGGGTTATGACGTACGCACGTGTGTTGAGTCTGAAACCGAAATATCAGAAGAGAGTGAAAGAGAGCGAGAACACTGTGTGTTTGGGTTTTTATATTATGCGCGAATATTCGGAAATGAATATTTCTTGCACTGTGATTGGTTAAAAGAAACTGTTGATTTGAGTTTTTGTCCAATCAAAAGTTGATACTTAAAAAAAACATTTGCTGCTGCCTCCCATAGACTATAAAATATTTTTGTTCCCAGTCCAGTGCTCCTGTTTAGAAGGAGCTGGATTTTCCTTACATTAAAATTGAACTTGTGCCTAACGTTATCTCCTTGGGGGGAGGGGGTAAATAAAAAGTGAAGAAATAAGTGCGTCTTCTTGAAAAAAAAAGGAATTTTAAGTAGTCCAATATTTGGCGTCGGTACTCCAATAGACATAAACCCGCAGAATATCGGTGTATCTTCATAATAAACAAGTAGCTATTACATCTTATATAAATAGAAATTTTGTCCGTCTGTCCGTCACTCACAATTTTTCCGTCGGTCACGATTTTTTAAAACGTAATAAATACATTGTGGAATTTGTCTCATTATGAAATATCAAAGCTCTTAACTACTTTTAGAAATGGAATATATTGCATTAATAGTAAAAAGTGAATTTTCAACGAATAAAGCTGATGCCATGACCATAAAACGAAAACGTAACCATGAGATATTCAGTCTGAGCTATTTATATTTTCTTTAAAAAAAATATAGCATTGGTGTGACGTCATAGATTTATGATTTACGTCATGTTTCAAAGCATGAATTCAAACATAAGCAATGATAAAAATAAAATAAATGAATGGGTAAACATTATCAAAAGTGTTGGAAATTATTTTAATAATCAAAACAATTTATTTGACTTTAACTACGTATTGGCCTTAAGGCAATTTAATATTTAATATATACCAGAATGTGGGGTTGTAGGGCCCATATTTCTATTTAATTAAAATTTGACTATTTAAAAAATAACGGAGCGCTTTTTTTAAGATGGTGTGTTATAAAAAAAAACGCCAAGAAATGAATAATCGTAGAAAAATGGAACCTATTTTGCTTGACACGCGCTTGTAGCACGTGGCCTTTTCGGCGTTTGATCAGTTCATTTCCATTCTTTTATCGTCCTTTGTCTATGGCTCGTGTTTAAAAAAAGAAAAATTACCCAGGAAGAAGCTAAATAAACAAATTAGTAAGAAGATGTAATCAAGCGTGACTCAGACCCTTTTGTCGTAATTATTCACCTGTACGCTGTACGCTCGACTTTCCCCCAACAAAACCGCCTCGTCGTTGCAGAATTCATGAACCTAGGAAAAAACCTTTTAAACTCATCACCATATTTCTTTTCTTTTTCTTCGTTATTAGACTCTTTTCTTTATGTCTTGTTTTCTTTATTACCCCCCCCCCCCCCCCCAATGATTTGGTTTACCTAAATGTTTCGCGTTCTATTAAAAATGTTTTCTCTTCTTTGTTCTGGCTTGGGGATTTTTTTCTTTCTCGATCATGTGGAGCGACATTTTGTTGATCAAAAACAACAAACTTTTTTCGTTTTTTTCATGCTTCACTTCATTAGGAAAGAAAGAAACAAACAACTTCATGAGATGAAGTTGTTTGTTTCTTTCTTTTCTTTTCCTTTCTTCTTTCCTTCCTCCCGCCCCTCCTCTCTTTCTTTATAGGCCTACAACAGCTTCTTTCGTTTTTGTGTCCCTTCTTTCATTATTTACCTTTCCTTGTTTCATCCTTTTTGTCTTGCTTTCTTACGCCTTTTTTTCTTGGTGTTTTGTAGAATGGCTCCGCCAAGAAAATACACCGTCACTAAAAATTAAAAAAAAAAACAGACAAAAATTAGTTGTAGTAAAAAAACAAACAGATAATGACCGTAATCCTTGTATAGTAGACTGCACCGTTATAAGAAGGTTGAGTCAGCAAATCTGTAGTGCGGAGAAAATGGCACGAGTGTTTAGAAGAAGCAAAAAGTAAAGAGATAGTTGTGAATGAGAGTTCAGAGTATCTTAAAGCGTTCAAAGTAAAGAAGAAATTGTGGAGTCTGTAATAAGTTGAGTAAACATGTTTCTCTGTTTTCAGTGTGATAGTGGGTAAGATCAGTAGACTAGTAGGAGTGTGTGGATGTATGTTTGCTTTTGCTTAGTCAGTGTAAGAGTATATGCGTGAACCTGTGTGTAAGTGAGCACGGTAACAGTGTATATATACTGTCGCTCTGCGTTCAGTAGTTTTTAAAATGTTTTTTGTTGCGTGCGCCGCATGACTTTGGCCCAGAGGCCGATGCTGTCTTTTTACATGCTCCACGCGTCGAGCGTAAAATAAACTGGAATAGAGAAAGGTATAGATAGCTAGATATATAGGGTTATTATATTATGCGCGAAATATTGTTACATGCGGAGGTGAATATTTTGGCGCTTTTGATTAGCTGAAAAAGCTGCTTATTGAGATTTTGTCTAACCAAGTTGTTACTTTTACCAGATTCGCTGGAGTCTAGTGTTTTTCTAATGCTCCTTTCTTTTTGGATCCAAATGTTTGAATGAATAAAAAAAGAAATATCTATCATTCATTTATTATTATTATATATATATATATATATATATATATATATATATATATATATATATATATTGTTTGACGGATTTTTGAAATTCGAATTTGTGTATTGTCGGTTGACGAAATTGAAGTTTTTGTGATGTCGAGTTAACAGTATTTAAAATTCAAATTTATTTCTCGTTGTTTGACAATATTTTAAAATTTTTAATTTTTTAATCTTCATCTGTTGACGTGATTTGTAATTCGGGTTATTTTTTCGTTATTTTGTCTGATAAACAAAATTTTTAATTCGGAGGGTTTTTTATAGTCGAGTTGACGAGTTTTGTTATTGTCTTTAGAATATAAATGTTTTTCAGTGGAGGTTTTACTCTTATTTGGTTGGCTCGTCGCCGATGGATAATTCAAATTTAATCCAAGAATTGGAGTGTTTACTGTTGTGTATGCCGAACAGGAGACTTCGTTGGTTTGGTCACATTAAAAGAATGAATGAGAGTGCTTGGATTAGTAGATGTAAGACAGTTGGTGGGAAAGGCCAAGGGAAACATGAATATAAGGATGGATTTGAGAAAAGAGAGAGATAAATAGTGCCCTAGCCAGAGTGAGGTTAGTTTGGAAGTCAATTTCTAAAAGTCGTACCAGAATGTAAAACAGACGTTAAGCCGATGATGATGGTGGTGATGGGTTGCTGTTTCAAGCGCGAAATGTATGATCCAACGGAATTTGTTAAACTGTAATGGCGATTTACGAGTATTCTCTTTCATGGAATGTTTCAATTTTCTTGTGTTGAAATTTTCAACTGTATCTGTTCTCTTTTACAGCCTTGTTTCGTTGTTGTCTTAATAATTTTTCTTTTGGTAAATCATTGTGCGAAACAATTTTTCTTTCACACGTTTGCTCCAGTCATGGCATGTGAACGATGTTTTTTTTTTTACGGTATTCGAAGTTTGTGTTGTCTTTGGAAGTCGAATTTGTAAAGTGTTAAATCACCACTTTTATGTGTTCAAATCGTATTTATGTCTCAATTCGGTAGAGGTGGGTTCTTTTTGTAGTCGTGTGCTGAAACCTCGTGTGTTATACCGTTGGAGTAGACATTTTTGTCGTAGGATACACACGTGAATTAAATACATGTGTAATTCCATGCATAGAGAAGTGTTTCACTTGTCAGCTATTTCAATTGTTTTTCAGAACTATACTGTTCAGCAAGATACTCTGATACGATCTGTAGTTCTGTCTGCTGAATCCTGAAATATAAGCAATGTTTATTTCTCGAAATAAAACACTCTTTTTATATGGTACACACGAATTGTTTCCGTTTTGTTGCTGTCGCCTTCACTCCTTTCATTTCTACTTGTTAGCATGGATCATGGTGCACAAGCGATCCCTTAGTCTATCTGATCCAAACCAACTTTCGTTACACGGATGCATGTCACCAATTTATATATATTTTACGCCTATATCTCTATTGACACGGCTCGTTTGATATTATTAGACTGGGATATCGTTCGGGAGAAGAATTATGTTATTTAAACTATCCGTAACTATAAAAGTCTGATTTTCATAAACAAATGTTTGTAAAGTGCATCGGTATTGTTAAATAAAACGACCGGTGTTATTTAACGACATGTTCCTTTCAAATAACATACAAAGATATAGACAGAAGATCTCCATTAAGGATATAGCATTTTTATGTCTATAAAAATTGAGAGAAAGAAAGAAAATAATGTTAGGACTCCCAAGAGAGACCATTTTTTGATTGTCTTGTACAAAATTGGATCTTTCCCAAGTTTCGATTTATAAAGTTTTCTATGGTGTTTTTTGTTGTTGTTGTTCTTTTTAACAAAGTAATAAAAAAAACGAGAACCAAATCGAAGTTCCGGTTGGAGTCAGACATGACGTATAAAAAAACGTAGGATAATTAATCGAGTGGTGACGACTGGCTTATGCAATTTATACTGATCAAAGTCGAGTAAGTGGGAAGTGAGCTTTTTAATCCTAATTTTTATATGTGCGTTTTATTTTTTTTCATCTTTCTTTTATAGGAGTGTGAAATATAATAAGTTCAATAATTTGCTCGGAAATTTCAATTAGTTAATTAACGGAAATACTTCAGTTTAATTAAAAGGTTAAATATGTGTATAAACAAAAAAGGAAATGCTATGCTCGCGACTTGAATAGAATTTTAAGTGGTTTTATAACAAAATCGACTAATTAAACTTTCTTTAAGTCGACAGATTCAGTTAGCTCATGTTTTGATTTTAGTTTTTTCAATCTTTGCTTTTCTAGGAGATCAACTAGGTTACGAGCTCTGTTCAATGAGAGGAAGAGAGTAGCCGGAAATGGAAAGTCTCAATTATATATTTCTATTCAGAGAAAGTGGTATATCTGTATATGTTTATATATTTGGATGTACGGGATCTACTCCTAAACTAATTAACCGATCATTATGAATTATGGGCACAGCTACCAGGCGTAAAGTGATCAAATGGGGGCTATAGTTACTTTAATTTTGTTGTATGCAAAGAGGATAAAAGGGGATGGAAGCCCTTCGTGAAAATTCAGATACCTTCGATTTTGTGAAAATAGATATTAGACATCAATTAATAAATATTCTCCAAATTATAGTTTCTTTAAAGTATTTAAACGGGTTTTTAGGGGGCATAATATAGGCACAACCTCCCATTTGAAAATTCAAATATTTAAGATTTGCATTAGATTTGATCCATTATATCTTGATTTTAATTTTTGTAAAGAGACATAAAAGTAGTGCAAAACTGTTCTGTTTGTGAAATTAATTTTACTGGTCCTGGGACAGGTATTCTTATATCTATTTATAATTATAATATTACTATTAAATTATTATTACCTACAGACGCTAGCATTTCAAGCTTATAGCTCTCATCAGTGCAGGAAACTAACAATTTCAAACAGTCAGGAGGCGCGAACCCGGTTCACAGAGTCAGCCTAGAATATGCAAGTAGTCACTCTATCATCGTGGCCATTGGAAACTGTTACGTGATTAAGGGAATTTAAGATCTATATGTAGATAGTCTATTTTTAACATCCCGAGAGTGCTCGACTTTAATTTCTTAAAGGGGCTTCTTATGATATTTATAAAAAAATATTAAATTATTTATAGCTACATTGCGTGTATATATATATATATATATATATATATATATATATATATATATATATATATATATATATATATATTCAGTATTTACTTCAACTCTGCTGAATACGTCAGTAGAGTTCAGTAATAATATGAAAATATATTTATGGCAAGTAAGTTACACAGAAACGCCCATGTTTCATTCTCGAAGGAAATCACTAGGCTAATTGTCTGAATGTATGATTTGTGATTGCTTTTATATTTAAGTAGTGTTTACACTAGCTAATTAACCAATTAGATCTGTTGGTTTTATCACCCAATAATTATTACCATACATTCACACAATTAATCTGATGATTTTCTTCAGAATTTCTGTGAAGCTTACTTGCCATAAATATATTTTTATAGTACTAGATAGACATACACAAAAAACATACTTAGAAAAAGATAACAGTGTATTTTACTAAAAAAAACGGTATTGCAGATATGAATAAATATATTGTGTAATTTTACTTAAAAAATTTCCTTCAGCTTCGATACCGGCTTGTATGTGAGATATGAATTACCACTATGCTAGTATCAGGTGGTCCTTATTTATATTGAACATTATTACTCTAAATAATCGCTAAAAGTCTCCATAGTGGCATGAGGGTGCTCATAAACCTTTTTTCTCAACTATGCTTCATACATAGTAGTTCAAAGGATTGAGATATAAAGAGCTAGGAAGTCAAGTATTAGATGGCATGTGATAATGAAAAGTACAAGTTTTCTGCTGGATTAAAAAATATGTTATGGGGTCTATTAACTCTGATTAAGCGATTTTGTTTTACCCGACGTAAAATGACAACTGATTGCATAAGGTGTGTATCTGATGTCTTTGAAGCCAATATTTCAAATTGTTCCTTCTGACATGATGTTCTTTTGCAATTGACTTCATGGATCTTCTGGGATTACCACCAAAGGTGTGCTGTACTTGTTGAATAAATTTCAGGTGTTCTAATGCTCTCAATGTGTCGAGAATGTCTCTTACGTTTTGATCAGTGGGATACCTTTCTATCTTGAGCCTTTCACTCTTTGCTATATTCTGCGTTTATAGTCACTATACCTGTGTGCCTTTTCATTTGTTATGTAAGTATATAGGTTACCTTTGATAATTATGAAATATAGAAAAGATAAAACCAAATAATATGCTGTTATTGTTAAAATACATGTCTTCAAATAGATTACGACCCCCTGTACTTCAAGTAGAAATGGTGTAACAATTACTGTAAAAATCACTTTGACAAGATCTTATTCTGATCTAGGCTCCACATGAATATCACCCTGCCGAATATGAAGAAACTGAGGATAAAGTAAAAAAAAAAATGAGAAAATGTTTCTGTGCAGGGAATCTGCACATCTCTTTCGGATCTAAAACAAATAGCTAGAGAAAATTAGATGAAATAATCAATTAGGGGTGTTGTACCCCAAAAAAGGATCGACAAAAACTGAGCCATCCGATTTTTTCCTAATTAGAGCCCCTTCTTGACCCAAATTAGTTCAGCAGTCCAAACCCAAATATACAGATGCAGAAATCAAACGACGCCCATAACCATCTGCCTATCTACCACATTCAAGGCACTCAAGTCCATTGTCCACGCACCCATGCCCCTTGGCAGACAGACCAGCGCCTCTTTAGTTTACAACACACTATATACGTTGTTATATTAATTTTAATACAATTCATTTCGTTTTTAAAACGAAAATTACGTCTTTTTTTCTTTTGCTTCACTAGCAACATATTACTATAATTCATTGCTCTCTCGCAACTATACGCGCCGCGGTATATAACACCTTGGAAAATATATGAATCCGTCAAGTAGTGTGATAGACCAGGTCATAAGTCTTGGTAGATCAACTAGTTAAGCAGGAAAAGTCCAAAATACAATTTTCTCTGTTGTACTGACAAACAGATGACTTTGACTGATCCACAGTTAGTTTCTCGGGTAAAACAAGATTCTTAACTATATAAAAACAACACCGATCTTAAATTAATGTGGAGACAAGATATGTCAGTTTTCCTAATCTAACATTCATATTGAACACCCATCTAAAGTGATCGGATGATGCTGAACACATTTGTTCAGGCGTTATGTAATAGTACCAGACCGAACTGTGAGCTCGACAAGCCGTTCAAGTTCCTTCAGATAAATGAAGGTATGAATCTATGGTACTACTCAAGGGTTTGCGCCTAATTTCCGTGACTGCTCGGCCGCATCAATCCGACAGATCGTGGAAGCGTCCAAGACCTGCCGAGTCGAAAACGACGCTGTATAAACAAAACCGCAAAAATCGTGCAAAAAAAATGAAAGGTTGGCAGACGACAATATAAGACGATGAATATACGGGGGAAAAAATGCATATATTTTTATAAAAAAAAAATGAAAGAAATGAACAAACCCATAGCTGAAGGACTATAAATAAACTTTTATTTTTATTGTTTTCGTGGGCAAAATGAAACATTTTTATGTTTTTTTTATGTGTTTCGTGTTACGTAAGCAAAGAAGTCAATTTTACAATTAGGCAAGTTCTTTTTTTATATATATATTTTTTTTGGGGGGGTGGGGGGAAATTACGTATATTTTCTCGTAGATGTTCAGGGTTTACTGCTACTTTTGCTGCCGCTTGTTTTGTTAGGCTGAGCAAAAAACTGTTATACGCCCTCCAGCAATCGGATACTACCGTCGTCCCAGGTACTGGCTTGATTATTGGAAGGAGGGTTTCGGCATTCCTGTTAGGCACTGTCACCAGGAAATCCCTCCTTCTCTGCGGGGTCGTATCCCCCCCCCCCCGAAGACCCAGAGCGGCTGGAGAAAACACGGCCGGCATTGTTTTTTTTTTCCCCGGCGGTTGAATAGAGACTCGTCTATTTCCACCGTATGCCCTGGGCCTCCAAGTCGCCGAGGGTTGCGTGACAGACATTTTTTTTTTGTCCAATTTTGTTTACAGCCTCGTTTTAGACTCGGCAGGTCTCGGACGCTTCCGTGAGTTGTCGGATCGCTGCTGCCGAGCAGTCACGGAAATTAGGCGCAAACCCTGGAGTAGTACCATATATATATATCTACTCCACCAGCTCTAGTAAAAATAGTAGGGTAGAGACGACTATCACGCTTACTCACGACGGTGCTTCTCCAGATTAGGATTTGATATAACTTGGTAGAAGTTATAATAACAAAAATAACCAGAGTGTAAGGTTATTAAAAGGGGATGGTTTATTACAAAGTATATATTTTGTACAATACAATAGCACTACCGGTAATCCAATAGGATAAACCTAATACACTCGAACACACATACTACTGTTCATAGTCTATATATTCTACAGACTCGTTCACTTATTAGTGACTGAGGGGAGTCCGGTATCCCATCACAATAGGAACCGAGCTAAATTTGACTCCGTCGTAAAAGTCAGGGTTTAGGGTTAGAGTTATGGTCAGGGTTGGGGTCAAAGTAAGCTCGGGTCCTAATCTGAAGAAGTACCCTCACACAACTCATAATAGGATCGCACTTAAATAATTGAATAAATTAAATGAACAAAACTTGATTACTTGTGAGGACGGTTTATGACAAGTGTTTGTTAACATTGGATTAAAAAGGACCATTTTGTAGTACGCAGGGAAGCAATCTCGTGCTAACTTGTTCCATAGAAGTGAAGTTATTGCAAACCAACTTTGTTGCTGCGAGACACACGGAGAAGAAAAAGGGAGTTCTTTGTGGTTGTAATAAGACGTGTTTTTGCTGTGAATGTCTTACAAGGAGGAAACAAAAATTATAAATATCTTATTTTCATTAAAACAAATGCGTGTAGGGTTAAAGAAACTCGACAAGTCTATTGTGTAACAGACTGACTGACTGACATACGTAACAGCTCGAACAAACAAAACCTCAACTCTGGCGAAATTAGTTGATATCTTATTCAAAGCACATAATTCTCCTATTCATCAATGAGAGAATATATTGCTTACTTTTAGTGAAAGAAAAATAGGCAGCAAATGCTGAGCCTTATATATTTATATATATATATATATATATATATATATATTTACATATATATATATATATATTTACATATATATATATATATATTTACATATATATATATATATATTTACATATATATATATATATATATTTACATAAATATATATATATATATTTACATATATATATACATATATATATTTACATATATATATACATATATATATTTACATATATATATACATACATATATATATTTACATATATATATATACATATATATATATATATATTTACATATATATATATATTTACATATATATATACATATATATATATATTTACATATACATATACATATATATATATTTACATGTATATATATATATATATATATTTACATGTATATATATATATATATTTACATGTATATATATATATATATTTACATGTATATATATATATATATATATATTTACATGTATATATATATATATTTATATATTTATATATTTATATAGTTTATATATATATATATATATATATAATCATTGACTAGCAGCTGCTTCGGATTATATTTCTAATTCTTCAACAGCTTTAAAATAAATAATTTTTTAATTAAAAAGTAAATAAATAAAAACGATAGACAAAATCAAGTTTAAACCTGATGACAGGTTATAATAATGGATTATTATTAACAGAAGTTATCAAATGTAGCACGAGGCTGTTTTTGAGTTATGGCACGGGCTAGTCTTCTGTCTTAATCTAGCTTGACTAGATATGTAGTCATTGATCAAATTTAGGAAAATTTTAAGTAAAATATCTATACACATATAGTTTTATTATTATAGAGGTAAATATTTGGTTATCATTTCTCGCTCGTGTATGTGTGTTTCTCACCTCTACGTGATCTACAAATTATTATTTTCTTATTTACTATTTATCAATTATTTATTGAAATCAAAAATACAATAACATAAAGTAATAAAACGGACTTTAAAAAACTCCTATTAAAAAAATAAATTTAATTACAAAATTAAATCCACCAGTACGCATTTCGGTTTCTTCGCAAACAAGTCGGTCATTTTAATCTTTTGTTAATAGTTGAAACATGAATGAGTTACTTCATGACTCTTTGAAATTCGAAAAGAATTTGAAAGCAGTTAAACTTTAAGTCATTTCTGTCTATTAGGATTTACTTGGATTTACCAAGAATTTTAAAGATTGAAACTTCTGGAGGTTATTTACAGCCAATAATTTTATAAATAAGGATTTGTTTAACAGCAATTATTTATAGTTTTATAACAATTTGGTTCAATTAATAATTTAATGACCAAACTAAAACCATAATTAAATTCAACTTCAAAATCCTATTAAAAAATAATAATTTGTTTTTAAAAAGTCATAGTTTAAAAACCGCAAAACAGAAATTGAAGTAAAAGACTCCTGGGCTACGCCGGTTAGATACACAGACATTTGTCTGTTTGTATGTGTTTCCGAATCAAAACTAAAAATTTAGAATATTTAGACAAAAAACAAACATATATATAAATTCAACATAGCATGGTTTTATCAAAAGAATTAACAAATAACTTAATCAGACCTGACATAGAGATGACGCCACTAAGAAAATCCATTCGACTTTTATAAAGTACTAACCTTCAAATAGTACATGTTAAAATTTGAGCCCAATCGGATTATTATTTTACAAATTACAGTTATTTAAGTGAAGCTACTGTTGCAAATTTTCAAAACAATGGAAAAATGAGTTTCGTATGTTGATAAAGCATTGCTTTCTGATGGAAAAATACGGTTTCAAGCAAAGCAATAGCTTGATAAGTGTTATTCGGACTCTGCTCCATCGCAAACAATAGTTAACGGGTGGTATGCTGACTTCAAATGCAGTCGTACAGACACAAATGATGCTGAACGCTCAGGTTGCCCAGATTCGGCATTTGTCCAAGAAAACGTAAAAAAGTCCACAAACACGTTTTGGTTGATCGTAAATTAAAGTTGCCTGAGATGGCAAAGGAGTGGAAAATATCAGAAGGCAGTGCATTCACCATTTTGTATGAACATTTGTCAATGAGAAAACTGTATTTAAAGTGGGTGCCGCGTTTGTTCACAGTCAATCAAAAACAACAATACATTGACGATTCAGAGTATTGTTTGCAACTGTTTCGATGCAAGAAAAAGGAGGTTTTGCATCAAAATATGACAATGGATGAAACATGGATCCTACACTTTACTACAGCGTCAAATCCGCAGTCAGCTGAGTGGACAGCAGCAGGTGAATGTTGTCCAAAGTGAGCAATGATGCAAACATCAGCAGGCAAGGTTTTGGCCTTCGTAGTTTTGGATGCGGAAGGTATGTTGTTCATCGATCACCTTGAGAAAGGAAGAATCATCAATAGCGAATATTATATAGCATTATTGGTGCGTTTGAAAAAAGAAATCGCAATAAAAAGTCCACAAAAACGAAGTAAAAAGACAAAGCACCGTGTCACAAGTCGATCGCAATGATGGCAGAACTACATGAATTGCACCTCGAATTGCTTCATACCCACACTATTCTCTAGATATGGCTCCCAGCATCTATTGGCAGTTTGCAGACCTTAAAAGAATGCTCCAAGGAAAGAGATTTAGCTCCAGTGAAGAAGTGATATTGGAAACTGAGGCATATTTTGAAGCCAAAGGCAAATCGTTCTACAAAAAAGGCATCGAATTGTTAGCGGAGCATTAGAATGAAGATATCACCCTAGAAGGAGACGATTTGAATGAATAAAGTGGTTGTTTTATTTGATAGGTGCAGGACTTATTGAGTAATGTGTTTTATATGTAAACTTTATATGCGAGAATATTTTTGCAAATTAGGTAAAAATGTTAGACTAGGCAAAAAGAAAGTATTTAATCCTGAATTTTTTATACTAATGGGTCACGACTTATTAATACTAAAAGCCACTCAGGGATAAAGATTAATGGATTTTTAGTTGCAAGATGAATTGCCTTTAGAGAGGAGTGAGAATGATTAATGGAAGGAACCGAGTTTGAATCCTTGTGGGGACGGTTTATGACTAGAGTCAGTTGACATTGGATTTGAAGACAATTATGTTGTAATCTGCAGAGAAGTAGTCCCATGCTAATGTGTTCCACAACCGATAAGCCCTTGCAGAGAAGCTCTGTTTATATAAATTCCCTCTGATGCTAGACACATGGGAAGAAGACAGTTTTTTTCGAGTTCTTGCTGTGAATGTCTTAAAAGGGAGAATCAGAGATTAGAGCTTAGGCGAGCACCTTCCATAGGAAATAACGATAGAGTAGAGAGAGACTTGCAACATATTTTCTGTGAGAAAGGGGCTCTTAGGAACAGAAGAGATCATCCGCCACTAGATTTCGAAGTGAATTCTGAACTCTATCTAGGCAATGAAAAGTGCCTAGATAGAGTTCAGAATTGTGGAGACTACAATATCATATATATATATATATATATATATATATATATATATATATATTTAAAGATTTTCGAATAACAAAATGGTGAAACTTTGTGTATTTTAAACACCTCTGTCTCAGATTATGTTAATATGCATTAAGATGTGAAATATATTTTAATAAGTAATTATTTTTTACTGTGGTATTTGGCAATGAATCTATTCTTGTGATTTTGTTTTGTCTTTTGGTGGAATAAGTAACATTTTGGGACATTTTAGTTGATTGTATATTTTGCTGGGTATTTATGAAAAATGTTTTAAGTCCTCAAAACTACAGACGCACACACACACACACATATATATATACATATATATATATATATATATATATATATATATATATATATATATATATATATATATATATATATATATATATATAAAAGGATAACAGCCGTTTCTAACAGTGCGGTTAGCCTCCAAAACTTGATTCATTAGTGTTAAAATTTTAAAATACTTTCTTATTTCCTTCTCTATTTGGATGGCTCTCTGCAATGAATTTCCGGGGTCACCGCTCCGTTTTCCGCCGCTCTCCTCCCACCTTAGTGTGCCACTCTTCACGAGGACCCATTTCCAAGATTTTGATTGCTGTTTATCTGAAGAAAAAAAATGAGAGAAAATAAGTCTTTATATCAACAAAAGAAAGAACACACTTCCGCTAATATTTCCAGCGTATGAATGAGATAAGAAAATGAAAACAAGTGAATAATGGATCTTGCGTTAAAATGCTTTTAACGACCTTATTTGCCGAAAAGCGACCAAGAAAGGAAATAAATACGAAAGGAAGGAAGTTATTTTCTGTATGCATCTGGGAAATTACTATCCTCATCATGTGAAGGACGGAGAACATTGCGAGAGAAAAAATTATAAGTTGGTCTTGTTCAGTCACAGCAAAATAATATGACGGAAACGTTGTAAACGGAAACCATGCATGAGTCTTTAATGGATGTTATGTCATTTTTATTTCTTCAAGATTTGTTAGTGACTTTTTCAATATTTTTACATCTGTCCACGTATCTTTACAGGAGGCTCTGTCCGGTAGTTGGACTGTCACGTTTAAATTTGAAATATCATTTTAATTGTTCTTCCATGTTTTAGCTTAAAATATATTTTTGTTGGTCTAAGTTTAAAATAGAATTTTAGTCTGTCATGTTTAAATTTGAAATGGAATTTTGGTTGATATGTGATTAGGTTTGAAATAGAATTTTCGTTGGGCAGCCAGACTTCCGTTTAAAATAGCAATTTCGTTGGTCTGTCACGCCTAAGATTGAAATAGTGTTTTCGTCGGTCTATCATGCTTGTTCTTAAAAGGGGATTTTCGGCGGTCGGGTTGTCACGCTTAAATTTTAAATATCATTTTAGTTTGTCTTTCATGTTTAAGTTTGTAAATAGCATATTTTGAGTGCAAGTTTAAAACAATTTTAGTCAATCTTTTTTGCTTAAATTTGAAATAGAATTTTCGTTAATTTCTGATTATGTTTGAAAACAGATTGTCATTGGTCTGTTACCCTTACGATTGAAATAGCATTTTGTTGGCCTGTCATGCTTAAGTTAGAAATAGAATTTTCGTTAAATTGTCACGCTTTCGTTTAAAATAGTATTTTCGTTGATCTATTCTGCTTTCTTTTTGAAATAGTATTTTTGATGATCTGTCACGCTTTTGTTTGAAATGGCATTTCGTTTATCTATCATAGTTTCGTTTGAAATAGCATTTTCGTTGATCTGTCATTCTTTCGTTTGTAATAATATTTTTGTTGATCTGTCACGCTTTTGTTTGGAATAGTATTTTCGTTGATCCATTATGCGTTCGTTTGTAATAGAATTTTCGTTGATCTGTCACGCTTTTATTTGAAATGTCATTTTCGTTGATCTGTCACGCTTCCGTTTGAAATAGCATTTTCCTTAATATGTCATGCGTTTGTTTGAAATAGTATTTTTGTTGATTTGTCACGCTTTCATTTGAAATATCATTTTCGTTGATTTGCCACGCTTTAGTTTGAAATAGCATTTTCAAGTGTGCAAACACAAGGGGCTTACTTTGAAGGGAATTAGTGTCCCAACCCTGTCAGCTTTTTGAATTTTTTTTCTGGCCTAAGGTCGGATACTTTTTAGACAGGTCTCGTATATATATATATATATATATATATATATATATGTTAAGCATTTATATTATACTTAAATTATTATACTAAAGAGTTTGACATTAGTAGAGGCGAATATTTATTTATTTGCTTATTTATTTAAATATTTTACTATTATTTAATTATATATATATATATATATAACTTCTTTCGTAAGAAGGTAGGACAAATCCCAGCAGAGTGCTCAATTGATTGAGAAAATCAGAAGAGCGTAATATATATTTATTATTCAATATAGAAAATCAGTGCAACATCAATACCATTGGTTTCAAGCTCAGAAGGTGTGAATCTTCCGCTTTTGTTGTCACTTGGTAGAGAAAATGGATGGTCTTGCTTTGATCCGTAATTGCCTTTAAAGTGTTAAATTAGTGTCATCTTAATTAAAACATAGGCTTCTCATGCCAGAACAAAGACAACTGTGTCCTAGAAGAGAATTGTAAAATTGATTCCCTAGTGTATGAGGCGATTGTCAAAGCCAGCCCAGCGGCAGAACCGAAAAATATATAGGTATGACGCAGGGAAGCTTTAAGCAGAGATTGTACACACACACGTATACCTTTAAATACAAAGACAAAGCCAACACAACACTTGCAACCCAGATATAACAATTAAAAGATGAGGGGACACCCTTCACCATCAAATGAAAAGTAATAGAGAGAATACCATTATACTCTCCAGCCATAAATAGGTGCCCTTATGTTATGCAGAAAATATTACATATTAATTGCCATTATTGACCCAAATACAAAATGTTTAAACATTAGGGACAACA
The DNA here is from genome assembly GCA_963556195.1 of Sepiola atlantica. Classification (NCBI taxonomy): domain Eukaryota; kingdom Metazoa; phylum Mollusca; class Cephalopoda; order Sepiida; family Sepiolidae; genus Sepiola; species Sepiola atlantica. The sequence continues at coordinate 82,739,974 of OY744522.1, forward strand.
TTTTTAACGGATGTGTCCATATAAGACAGGCACTTCTTATAAACTGGACTGACCGGTACACATAAAGGACTTTCGATAATCACCCCCCCCCCTCTCTGCAAAAAACATAACCTCAAAATAGCCTTATAAAATACCAGATTTGCTCTTACATTTGCACCTCCCCCCCCCGGAAGTGTTTTTCTAATTATCACCTTCCCATTTATACAGTAAACTAAATACAGCCCATCTCAATACCAAAACTTAAAACCAGTAAATTATATGACGAAAATATATTAAAAATATATTAAAAAATTTCCTGGTTGTTAATAGAAAAGTCCCCTCTCATCGTACTTAAATAGTAGGCTTAAAAACTGTCAAATTCCCAAACAGACTAATTTTGCTTCCTAGATTTCATTCTTAACTCCAAAACAGGCTTAATCACCCACATTATTAGTTATTAACGTCATAATAAATTCATATTCTATTATGAATTTATATTTTAAATTTTGAGCATGATTACAAACTATTGATTACGTCATAAATTTTGTATTCTACTGAGTTATAATATATGAGCTCTGTTGCATTTTATTAATATAGCCCACACAAATAGAAGGTTTAGTAATTATATTAAATTAAAACATTAAGCAATTTCTAATTAACAATCAATTTCCCAATTATATTGTAGACGAACAAATACAATTAATGATTAGAAAATGAGACAATACTAATAAATAAAACTTTAACATTTTTAAATTCTTAAAAAATGCCTCTGAAATAACTTTTTCCAATTTTAATACCCTCTAGTGGCACGTGCTATTAAAAGTTAATACATAAGGAAATGTTTCCACATGACTCAAATAACATTGGACGGACACTTCGATAACACCACGAAGAAAGAACCCTTACTAATCACAAAAAAATAAAATAAAGGTAATACCTTTTAATTTTGTTGTGAAGATAGGTTATTATCCGAAATTAATAAGATAAAAGTCAAGATTTAAAAAAATTGAATGATTTTTAATAAAAAAAAATATTTGCATCTTATACGTGGTTGCTAAAGGCATTTTGCCTATTTTTCAAAGTTTATATTTATATATATATATATATATATATATATATAATATACGCTTTCTTAGGCACAAATAGAACTTAACCTTTATTTACGTGGTAATTCCTTGTGGCCGTGGGGTTAGAGCGCTAGCTTGTGGAATCTAGGCTTATTCTGTAACTAGGTTCAAATCCTCCGACCGTCTGAAATTATCACTTCCTACACTGATGATAGCAAAAGATTGAAATGCCAGCGTCTGTAGGTAAAAATAATTTAATATTTAATTAATAAATATTTTCATAAGCCCCTTTAAGAAATAAAAGTTGAGCCCTGTTCGAGGAGTTAAAAATAGACTGTCACTTAGCTTTACGAATGGTCCGACAACTCGCTAAATTGTCCGGTTTCTTAGGGAAAGTAAGTTTTGTTTCTTCCTTATTTATGCGGTAATTCCCCGTTGCAGAGTCTAGGCTGATTCTGTAACTGGGTTCAAATCCTCCGACCGTCTACAATTATCACTTCTTACACTGATGATAGCAAAAACGGCGTCTGTATGTAAAAATCATTTAATATTTACTTAATGAATATATATATATATGAGAGAGAGAGAAGGAGATCGATATACAAAACAAAATTAAAAGAGCACTTTATTTTTAGAGCTAAGATTTCGTTTATTGTTTATTTAAAACCCTGTAATGAGCTATATACAATACAACAGCAACAATTCGAAATTGTGGTGATATTTCGGCCGGCTATGTAGGGTGGGAATGGGTGATGTAAGTAATCCTTACCATAACCCTTTTCCCTATTTACACAGAGGAAATTAATGAGGTGAACAAATAGAGAGTGCAACAGTTGGCATGCACATGCAGACAGCGACCCCCTTACACCCAAACAATTACAACTCCCACTCCAAACATAAAAGTCATTTAAAAGGTGTAATGTTGCTCGTATCAAATGTCTTTGTCCTGTTCAAGTCCTGCTGACTTGATTCGATAGTTTGGACATTAAAACTATTTTTCAAAAAGAAAATGAAAAACTAAAGTCGATCTCAACAGCAGGCACACCATTTGCTGTGCATACACAAGTTTTTCTCTCTTTGATTTAATGGTTTTAAAAAGATAAGCCTGTTTACATTTGGTCTATCTTTTAGGACTAAATATTGCATTGTAAGCCTCCATATGTAACATATGTATACACCTAAAGAGTCCTTATAGTTCTATCTTTAAAATCTAATCAGCAAAGTTAATAAAATCACTTTGATACAAGGCTACATGGACGTTGCAAAAATGGTGTTTGCATAGACAACCGGAATATAACTACAATCTCTTGTTGTTGCATTGTATACAGCTCATTACATGATCTTAAATGAAGAGAAATCGTAGCTATAAAAATAAAGTACCGTTTTTATTTTGATTTATATATATATATATATATATATATATATATATATATATATATATATATATAGAGAGAGAGAGAGAGAGAGAGAGAGAGAGAGAAGGATGAAAAGGAATTAGAAAAGCAAAAGTCAAATCGTATTTCTATTCAGTTGATCAGAGCAAGGTATATTCTGCAAAAAGGCAATTTATTCAAGTTAAATTTTTCCTTAAGCCAGGCTTTTCAAAGATCAAAATCTTATCATCAGAGGAAGTCGCTGGGATAGATAAGTTGGCAAAGACCAAAATTTAAAATTTGAAAAAGAAAAAAAATTGTAGGGAAAAAACACAAGGCAAAACTCTGCCCGAGTGCAAGCAAATGTCCGATTGCAAAAAAGTCCGGTGTCAAAAAGTCCAGCGGAGAAAGAGAAATGTAGATAGGTAGTTCGTTAAAAGGTCCGAGAAGTGACAAGAGAGGATTCAAAGTTAAATTCCCAAAACCACATCTTCAGGTGCGGCGAAGATAGGTAGAATCCAGAGGTTAAAAGGTCCAATAAAAGGTACGTTCGTGGATGCAACAAGGCTCAGTAAAACGTGAGGAGGAAAGTATTCGCCATTTAAAAGACTTCCTGGGCTAAAATTTATGGAATAGGTTTAAATTGGCAAAAATACACCCAATTAATATTTAAAGGCATGCCTGTTGAAAAACAAGACTAGTCTGAAGAATGGCAAAAACTCATATCTGCTCTATCCTGGATATTGAGCTGTATACTTTTCACAATAGGTTTTACCTTTCCTAAAAGTTCGCTTTTAGTTAACCACTTATATATATATATATATATATATATATATATATAATGAATGAAAAAAGACAAAGGAAAAACAATTAAACACAGGAAAAAATCATAAAACGAGAGATTTACCGGTTTCGTTCAGATCAAAATTCTGGATACGTTCATTGATCCGAATGAAACCGGTAAATCTCTCATTTGATGATTTCTTCCTTTATTTAATTGTTTTTCCTTTAGTCTTTTTCATACATTCTGTGTCCACGACATTTCATTTTATGCTATATCGTGTAATACACATACATACATACATACATACATACATACATACATACATACATATATTAGATTTCGGACGATTAATCGCAGCCTCATTTCAGATTCCAAAAACAATTCTTTAAAAATTTCTTCTTGACAATAAAAAATTAAACAAAAACAATGTGTTTATTCATTAGAAGATTGTTTATTTACAACATAAGACTAAGGGCCACAGGACTGAAGGTTAGGAATCCCATTCCCAGATTTAGCATTGAGTCTAATTTAATTTTTTTTTATTTGTAAATTATGATAACCAAAGTAAATATTCTAGAGTTCACTTACGCCTATTCTTTTATCAAACCTTTTGAAATGTTCAAATTTCTTTTCGCACTTATTTGCCAACCGTCTATATGACGCCTCTCAGAGAGTTCACAGTTGAGTATTAAAACTTTCTGGAGAAGTTTTTTTTATGTTGCTGGCCATGCTTTGACCATGGCCATCTTCTTAGCACCGTGTATATATCCTCTGAAATAAATAATGTTTTATTTTATTTCTTTTGTTTGAAATTCTTTAAACCTAATGCTTATTTCCCTTTGAAATTAATTAAATCAATTTTCAATTTATGGAGAATTTGAAAACGTAGTATCTAAGAATTTCGGTAAAAATGGCACCTATAATAATGGCACAAGTAAATAAATAGAAAAAATTGTGCAAGTAAAAAATATAGACGAAAATCTCACAATGAGTTTATCCAAATCTTGGATACAATACATGAAGGGAAAACATTTAGAAGTTTGTCAAATTAAAAAAGAAATTATATCTACATTTAAAAGTGCACACACAAAAATAAGATTCTACTTTTTTTAGACGATAACGTGTGAACACACTGAAAAACCCCCAAATATTTTAAGGCATATAAATTTAACGTAACATGATCCTACATTTCCGGGCCATTCTACCTTTCTATGGCACTTAACCAAATATTTTACCACTAACCCTATGTCCAACCGGCAAAGTCATAAATCCACATATAATCGATTGATTTTTCGTATAACGACTCAGACTTAGGGTTAGTGTTAGGAAAAGAGGCGTGTTTTTTATGACTTTTAACAATGACATATTTTATACTAAAGTTTGATCAGTAGCATTAACAGATTTAAAATAAACAAAATTGTTACATGCCCTTAAAACGCTGTCTGGCCTGAAAGGGGTGATTATTTTACTTTAAATGTATCACATCTTTCTTTTGGGGTGAATTAGCATAGGGTGCAAGGCTCTAATAATACTTTATTTTCTTACGCAACAAAAAGTTATAATTTTGAATTGGCAAAAAGAAAAAAAAACAAGCACTGATAATTTAATAAGAATGCAGTATTAACAAAGTACCAGAAAAGTCGTTAAAAATCAAATTAAAAATTCTAACTTTTTAGGGATGTTCACTAAATTTTTTTTACCACTAACCCTAAGTCCGACTGGCAAGGTCGTAAAACCATGCATAATTGCTTAAAAAAGTAAACCCCTTCTCCTAAAAAAATAAACGCACAAAATTTATCTCCCAGAGCAAAATAAAATTTTTTGGTTAACTGCTGTAACATACTAGAATGTCTCGAAAATATGAGCTTATTTTACGTTAAATTTATGTTTGAAACTGGTCCAAAAAAGAGTCGCCAACTTAATAGGTCCCTCACTATTCACCAAGCTCCAGCCGCTGTCCCATCGCCGCAATGTTGCACCCTTGTGCTTGTTTTCAAATACTTCAATGGATTGTGCTCTGATAAACTAGCTGCTCTAGTGCCTCCTCGACGCAAATAAACTAGAACAACCCGACAATCAGCTACGTCCCATCCATTCACTGTGGAGGTCCCAAGATGCTGGAGAGCCTTCTACTCCAGCAGCTTCTTTTCTCGTGCTGCCGGCCTTTGGAACTCCTTCCCTGCTCCCTGTTTCCCCGACTGTACTGACATGCAGGTTTAAAACTAATGTAAACAGACATCTTACTACACAGTTCCCAACTTAGGATGACACCCAAAACCTACTCCCTAATTCTCAGTAGCCCCTTACGTCTACAGTGGCGACCTGCCTTGTTTGGGGTGAAATATCTTTAAAAAAAAAAAAGGTCTTCTCTGCACCGACAAGACTCTGGCCAAACATTCACGTGGTACACCATGGATACTGGGCTCCTTGCGGACCCAAGCTAATTGGCTAGGGATATCGAAGCAGATTGGAGCCCTACAGGTGCAGTGTGCAGAGCCCACTGGTATGTGGACACGTCCCGCCCCCCCCCCCCCCAAACCAATCCCCGGCCACAGAGCATGTAGCAAATCTTATCCTTGGATTGCCTGCCACAAACTGAGTGACAGTAGTGTATGCAGCAATTCACAAGTAATATATGACATTGGTGCATGCTCAAGTGGAAACCACATCAGCCCTAGTTAGATGGGAACGGTGGAGTTCTTGGACTGCCAAAAGTGTTCAAGTTGATGAAGGCATCCAGCCATAAAACTGCCATAAAAATTATGTCTAGTCGAAATATAAGAAAAAAGAAAGGCAGCGTCAGTAGCACTAATGCTGCTGGTAGTATCTTGGGCTTGGTAGACCTCAAAATGCGTGGGTCTGCAGGGTCTGACTACGGGAAATCATACGAACGTCCAGAACATTTTCGTATTGGATCTCTGAATATTGGAACCATCTGAGGAAAGGCGAATGAGGTGGTGGAGACAATATTCAGAAAGAGGATTGACTTGTGTTGTCTACAGGAGACGAGATGGAGGAATGAGAATGTCAGAAAGATAGTCATAAAGGATACCAACTGCAAGTTCTACTGGTCTGGGAATAAAAAGGTGGAGTGGGAGTTTTAGTGGCAGAGATGTGGAAGAAAGTGATTAAGGTGAAACGAATATCCGACAGGATAATATTTGTTCGCCTTGTTGTTTTAGAAGTGGTGTTTTCCATCGTATGCATCTACACCCAACAAGTTGGGCTCAGTGATGAGGAAAAGGACCACTTCTATGAGCAGCTGCAGAGCCTTGTGACAACTGTACCTGGTGCAGAGGAACTGTTTGTGTGTGGTGATTGGAATGGACATATTGGTTCCACTCCTTGTGGTCATGCGAAAGTACATGGTGAACATGTTCTTGGCATGAGGAATACTGAAGGAGAAAGACTATTCGAGTTTACTATTGCTAATAATTTAGTGATTGGCAACTCGGTGTTCAAGAAGAAGCTTAAACATCTGGAGAAAGCATAACACAGATAGACTACATACAATTCCGGCGTTGCTTCAAATGTCAGTCTGGCTGAAGAATGTGCCTCTCAACACAACCTGCTATCATGTGATCTCAAGGCAAAATCTCCTCGCAAATGTAAACACAATTTTACACCATGCATCAAACTGGAAGCTGAAGGACCCAACCATCCGGGCTGAGTTTGCTGAGAGATTTGTTTCATCATATCAGGATACACAAGCAGTGAGCATGAGGAGCACGAGAAGAGGCTCAAAGATGGGTTAAATGATGAAGTGACTGAGGTCTGTGGAGTGTCATCCAAGCACAGACTTGGTGGTGGAATGAGACTGTTGATCAAGCTGTTAGAGAGAAGGGGCGATGCTACAGAGCATGGAAAACGGGTGGTAGTAGGGAAGCGTACGACGGAGCCAAGTTGCTGTACACCACGTTAAATCAGAGGCTGATAGAAAGATTTTCCTCAAAATAAATCCCAAGTTAAGTAAGATCTACAAGCTCGCAAAACAGATGTGCCATAACAATCAAGATGTCTTGGGTGAAAAACCTATAAGGAACGACTCTGGTGTACTCTGATTGGGTGATGAAGCGAAAAAACACTCATGGAAACAGCATTACAAACGCTTATTGAACGTTGAATTTCCATGGAACCCTGATGAGCTATCCTATGAACCTCCTGTATTACCCCCATTACCCTGAAGCAATTTGTGAAATGAGAGCTTATAAGGCAGCTGGACCATCTGGTATAGTTGCTGAGATGTTAAAAGCAACAGGTGAACTGGGGCTAGGCTGGTGCACGCATAGTTATTGATCAGGTAATGAAAGTCTTGGAAAGAGTTGTCGAGCAGCTGATCAGACAACAAGTACAGATTGCTGACATGCAATTTGGTTTCATGCCCGGTAGGAGCACCACAGATGAGATTTTCATCAAAGGCCAAGTCATGGAGAAACACCTAGGAACTAACAAAACACTGTACATGGCATTTGTAGATTTTGAAAAGGCGTTTGATTGTGTCCAAAGAAGGGTCATCTGGTGGGTTCTGCAGAAGTTGGGTGTTACAGAGTGGCTGGTTCAGGTGGCGATGTCTATGTTAACCAATCTACGTAGTCCTGTGCAGGTTGGTAACAGCTACGGTGACGAATTTGATGTTAAAGTGGGCGTCCATTAAGGATCTGTCTTAAGTCTCCTTCTATTCATCATTGTACTCGAGACTCTATCACTGGAATTTCGTACCAGCTTCCCATGGGAGTTCCTGCATGCCGACAACCTTGCGATCATTGATACTTCACTTCAATCACTCAAGAAATGTCTGGATAGATGGAAGAGTAGCATGGAGGAGAAGGGTGTCAGAGTCAACATGGGTAAAACCAAGGTCATGATCGCTGGTTCAAACCTCAGCTTACTGAGGAAAACACCCATGTGCCGTATGCCTAAGTGGAACAGGCAGCAACTCAATCATCTGCATCCACTGTTCAGGATGGGTCCACAAAAAGTTCAGTGACATAAAGGGCTCTCTCAGAACAGATCCTCACTTTAAGTGTTTGCATTGTGCCAGCGCAGCAAGACCAATAGATGGCAGACCACTGACGGAGGTGGATACTGGTGACGACAAGCTTGAAGTAGTGACGGAATTCTGTTACCTTGGAGACGTGTTGTCATTGGGTGGACGCTGTGAACTCGCGGCAGCTACACGCTGCAAGTCTGGTTGGAAATAGTTTAGAGAGCTGCTACCAATTCTGACAAACAGACACATACTAGAAGCTACGGGAGGTCGTATATACTCCTCATGTGTCAGAAGTGTGCTGGTGTATGGCTCCGAAACTTAGGCTATCTCTGCTGACACATTAAATAAACTGCACCGTAATGACAAGGCAATGGTCAGATGGATCTGTATGTTGAGGCCTGAACAGAGCATGCCTTTTGGCTCTCTGCTCGTGCAGGTCAACTTGGAAAGCCTCGTGGGTGTCATGCAGAAGAGCAGACTGCGTTGGTTGGGGCACGTTGGACGCAGCAATCGCTGGATTGCTAAAGTTCGACAGTTGAACGTGCCAGCAGCGAAGACTACCTCTGGCAGACTCAAATTATTTTGGGAGGACGTGGTCAAACGTGATAGAAAAGCCTTGAGTATCGATTCTGTCGAGCCTCACCAAAGACAAGAATGGAGAGGAAGATTTAGATCGAAATTGGACAACCAGGCCCCACCCTCATCAGAGGATTAATTGTGGCCTGATTCAACAAATAAACCGGTTGTTGTTGTTATTGTTGTTGATAATGATGATGATGATAATTATTTAAGGTGTTCACATGTAATAAACCTAATAAAAAGTAGAATCTCATTTTATTAGCATAAAAATATGAACATTCTTTGATAGCGGGAAGACACAGAATAGTTAACAAAGGTCCCCTCCCGCCCTCCTCATGTTAACAATGTTTTTTTTTAAATAGTAACATTATTATTTAGAAACACATTTTTTAACATGGGTGGCGGCTTTATTAACTATTCTGTTCCTACACCGTCTTCTTATTTTGCATACCAATCGTGACTATTTACAATTGTTTATGAAAAAATTAAAATAGCATTTTGTCAACTAACGACGAACTAATGCAAATCGGCATTGTTTTAAAAGTGGTATAAATCTTTAGTTGTCTCACTATTTTCAATCAATTACAAGGAAAGTATTTGAGAAAAATTTAGAAAAATCTACTACCTAAGGGTATTTTTACGTTTGTGAACATACATGCAAACATTACACAGGGTTTTACTGTAATTTGAATTTTTTTTAAAGCCATAAATTTATAATTACATATTTAGTAATTTTAAAAGAATCGGAATCAGTAATTGTATTGGAATCGAGAATGTAGAACAGAATAGGTAATTGTATTGGGATGGGGAAAAATTTTGGAATCGTCCCATCACTAATATATATATATATATATATATATATATATATATATATATATATATATATATATGATATAGCTTGGTTAGAAATTATTATAACAAAAATAACCAGAGTGTAAGATCTTTAAAAGAAAATGATTTATTACAACGTATATCTTTTACAAAACAACAGCACTATCGGTAATCCAATCGGATTAACCTAATACACTTGAATACCATCGAATACAATCTAATACAGTCCACCATACATACTACTGTTCGTGGTATATATATATATACACTACAGACTAGTACACTCATCAGCCTTGAGGGGAGTTAGGTATCCCATTGTAAAGGCACCCCACTCTCTTCCTGGTGACGGAATCATTTGTAAAGGTACCCCACTCTCTTCCTGGTGACGGCATCATTTGTAAAGGTACCCCACTCTCTTCCTGGTGACGGCACCATTTGTAAAGGTACCCCACACGCGTCTTTCCGACCCCGTGGGTATCGTTGTCGACCACTCACGCACAGGTGGTTGATATCCCGGTCGCGGTGCCGAGTAAAACAGATACCTCACTCAGATCCGGTGTTACTGAACCACTTGTAACATAGGTGGTCCACCCGTGTCTCTACCTCCGTGCTCACACGTCTGGTTCTGTGCGCAGAAATCCTTCCAGACTGTGAACACCCTCTTTGGGCCGATGATCGTCAATAGTGGCAGTAAAAACCAAGATGTGTCGGTCGAATCTCCTCTAGGTCGGGATGAATGATGATAGCTTCGTTGGTCCTGTGAAGGCAAGGTTACACCAGCAGAACAAATCGACAATAGGAACAATTCAAACAACCCAGCGGCCTCCTTTTGTATCAAATAATTATTTAACAAGATAACTGTTTTTAAAATGTCGAACTAAAGTGTATTGTTTCGGTAAAATGTATTTGTTTACTAAACTATTTCGCCGTTGTTCTCTCTAACCTGTGTGTCTGTGTGTGAATCTATTTATGACTGCTTGATTTAATTGAGACATTAATCTCTGTTGGAAAACGATGGCTGAGCACGGGGGGTGGGGTCCGGCCAACACGAGCATGATCGCGACCTACACGGTCGAATCCCAGCTCCGACTGCCTTCTCTGCTAGCCGCTGGGGAACTCTCTTTTGTTTCAACCCTCTCTCACTTTTATTGAGAATGCGCCGACCTCTACGGGGAGGGGGGGGGGCCGAAATCTTGTCAGCATCCAATAAGATCACGACACGAGAACAAAAATGAGAGCAACGTGTCATAAGCGAAAAATGATTATAATTAAAAAAAAAGAAGTTTATATTTCACTCTGACCTAAAAAACGATATGACCTAAATTGCAATTAACATTCGAGGGCAGAAAGGTTAATACTAAAACAATTAAAACCAAAATACAATTTCGAATTGTTTGAAATTGAGATAGGGAGTTTATTTACCAGGGCGATCAACTATGCTTTTTAACTCTGTTCTTTGTTTATACTGGAAACCTGATATGATGCTTGACTTTGAATAAGCTCGTGGCTAATTCATACTAGTGCTGTATTCTAGGCTCTGCCCTCCGCAGGGTCGCTTAATATTGTCGCATCTGCTTAATATTGTCACACCATCACAACACCTCCCTGCAAAGCTGAAAATCTCCCTTGAATTTTCTGCTTCTTATATTTCTTCCTTTGGGGATTCGGACTGAAGCGCTCCACTGGTTTTCTTTCACATGTGCTCTTTCTTTTATTCTGAACAAATAGAATTCGATCCTTTCCAGTTCGGGGCGAAGACAAATTTTGTTCAGCTCGTAAGGCTGGTCAAGTAGATGTATACATAGGTTCGTGTACAATTATAGGTAGTGGCATGTCAAAAGCATCACATAGAATCTCCATTGGGACTTCTTCCTTGCTTTTTTCATTATTTTCAGCATATCGTGGTCTAATTTGATTAATGTGTCTTTTACATACAAATTTTTGACTTTTGATGGTGTAGACTACTTTGCCAATCATTTATTGAATCATACCATACATCCAATAATCTTTTACTTGGAAATTTTTATTGAATTATACCATCCACCCAATATCTTTTTACTTGGAAATTTTTATTGAATTATACCATCCACCCAATAACTTTTTACTTGGAAATTTTTATTGAATTATACCATCCACCCAATAACTTTTTACTTGGAAATTTTTATTGAATTATACCATCCACCCAATAGCTTTTTACTTGGAAATTTTTATTGAATTATACCATCCATCCAATAATTTTTTACTTGGACATTTTTATTGAATTATACCATCCACCCAATAACTTTTTACTTGGAAATTTTATTGAATTATACCATCCATCCAATAGCTTTTTACTTGGAAATTTTTATTGAATTATACCATCCACCCAATAACTTTTTACTTGGAAATTTTATTGAATTATACCATCCATCCAATAGCTTTTTACTCGGAAATTTTTATTGAATTATACCATCCATCCAATAATTTTTTACTTGGACATTTTTATTGAATTATACCATCCATCCAATAACTTTTTACTTGGAAATTTTTATTGAATTATACCATCCATCCAATAACTTTTTACTTGGAAATTCTTATTGAATTATACCATCCATCCAATAGCTTTTTACTTGGAAATTTTTATTGAATTATACCATCCACCCAATAACTTTTACTTGGAAATTTTATTGAATTATACCATCTATCCAATTAGTTTTTACTTGGAAATTTTTGAAATATACTTTATCTCCTGGGGAGTATCTTATTATGTTTACATCTTTTTCCTCTTTTAGTGCTGCTATAACTGTCTTTTCTAAAATCTCTTCATTTTGGGGGATTAATCGTGACAGTCCATCCGCATGCCCATGTTTTTTGGATGCGATGTATTCCATCCTAAAATTATAGTTCAGTAGGGTTACACTCCATCGCTGTAAACGGTTATCGGTGTGGGTAGGAATGCCTTTTTTTGATCCAAATATAGTTACTAACGGTCTATGGTCTGTTTGAAGTATAAATGATCTACCATGTAAAAAGCGATGGTATTTTTAAACTTCAAACACAATCAATAATGCCTCTTTCTCGATCTGACTATAATTTTTCTCAGCCGGTAGAAGAGTCCCTGAAGCGTGCGCGGTCGGTTTAGAAGTACCATCTTCATATTTGTGTAGCAGTGCAACACCCACTCTGTATTGACTAGCATCAGTTGCAAAGATGATTTCTTTCACAGAATCATAATGAGCTAATGCTAGATCTGAGAGTAGACTTCTTTTTATTTTCTGGAAAGCCGTCTCGCAATCTTTTGACCATATTCATTTTTTGTCTTTCTTTAATAATTCGTAAAGGGGGGCTCTTAAATCGTACATATTTTGAATGTAGATCGCATAATATTGGGCCAACCGAAGAAACGATTGTAGTTTTGCAACTGTGTCGGTTGCAGGTATATTTTTAATTGCATCAGTCCTCTGTGGGTCCGCTTTTCTGCCTTCACTGTCTATCACTTATCCGAGGTATTTAATTCTTTCCATGAAGAATTGACACTTCTCGGAACTTAATTTGAAACCGAATTCTTCTAGTCGTTTGAACATTGCTCTGATATGTTTGTGTTCGTGAACGTTCTTACTTTTGACTTAAATATCGTCTAAATAGGCGATAGCAAGCTCAAGACCTGTCAACATCGTGTCCTAATCTGCTGGAACAAAGCTGGGGCGACCTTTAAGCCGAAAGGGAGTCTATTTAGTTTGAAAATTCCCTTATGTGTATTTATGCACAAATATTTTGAGCATTCCTCATTCACTTTAACCTGCAAGTAAGCGTCAGCTAGATCGATTTTTGATTTCATTTCATACTGAGAAAATGTCTTCTGCCGAAGGAAGTTGATAATTATGATCCTTCAGGCAGTCTTTTAAGCCTGTTTAAAAATCGGCACACACTATATTTTTGTTTTTCTTAAGTTGTTTTTCTTAAGTTCAAATTTATCTTCTGTCTTTGTACATAAACCCAAACCCTCAGAGAAAACTATGGGATATTCTTCTTTCAATTCATTCATGAACTTTTCGTTTTTAGTATATTTTTTATTTTCGGTACTGTTTATTTCGTTTCAAAAAGAGTTCATTTGAAGTTCAAATAAAATGAAGAGTACTATCCAGTCTGTTCCGAAGACATGAATTAACCCCTTGAATCACATATACGTTTGTTTTTGCAGTTTTGCAATAGAAAGAAATATCGCACTTTAATTGTCCTTTAAAGTTTTAATTTATTTCCTGAAACCCCTCTGGCAATTTTCTTGGTTTCATATAATTTGGACTTTCCAATTTTTCTCCATGTTTGTTTGTCAATAATACTTATGTCTGAGCCAGAAGCCAGTAAAAAAGTGATTGTACGACCATTCATAGGTACATCTATGTATTTTCGATTTTCACTGTTCTGGATTTCTTGTTTTGATAACATAGCGTTTACTTTTTCAAAATTCTTTTTCTTATTCTTGCGGCAAACAGATTTATGCCCCTTAATTCCGCAAGATTCACAGAATTTGTTCTTATACCAACATACATCTTTAGTATGCTTAGTATTTCCGCACGTCTCACATTTTCCTGCCTTTTTGAATTTAGGAGATTTTTTTTTTTTATGCGTTGTACTTTGGCAAGATTTTTTTCCTCAATTTGGGTATCATCTCTTTTAACATTCTTCCGTCACTGTGTTACATGATTTCGGTGTCTAGCTCCGATATTGTTATGGTTTTAGACCTTATTTCTTTGTACTTAGGGGCTGTTAGTCTCTGAACAAATATTAGGCATTTGAATAAATCTTTTGGGATTTTATCTATCTTAAATTGCTCAACCAAAGAGTTTACTGTTCCTGCATATTCCAAAAATCCTCCTTATCCGTTTTCATGATGTTTAAACATTTGTATCACGTGTGGAATGGACTATTTCTTTCGTCGAACATCTTTGACAGTGTATTTATAGTTTCATCGAATGAAACTTCCTCAGGTTTTCTGGGCAATATCAAGTTTGTATATTTGGTATTCTCCTCTGTCCCTAGTTTCTGTAATAACAGGGTTACCCGTTCTTCATCCGAGCAATCTAAACACCTTTTAGTAAATATCGTTTCAAATCGTCTGAAATATGCTGGAAATGTAACGCCAGAATCAGTTCATATACAAATTCAGATAAAGAATTTGCAATTCCTTCGGCAGAAAAAAAACTGTTTTTTGTTTCACCGGTGGTCTGTTTCATAATCTTTTATGGGTTCGTTTTCGAAATTTTCGCCATCAGCTGATATAACTTGGTTAGAAGTTATGATTACAAAAATAACCAGAGTGTAAGATCTTTAAAAGAAGATGGTTTATTACAACGTATATTTTGTACAAAACAACAACACTTATCAGCCTTGAGGGGAGTCAGGTATCCCATCACAACAATATATTAGTCAAAATACCTGTTTTAATATTTTTAGGATTGTTGGGGCTTCAAAAGCATCAATATTATTCTCAGAGAAAGGAAACTCCGGTATAACACCTGTGACAAGGACATATGGTAAATCGTGCACCTGCATGTACATTATTTACCTGGTGGAGAGAGTGAAATTTGTTCTCTACCATGTATAGTTCATTATAAACAAATTCATGGGTTGATGTCTTTTGATAATTTCGGACAGTCATTTGTGTAATCTAAGGATTACCATTATAATTAGTATATTTTATTATCACCCCAATGGCTCATTATGCCAAATTTGGTGCAATTGTTACAAGTAGTTTTGAGCCTATACATCTTTATAATAATAATAATAATAATAATAATAATAATAATAATAATAATAATAATAATAATAATAATAATAATAACAGAAATGAAAGAAAAGATTGGAAAAGAATCCTTGAGACGAACAAGAAAACTCCTAGAAACTAAGTTATATAGTAGAAATCTAGTAAAAAGAAAGGTTTTCTGGCCCATTCATAGGCTGGACACGAAAAGAACTTAGACATATTGACCAGAAGACTAGGAAACTAAAGACAATGCACAATGCACTACACCCAAAGGATGATATGGACCGACTATATGTGAAAAGGAAAGAAGGGGGAAGAAGACTGGAAAGTGTAGAAAACTGTGTGGAAAACATACAAAAAAGAATTGGAAAAATACATAACCCAGAAAACAGAGAGGCTGATCATCACCCAAATGAACAATACAGAGAGTAGTGAAACCAGAGACAAAAACAAGAAAAGAAAATTGGGAAGAGAAACAGCTGCATAAAAGATTCATAATAACGACAAGAGAAGAGACTCACGAAAACACCTGGACAAGTTACAAAAAGGACACTTGAACAGAGAAACGGAATCTATACTGACAGCTGCACATAACAATATGATTAGAACTAACTACATCAAAGCTAAAATAGGACACAGAGACGAAATGGTAAATCAGATAAGTGCATACAGCAAACTAGCCCGAAAGGAATACAAAAAAAAGACACCACTGCGTGGGGAAAGCAATACACTGGAAACTATGTAAACGACTGCAGTCTTAGCATGCAGACAAATGGAAAACGAAAATCACAAAATCTACTGAAACATTGAGGTACAAGCAAGGATACCGGATGTCATAATAATTAACAAGAAAGAAAAAAGCTGCCATATTATAGATTTTTCCACCCCAATAGACCACAGGGTAAAGATCAAGGAGATGGAAAAACGAAACAAATATACTGAACTTGCCATAGAGGTGTGAAAGAAATATGGAACATGAAGAAAGTTAACATAATACCAATAATTGTAGGAGCATTAGGAATAGTTCCGAAGAACCTGGAAAACAGACTAGGAGTAATTGGAATCAAAAGGATCACTGAGATCATACAAAGGACAGCAATGATGAAAACAGCTGCAATCTTAAGGAAAATCCTCACATGCGGAAACCAACAAGCATAAGCAATGGACGGTAACCAGTCACATGGAAGTTACAATGGGAAGAAAAAAAACCACAGGAAGAACACCACCACACGAACCAAGGAACAAAAATAGGAAGAAATCTCATAAATTGCCCCCCCCCCCCCGAAAAAAAAAAGTGATGGCATCGTGAAGGGGCCAGGAGGATGGAATGACCGAAGAGGGAGAGCACTAACCAGACCTCCACTGGAAGAGTGCAGAGAGTACTGGGAACTTGGGTGGCTTATTGGCACCCAAATACCAGTGGAGATCAATGGTCGTTACCAGTGAGAAATGAATGATAGGCGGCTGTTGCGGTACCGCAAGGTCATTTGCAGTGGGTATCGAAAAGAGGTGGAGAGTACTGTAAACATGGGGAGGCTTGTTGTCACTCAGACTCCAGGGAACACCACCAGTTGTTGTCGGTGAGCAATCACTGGTGATGACTTGTATGATAACTCTCTGTGAGTACAAATAATAATAATAATAATAAATGGAAATCTTGGAAGGCTTGCCGTTAATCATATTACAGGGAAAATCACTATTTGAGTTGAGCCTTAAAAACTATGTCTAGTCAAAATACGACTAGACAATCAGGTCCGACCCTCATCAGTGGATTAATTGTGGTCTGATTCAACAAATAAACCGGTTGTTGTTGTTGGTGGTGGTGGTGGTGACGACTTGCAATTCTAGGATAGGAAAGTGCAACTTTGAAACAGTCAGTGCTGTTTCTATTTAGTTGTTCTCTCACGTCCTGTCCAGCTCCCCCAAAAGGGACACTCTGGATTGGGAGAAAAATAAAAATTATCTCAGTCGAGAAGGATTTCTCGTTCACTGATCGAGAACAGAAAAGATGAAGTGTGATATCAGAAGAGATATTACACTTTGCTCTTAGTTAAAATGTGAAGGAGTAAGTCAATGGTGTCAACGTGACAATAATGTCGACTAATTTTAAATAGTTGATTTACACACTAAAGTTTTGAGTTCAATTCCTGGTCACAGTATTCTTTCTTTTTTTAAAAATTTAATGTACGTTGTTTATCAATTAAGAACTAATAATGTTCAAACAAATTGGTGGCTATTTCTCTATGTAACTTCATAATAAATAATTGATCCCCATTTTTCTAGTTTAGGTTGTGGTTATGATGTTTGACTTTCCAACACACATGTTTTTAACATTCCTAGAATCTCCATCTACTAATGAAATTTCTCAGAATCGAAAAATAACAAGTTGCTATGAAATTCAGACTGGAGAAAGGGGAGGGGTATATTTACAACACAAATCGAATACCAAAATGATCGTTGGCTTTCTGACACAGGTACACTTTACACAAGGTATCCTCCAAAAATGCACTTTTTTTCCAAACTGGCACAAATGTGAACTTCAGTCAGTTTTTAAATATTTCCCTAAACCCAAAATCAGAGAAGTACCAGATTTAAATGAAATTATATGCATTTGTTTATTAATTCATAACATTTATATTGATTTTTTCATTTTTATTAGAAATGTTTTTTGTTGGGAGTTAGGCGTCCTTGTTTTGCATTTGGTTGAAGTAATTAATTTACTCTTCTATAAAGAAGATATTAGTCAAGTAAAATCAAAATGTACATTTCCAAGCAAAAATTGGCCTCGGAACTTAGTCAGCAAATATGAAATTAAAAACAAAATATTCCATAGACTTGTAGCATACTTAAATTAAATATATAAATCTCTTCCAGACATGAGAAAAATAAAATCTCCAATGATTAGTTTTATTCAAAAACTTATACTATTTTAAAGACATTTTGAAATTCTTTCATTAGGGTGGGCATAAATTAGTCACGTAAAAAAAAATTAAAGATGTATTTGAAGAATCGAAATATGTAGAGTTTACTGTGAAATAATACAATATCAAAGGTTGATCGCAGTCTGGCTACTGAATAGGTAGTATTTTCAAGATGCCGTTCAAGATGGTCGATTGTGAAGTTCGTAAAATGCTCATCATTTCCTAATTAATAACCCTAAATAATGTATTTTGGTATAATATCAATCTAATATTATCAAAAATTGCTAGGAAATTGTAAATACAATAATCAGTTTAGAAGTAATGTGTATTTTAATCAAGTTGGTAGCCATCTTTGACAACATACAGGGTGACACCTTAAATGTGTAAAAGTGATACAGTCCTCTGTTGGCACTGTCCTAATTTTGACTCTGATGGCTCTTCAGAAATAGTCTGAAAATTGTTTGGTGCTTATGCAGTTTACAGACCGGACTATTTTTTTAGATATGATTTTCAAGTTAAATATAATTTTTACGATATCTTTTTCTTATTAGATTATTAGATGACAGTACAGAATAGTTAATAAAGCCCCCTCCCCATGTTAAGAATGACTCTAAATAACATTATTTCAGCCCGGTCCGTAAACTGCATAAGTACCGATTGTTTTAGTAGACATTATCTTGGAGATTATCCCATAGATAAGAATCTGGGGAGTTACGATCCAACAAGTGTGAAGCCCATTCAGGATCACATCTCCTACTGATGAGTCAATCACCAAAGTGTCCCTGCAGCCATTCCAACAAATTGTTTAACGTGTGGAGAGTTTCCTTATTCTGTTGCAGCCACTGTTTATCCTCCACAACACCTCTTCGCCTGCCCAAGGATGCCCCAAATTTCTTAACGACCACTAGATAGCACTCAGTATTGATCATGACTGACATTGAACAGGAATTAAACAAACACTGTTCGATATTTATGGCTGGAACTTGGTGAATAAGTCAGGTATAGACTTTACAAGTTTACTTGTACCAAATAAGGTTGGACTGCAGAAAGGATTGTGAATTGTATTAACGTTTCTGTGGGTGGCATTGTTTTGGAAGGAGCATCCTGTATTTGAAAAAAAAAAAGATGAAAACTTGAATGTTTATATTATTTCACACACCATAATGTAGCTATTATGAGAAAAAAAACTTTGCAAACGTTTAATTTCTGGTGATCTCCCACAAAACCTCTCCTCCTGCCCAAGGATGCCCCAAATTTCTTAACGATCACTAGATAGCACTCAGACTATTAGGAAATTACAAACAAACGTCCATATAAATTCACCGTCTGGAGAAATAGCATAATCCAGGCAGGAAGATATTCCTTCAAGCATTTATGAACATGCGATTTAAAGTTACAGAAAGCCCTCATAGCATATTCCTTCTCCCTCCGTCGCCACCCTTCTCTCTCTCTCTCTCATATATATATATATATATATATATATATATATATATATATATATATATATATATAATCACCCCTCCTTTCTCTATCACAAGAACCATTTCACACCAAAGGTCCCTATTTACTTGCCTCACTTGGAAGACAATGTTAGACACAGGGTCGGTTTTGTAAGTGAAGGATATCCAGCTCCCCAAACAGAGGCACTGTCGATGGAACAAAAATAAAAATTACTCCAGTCAAGAAGGATTTCCCCTCCTCCGACTGAGAACAGAACAGATACTACACTTTGATTCTAGATCGAAGGCCAAAGAAAGCGTATTTTAGTTCGATTTCCCCACCCCCAGGAAAAGAATGAATATTACAAAAAGAATGTGTCCATGTTGAAACGATAAAGTGAAGTATCAGAACAGATGCTACACTTTTGGCACCAGGAATTTGTTATTGTAAATGTATATATTTTTTAAGGATTTTCCATTTGTAGCTCTCGCCTCATGCATGTGCGTGTATTTTCTGTTTGCGATTAGCGAAGATAAATACGCCTAACCTTCCTTCCTGTGGCCAAAAGTCGGTCTTCTGTGCAAAACAAATAAATATTTAGATACGATTCTGGCTAAGTGTGATTTATTTCTAACTGGGCAAAAGAGAAAAATCTAACAAAACAATACAGTTTCAAATTCTGTACCCCTCCCTCTACACGGAATTATGGGATTAAATTCTTTCTTTCTTTTTCTTCTGCAGTCCTGACCAAAAATAATGTCTGAAAAGTTAAACGGCTCTCGACTTTATTCGTTGGGAAAAGGTAAGACAAACTTCTAATAAACTTCTTCGGAAATAATTCTGAAACAAGAACCTCTACAGAAATGTAAACTCATATGTGGGTGTAGTGAATCATGTTTGTTGCAACTAATTACCGTTTTTAGCGCCTACGTCGTAACACTCGCTGATTTCTGAGTTTACATGTATTAAGTCACGACGACAGCCGTGATTAAGTCCGGTTATATTTATTGACATTGAGCATTAGTTTAAAACTACTTATTTTTCAAATAATAAAATCATGGATTATGTAATTATGTTACGCATTATTTTTATTTAAAACTTTTTTTTCACTTAAAAAATAAAAGCGCTCAAAACTTTGGTACTCTATAGGAGGGGACTTATATCGGCCTGGATGTTCCCAATAAAACAAACTGGAAATGGCCGAGCTCTTACCAAACAAACAATCAATTAGTACAGACTTTGTTGGGGGAAAAAATTGAAATATAAAAAATATATCCAATATCTTCCTCCCGGATGTACCCTGAAGAGGGCCGAGGCAGTAGTCGGAAAGGGAAAGGGTTTGCTAAACTAATTGCTCTTTTAGCGACTCACCCAACAGGGTCTGGTAAAAAATAGAGTTTCTGTGTGGAGCAAAGTCGTACTGTGGACGCCACGAGGACGCCGTCTCATAAAAGCGTCTGCCGATCTCGATGAGGAGTTGACGTGTGAATCCGAATCTGAATGAACTGCTCAGTATCGAAGTTCTTTCAACGTCGTAAAAGAGTGTCTATTTTGTGCAAATCGCCAACCACTCGTAAAAGAATCTGTCGATCTCGTTCAAGAGAGCGGCTGCCCGCATCTGAACTGGTGCGACTCGAATCACAACCGAACTTCTGTCTGGGAAAAAATCCACTCTTGAATAGAATGGCGGCCGCTAGTGTTCACCCTGAATGAGGAATGGCAACCACCTCGTAAGAGAGTCTGTAGATATACTACTGTACTGTTTTTCATACATTTTCCTTACTTAAGGTTATGGTCAATTACCCAACCTTCGTGTTAAGAATGAGTCGAATAATTTTCTTAATCATTAAGTGAATCAACTTTTTTTTTTGGGGGGGGGGGGGGGGGAAGTTTCTTCAACTCCATTTTTTTTTTTTTTTTGAAGGGCTAAAACATTTTTAACCTTAATCTAACCCTAACCAAAAAGGGTGCATTTATGTTTGCATTTGTTGAATTGGTTTTATTGTTTTTTTCTATGAAGTTTTTTTTTTTTCGTGGCTTTCAAATCGTAAAGTGATTCGGCCATTTCCGGTGTGCAGATTCCGGTTGGTTCTGTAAATCGTAATCAGAAATGAATTATCATTACAATAAGAGGCGCTGTCGCATAATAGACATCTGGAAATTTGCATGCGTGACGTAATCGTAACGTTAGCAGTTCAAACGAAAAAAAAGCTGAATACAACATACAAAAATAGAAGGCGCTTATTTTTTTCTTACCAGACGACTTTTTATTAAAATAAAACGATCAATTTCCAACTGTAATTCTTCTAACACTTTCCATTTTGAATTTGTGCACACCAGACGACATTTTTATTCAATTAGAAAAATTGATTTTTTAATACAATTTTTTTTAACACCAAACTGCGTTAGAAAAGTTAAGAATCTTTAACAATAGCCCTACAACTCGCGAGTCGGGTTGAAAAAAAGTTCTAGAACGTAGTCAAAAAAATGAATATGCAACAAATAAATGCAACGTACGTAGAGACTGTTGATTTTCCTAGTTATCTATTCCATTTGTTTGTATGTTTACGTAGGATAAATGGCTTTTTATTAGACATGAAAAAAAAAACTTTTCGCCAACAAAACGTTTACTTAATAAAGATGGCGTCAACAGTTGTCACGTGGTGTGTTTTTTTTTTTTACCGGAAGTCATAATCAAAGCGGCGTTTTTTTGTTGTTTTTTTTTTGTTTTGTTCTTTTGCTTTACTGAAATATGAAAAATTAAGGTTCGGTTTAGATGTAGGGTTAGGGTATGTAATTTTTTACAGAAACAACAGAAGAAAAAAAAAACATTACGGTGTGACGAATGAAAATAATATGTAAATAAAAGCACACTGACATGTAAATCAAAAGAAATATATTTTATTCCTTTTGCTTAAAATGTAGTTTTGTTTTGTTCTTCTGCTTGGCTGAAAAATGCAAAAATTGCGCTTTGACTATGAGTCCCAGTAAAAAAAACAACCGAAACGAGAACAGGCTCTCGTTTCAGTTTTTTCTATCGAGAAGCGGCCATTAATTTTTTTTTCACTTCACGTACGCTAAAACTATCAATTTATAAAAAATAGCACTTTTAAAGGATTATAATCATTAATAACTGTCACAGTTAACTTGGAAATTCAGTTTTATCGGCTACGGTAACTTTTATTTGTTGTATATCTGTTTTTTCAGCGTTTTCGTTGTAGGGCTATTCTTAAAGATACCCGAAAAGTTTGTTTAGTGTTTTATTTTCTGTCCGGCTGCTTTATTAGATTTTTTTTCATAAACTTTCGGGTTAGCGTTAGTTATGATGGTTTGGGAAAAGTATAAATTTAGCATCATATGTGGGCACTTCTGCAGTTTAGTAAACAGCAGAATTTATTTTTCAATTTTGAAGAGTTACATTCAAGACAGCGGCAGACAATCCACAGGAAGGGAATTTTTAACGACAGCTATTTTTTTCATTTAAAATGTTATAAAACGAACAGCGATTTTTATTTTTATTATTACATAATTTAAAACGTTATAACATGATTTCGACCTTATTTATAGGGCAATACTTCAAATAATTTAGGGGGTCTTTTTTGGTCGCCCCCAAGCCCCTGCGCGGCCAAAATATACCACACACTAAATTGGTTGCTCCCAAATTATGGTCAAAATAAAATATAATGTACTAATTGGGGGAAAAAAAACAACGAAAAAAGTGGACACTGTTTCGAGAAATACGACCAAAAAGCATGACGTATGTAAAACAAATTATACGAAAACGAATGGAATTAGACGAAAGAAGGTATGTCGTTCCGAATGTTCCCGATCTCCCCCCCCCCCCGTAAAAAATGTTTATTTAATTTATTATTGACCGTGCCAGCGTTTGTCAAAACGAACGTTAAATAAACGCACATGAGTTTTAACTCGTGGTTCCCTATTTGTCGACACACGTGTGTTATTGAATATTTATGTTTTTTTCCTGGTATTTACAGCCGGTTTTCTATAGACTGAAAATGCAGACCACTCAACCGAATAAGTGGTGACCCCTTGTTGCGGACTCGCACAAATAGCCATCATATATAAATATATATGCATTTATTTTATTTTTTACTTTCAATTTTCGGTTGTTGGGCGCCTTTTAAAGTCGAAACAAAAGAAGAAAACAGTCTCTTGTTTCGTCGCGTGAAAAGTTGGCATGTAATGAGTGAATGAGTGAAAACAATTGTATTTTTCACAAGGTAACAGAGATATATTCTCTCTCTTCCTCTTATATATATGCATATTTTTCTCGAGTCGTATTGCTTGAGTTTCTCTCGTCGGTGCAATTTTAGTTAAAGGCCGATGCAGTTAATTATTTTCATGTAAAAGCATTATTTTGTACTTAGTCATATTTTATCTCTCACGCCACGAAAAAGAATTTAAAAATATCAAGCAGAACTTTAATTAGAACGATTTTTCCATTTTCATAAGGGTGATATGAAATGTCGAGTCTGTCATTTTCGGAGTGGCCGGTTAGCTAACTAAGGGCAGATAAGTGTCGCCGTTAATGCCCTTGTCTATTCTACCGACCGCTCACAGCCCAAAATGTCGGCTCGGGCACAAATACAGGTTGTACATCGAAATGGAAAAATCGTTCTAATTAAAGTTCTGCTTGATATTTTTAAATTCTTTATCGTGGCGTGAGAGATAAAATATGACTGAGTACAAAATAATGCTTTTACATGAAAATAATTAACTGCATCGGCCTTTAACTTAAATTGCACCTTCTCGTCTCTAGGGGACACGGTGGAGCACATCACACGTTGAGTTTGTGAGACCCTCCCCTTGTCTGGTGGACCTTGCCGATAGAGTGGGACACTTATGAAGTCTTTCTCCTCGCCACAGATTATTTTCATTCATTGATTTATTTGTTCATTTTTTTTTTTTCGTCTTTCTCGCCATGGCTGAAAAAGACACCATTAGTGCCATCTGCCCGCGATGTTTTGAAGCGGACTCCGTTTATATTTCGCACGAGTTGAGTTAGACTGCCAGATTAGAGGAATTAGCTCCCAAATAAAAAAAATTCCATGTGGCAATTTAAAAATTGCCAGACGATGTCATCATGGAGGTTAAGGACATAGTAATGTCCCCACCGGCAGATAGGCCGTATAATGTCCTTAAAGGACAGGTCATTTCCAGGACATCGGTAAGTGTGTTAATCAACGTTTGTTTACCTAAGTTTTTTTTTTTTAATTTAGTTTAATCACACAAATCACATGCTAAAATATTCTTCGGTTTGTTTTGAAAAAAAACTTCCTTTATTCCAGTTTGCAATTAATTCATAAAATGACCCATTTATCATATATCACTTCCGCCCTCCCTCACTATATGTTGT
Source organism: Sepiola atlantica (assembly GCA_963556195.1). NCBI lineage: Eukaryota > Metazoa > Mollusca > Cephalopoda > Sepiida > Sepiolidae > Sepiola > Sepiola atlantica. The sequence goes on from OY744522.1 coordinate 82,765,058, forward strand.
TTGCCCCCAATCTTATTCTATACGTTCTCTCTCTCTCTCTCTCTCTCTCTCTCTCTCTCTCTCTCTCTCTCTCTCTGTGTTTATTAACAGTCGAATGTAATAAAGAAAATAATTAAAATAGATAGTTCATTATTAACAATAGGGAATAGCATGACAATTGTAGCAGTTACCTCCTCCTTTCAAAACATAACTACTCCGGTTTGCCGGTAGGTGTCGCTTTTTCACCGACAGGTGGCACTGTAAAGCGACACCGGAGTTATCTGCCCTTTAGACTATAAAAACCGTTGCAAACGGAAAATCCATCTCTTCTTCACCGACCAGCCTCGACAGAACAACGCTGGCACCAGCGCTCCGTTTCACTCGCTTTTTCCTACTCAATAAGGAAATTGATGCTTTGTATATATTGAATATTCTGTATATCATGAAAATATATGTGATTGCGGTGCCTACCTCAATCACATATATCTTCATGATATACAGAATATTCAAAATATACAATTGTGTTCAATTAAGTGTCTTTTTAATGAATTTATGAAGATTTGTTCCCTACATTTTACTGAGGTTTACATAATATTACACATTTTTATTTGAGCTCTAGTTCTGCACTATTGAGCTATTGCAAAAACCTTTGTGTTATAAATTTATATTTAAAATTGATATATATATATATATATATATATATATATATATATATCTATATCGAACAGAAAGAAGCTAATTTTGGATTTTGTCTTTTCATTTTATTTGATACTAGCTGGACCTGGCACTGGCGTTGCCCGGGAGAAAAATAAAAGAATGAATTAAAATTTGTCAACATCCGAGAGAACGCAAATAGGTCACATCAGACAATATTTACCCACGAAAAGGATTACTTCTGAGTTGAACAAAAATAGAAATTGCCACAGTGTAGAAGGATATCTCCTTCACTCACCGATTATGGAAAAAGGTTACTTGTTTCGGGCCGGGCTGTTAGCTATTCTCTTGTCCGTCATTGAAAGCAAATTCTCGTAGAATGCGTAAATGTTTATTGATGTTGGTGGATTTTCGACACAATAAAAACTTACGTCGTTTCTAACTCTACCCTAGTGGGTAGTCAAATATGATTGAAATGGGACCATGCGTAACGAATGCACATTTTAGTTTAGGCACGTAAGATAAATATATATTGTGTAATAATACAAAAAAATGAAATCATTTTGATCTGAATTGCGCCAATTAAGGTGTTGATAAATTACTATTTCAACCACGTGTAAAATATGTATTATTAAAATGGCGAGAGAACGCAAATAGGTCACATTATCAGTCGCATTTTTAACGACGCCAGTTTGTGTTCCTTTGAACTGTCGTGAGTTAAGTAAATAAACGTTATTCGTCATTATAAAAACAAAAAATCAACGAATGCTAATTTAAATCGTATGTACGTATCTTTATGTTTATTGGCTGCGAAAATGTAAACACGTTTTGTTTAGAAATTATTGCGAACGAAATGTGTATATAGATAGAGAGAAGGTAGGCAGAGAGAGAAAGAATAGGTTATAATAGTGAAATGTAAAGAAAAGAAAATGTCTTACGTAACCCCCCCCCCCCCCCCACGAATAAAAATGAAGAATACGTAACGTGAAAAGGAAAACACAAATGTGAGATTAATATAAGGTTTGGTATGGATGGGCAAAAGTCAAATAATTAAATTATGTTTTCTGTTAGTTAAAGTAGTGTAAGGTTAGTAGAGACACTGATATTACGTGCTTCCATAGAATTGGTATCAAGAATTGAATGTTGTCGAAATGAACACTGCAATTCGTTTTACTCTGTAAGTATTTGAGAAAAGATTTTAAAGCCTTAAAGGTGTTATGTTTGAAATTGTGTAAGTGCTCAAGTGAAAAACTGAAATCATACCTGAAGCAAACGAAGACTGATAAGGGAAATGTCTAAAGTTGAATCGCTAAAGAGATGGTAGCGGCCATTTTGTAATCACGGAAAACTGTAAGTAATTATTGTTCGTTAAATATATTCTCTAAAAACCAGAAAGAGTATAACTGTATGCGTAATAGGTAGAAATAACGTAATCCGATATTCTCGAAAATCAGCGGAATTAGATGTGTGTGTAATGTATTGGTGTATGTAGTAAATTAATAGCAGACGAATAGTAAATAATAAAGGTCACGTTTCTTAAAAGTAGACGTTGTTTATTAGTTCCAGGTGTCGATGGGGAGAGTGTTTGTACTAAAGTTGTAGTGAGAAAAGTTTTTGTTGCCACCTCTATGGAGTATGCATGTAGTTATTTTCCTATTCTTAACAAAGATACAGGGGAAATATCGTCTTAACTTTATATAGAAGATTTAAGTGGTTTTGCAAACTCACTATTTCTTGATTCAAGCAATTTAACCAGAACTTAATGAGTGACCAACGGGTCACATTTTTTCTAGTATATATGTTATAGTTTCTGTCTGTATATGAACTCTTCTTCGGGTTATTTTAAATAGGACCACATAACGATGTATATTCTTAAACTACATAATCCAGAGTTCTTGAATAAGTGTATTTCAGTTTGATCACTGAATTCGCATCGAACATCGATAAAAAGGAAATATGACGTTATTTTACTTCAGTTGTAACTATGGAAATTATAAAATAGTGCTTGAAACAAGAGTACACTGGGTTTCTCAATGATTCCCTCGAAGGTCGGGTGTGCTCCGGGTGTGCTCCGGGTGGGGTGTTAAAGACTATAAATTTACCAAAGATTATTTCAATAAAGGTTACTTTACTTATATCACTTCTCACTTAATCTACGTTAAGTATATCCTAGGTCGGCACTCCAAAAATTAAATGTTATAAAATATAAAAAATAAGAATTAAAAAGGTAATAGAGACGAAACATAAGTATATAGTGTTCCTCATTCTATCCCGGACACAGCCGGGTCTTTCTCCCAGTAAATTATAAAATAGAAGTAAAAATTAAATGATATAAAAAGAAATGTGGTTAACAAGTGTTTGCAACTTTGCTTACATTTGCAATTTTGACATCAAACAAACATAAAGTAAATAAAAAAAGCATTCTTAGATTTATTCATAAAAAGTTAACATAAAAATTACAAAAAAAGGACTAAATATTTTATAAATGTGGTGACTGTCTCTGGATGCAATTGAAAACAAATCCCTATACCAAAATAAAAACAACATTTTCTCAAATAAAATTTTAGGATGAATCCAATGATTGTATGAATTTTGTATTATTTTTGTGCAGGTTGTTTCCATCTGACACCCAGAAAATTTTTATTTATAACTTGAAAATTGAAAATTATAGAAATTATAAAAAAAGATTAAATGGGTCCAATGTTGCTGAGAGCAAGGGTATACAAAGGGTCCCCATTAAATTTCAGGTAGTAACGCCTGGGTGTATGTTAGTATCTCTCTCTCCATATATATATATAATATATATATATATATATATATATATATATATATATATATGTATATATATATATGCATGCATGCATACATACCTAAATACCTGATTGATAATTGTATCAATTTAATGGCTTCCAGTTTGTTCTTTGTTCTTTCTGTGGACAAAGAGGTGTCGATTTTAATACCTAGCTTGTTTTTTGAACTCGACTCTAATTGAAATAATAAATATTTGATAATGTTTCTTTCGAGTCATTCATATTTAACCGCACATAGATATATAGATATGTGCATGCGTTACTTAGATTGTCTTTCTGATGAAACAGACAATTAAATTTACATTGTAAAAAAAGAAATA
>OY744522.1:82773820-82828820 GCA_963556195.1 Sepiola atlantica
ATACGGAGGTCACAACGACCCTCATCATAGACCAAAACGATTTTCATTGCAATGGGTATGCACACATTTACACAAACACTGTAACCACACAATTACCAAGACAATACATTTGTGTACACGTTGGCACGCAAAAGAAAACGAAGGTGAACACATACATGATATGAATCTGTAATAGTGTGGACTTTGGTTTAGATAAAATGTAGACGATTGTTGCATCTTAGAAAAATGTGCCAAGAACCATACTAGCGATCAAAATGTTATAAAGTTTAAACATAGATAAAAACACCAATATTGAATGAAAGAAAACATTGTTTAACGAACACAGTATATTTATATATGTACAATTTACATTCTGAGGGAGTTGAGAATAGTGATTTGCTCTCTTTAGCTCAAGGACGCAATGAAACTGAACAAAATATTGTGTCAGCAGACAGTCTTCTTTTTGGCCTAACTGATGGAATGCTGAAGTTTTGATCATTATATGCTTACCAGCCGGTTCAAAAAGTGATTTTACTTTTAGGCATCAAAATTGATTTCGAGCGTGTGGACATATTTTTAAGCACATAACATGACCGTTGTTTTTGCTCTTTTAAGAGCCGGTTTGTACAAAAAATGTAATTTCTTTTTTCTAAAGTGTTTTTTGGGCATGGCTTATCTTTTTGGGGCATAGCTTGTGTGTTTTTGAACAAACCGTTTGTCAATTAATAGTATTGAGATACATGCCAATCCTATAAATCTATGACAACTTGATAAAACAAAATACAATTGTCTAATTTCAATTCTTGTGGTTTGTGTTAGCACTTGCTAATGTTATATTTTTGCTTACCGATGCGTGTATAAATCATTATACACTTGTGTCGCCGTCAGGAACCTAGGTCCATGCTTGTCTGTGGATGCAATCACTTGGACCGATGTTTAGTTTTTAATTAATAGGTTTATTATAAAGAAGAACAGTCACAAAAAACATCAGAGACAGAAAGAGTCAGATATATAGACTGATAGCTAATCCCGTTACACCTAGTTACATTGTGTGTGCTCGACCGCTTTCCCATTGGGGACGGCGATCTATACACGTTTTTCCTGCTTGAAGTATCGGCAGAGCAAGAGATAGAAAATCTCTGCCTAGAAGTCCTGTGGTTTCGCGACTTTCCTCTGGGGTCACCTCTGGCCCTTAAAAGTGTCATTAAAACTTTTTCCATTCAAGCACGGCCGTCGTTATGTAACACTAACGCCTAAGACATCCTCCGTTTACATTCACGTATTCTCTACATTATAAAAAATGGTTGCTGCTACTTTCTTGCAATCGTGCATCTGGCAACTTTTATTTGGGCAACGGAGATGATGCAAAACAAAATTGCTTCTAGAATTATTAGAGAGTTCTTCTCATGTGTAATAATCTAATCCTTTACAATTTAATAACTCTCATATCTACTGCTTCATGCTTTAACATAACGGTTTACAATATGGCAACCACCATCTTAAAATGTCCACCGCTGGTGGTACTAAATTACAACTTAGTGCAATAACTAAAATCTAAACACATCTGTTAATTCTCCTTGGTCCTATGTATAATTTTTAATTCTCTGCGATTATTCGCATATATACAACTCTAATCTTTAGCATAACTAACATTTTCCAATATGGCCACCAACATCTTATAGGTGGTACCAAATGGCAACTAAAGACAATAATCTAAACATTAACAGATACACACCTTTGTTACTGTTACTAAAGAAGAACCGTTTTATTCTTGTAGAATTGCCACCCAAGAGCTACATCATGTAAGGTTTCCATTTAAAAAATTTTTTTTAACTAAATGCTATATAGCTGTATCTTTACCAGTTCAACTTTGTCCCTCTTCAAAGCTGTTAATGATATACTTGTGGAATTTGGAGGAAATGTCAAAGATTAAATGTATTATAAGAGAAGATGTCTGTAGGTACCCAAGGAGAACAGGCTTATTCTATCCCGTGTGTGATCAGTGGAAATTCCATGGTTAATAACAAAAATATTTGGATTTTATTTCTATGTAGTTACTAACCAAAAAAGATTTTAGCATCGTTTTTAGAAATAACTACCAAAGATTTAAGGTTTAAATTGTTGTCTTAAGAAATCGAGGAAGGAAATAGAAAAAAAGCAGACACACCCAGAACGATCGACTGGAAGGAGAGGGTGTAGGGATTAACAGAGAGAGAGAGAGGAGGGAGGAAGGGGCATAGAGTGCCAGACACGATCTAAGATAGGGTACTGCTGCCCAAACTAGGGAAGCATCGTTCAGAGCACTTTTTGTAGCATTGACAGAGTTCAAAATCGACTCCGAAATCTAGTGGGGAATGATCATTTCTCAGCCCTTTTCTCACAGAAATAAACAGTGCTAGTCTCTCTCTCTCTCTCTCTCTCTCTCTCTCTCTCTCTCTCTCTCATATATATATATATATATTTATATATATAGCGATATATATATATATATATATATATATATATATATATATATAGCGATATATATATATATAGCGATATATATATATATAGCAATATATATATATATATATAGCGATATATATATATATAGCGATATATATATATATATATATAGCGATATATATATATAGCGATATATATATATATATATATATAGCGATATATATATAGCGAAATATATATATAGCGATATATATATATAGCGATATATATATATATATATATAGCGATATATATATAGCGATATATATATATAGCGATATATATATAGCGATATATATATATATATATAGCGATATATATATATATAGCGATATATATATATATATATATATATATATATATATAGCGATATATATATATATATATAGCGATATATATATATATATATATATATATATATATATAGCGATATATATATAGCGATATATATATATATATATAGCGATATATATATATATATATATATAGCGATATATATATAGCGATATATATATATATATATAGCGATATATATATATCTATATATATATATATATAGCGATATATATATATAGCGATATATATATATATATATATATATATATATATATATATAGCGATATATATATATATATAGCGATATTTATATATATATATAGCGATATATATATATATATAGCGATATTTATATATATATATAGCGATATATATATATATATAGCGATATATATATATATATATAGCGATATATATATATATATATATATATAGCGATATATATATATATATAGCGATATATATATATATATAGCGATATATATATAGCGATATATATATATATATATATAGCGATATATATATATATATAGCGATATATATATATATATATATATATATAGCGATATATATATATATATATATATATAGCGATATATATATATATATATATAGCGATATATATATATATATAGCGATATATATATATATATATATATATATATATATAGCGATATATATATATATAGCGATATATATATATATATATATATATAGCGATATATATATAGCGATATATATATATATATATAGCGATATATATATATATATAGCGATATATATATATATATATATATATAGCGATATATATATATATATATATATAGCGATATATATATATAGCGATATATATATATATAGCGATATATATATATATATATATATATATATATATATATATATATATATATATAGCGATATATATATATAGCGATATATATATATATATATATATATATATATATATATATATATATAGCGATATATATATAGCGATATATATATATAGCGATATATATATATAGCGATATATATATATAGCGATATATATATATATATATATATATATATATATATATATATATAGCGATATATATATAGCGATATATATATATAGCGATATATATATATAGCGATATATATATATAGCGATATATATATAGCGATATATATATATAGCGATATATATATATATATATATATATAGCGATATATATATAGCGATATATATATATATATAGCGATATATATATATATATAGCGATATATATATATATATATATATAGCGTTATATATATATATATAGCGTTATATATATATATATATAGCGATATATATATATATATATATATATAGCGATATATATATATATATAGCGATATATATATATATATAGCGATATATATATATATATAGCGATATATATATATATATATAGCGATATATATATATATATATAGCGATATATATATATATATAGCGATATATATATATATATATAGCGATATATATATATATATATAGCGATATATATATATATATATAGCGATATATATATATATATATATATAGCGATATATATATATATATATATATATATATATATATATATATATATATATATAGCGATATATATATATATATATATATATATATATATATATATATATATATAGCGATATATATATATATATATATATAGCGATATATATATTTATATATATATATATATATAGCGATATATATATATATATATATAGCGATATATATATTTATTTCCACAGAATGGAATGTGGTCGACTGAGCTTCAATCTCTGGTTTCTCCTTGTAAGACATTCACAGCAAGAACTCGTTTTGCTACCAAAATAAAAAAGAAAACATCATTTCTTCCTCCATATTCCAAGCATCAAGCGGAATTGCCACGAACAGAGCTTCTTCGCAAGTGATTCCCGTCTGGAAAACACTTCCACGAAACTGCTTCCTTACATATTACAACATTATCGTCTTCAAATCCAACGTGAACAAATTCCTGTTATGAACCGTCTCCACATGTATTTGAACTTGGCCCATTCCATCAACCCTTTTCTAATCCTCTCAAAAGGTTCTCATTAACTCTTATTCTCGAGTGGGTTTTGGCCTTTATAAGTGGTGATCCATTAGTGAAAAAAGGTACAAAGAGAGAGAGAGAGGGAGGGAGAGGGAGGGAGGGTTCTGTCATTCTCATTAGATTCACAGAGAAGATTGTGGTTACATCCATTAATATATAGCTGGGCTTTACTATTTTTGGAGCTGGTTCGGCTTCCTGTCATACGCCCCAAATTAGAGCTGGATTCTCTCACGCTCCCCATTTTCAAAAAGGAGTCGCTCTTTTACAGCATTCCATAGTAATAATTACCTTCTTTCATAAACGTTCTATTTCGTCAATGAGTGGTCAAAGTATATATGTGGGCATTACAAAAATCTGGTTAGTATGGGTGGACATGTCATTTCAAGTGTAAGACCATCAAATATTTGACAAAATCTCGCTAATATTTTGAGATTTGCTAAGACTCTATTTTTTGTTTTTAAAGTTATAAATTCATTTAAATCCTATATTTGAATGCATATTTTCAACTTTTGCGCTTTGAAAACACCGTCTATTTGCAAAATTTTGCCGACGGTGTACTAAAAAAAAGGTATTAGCATAAAAAGCACAATGTAAAGTATTTTTTGAACGAATTTTTTTATCAATACTTGTTAGAAATTAATCTGTAAAATGTATCTTCAAAATCGTATGAAATTGTTGTCGGTACAATAAATGCAATTTATTTAATTGTTCTAAAAATAACTTCAACAACACTTCTAAATAATAATAAATTAAATCAAAAACAGTTGGTATGTTTATATATAAATAATAAAATACTTGTCATAAATAGGAAAAAGTTCGAAGCTTTAAGAAAATCATTTGAAAGACTTTCTACGGCGCGTTTGAAGGGATATTTTCCGGACAGTCTCCGGTCTTCTAAGAAATATGGCTCATCAGAAATGTAGTATTTAGTCGATAAATACATGCATCTAAGAAGTTTCGGTTTTCATGTCTAATTTTCATGCTTAACTCCCCACCTCTCTCTCTTTCTCTCTCTCATATACATATTGATGGAAATCGCTCTAGACAAGGCATGAAGCCACTTGATGTAAGGAGCTAACAAGAATGAAAGATGATTATCGCCAAGACAGAAGATTCCTGTTGGCCTTCGTCATGAAACGAACAAGGCTATAGGTAGGAGGAAAACAGTCAGTAGGAAAAGAGTTACACAAGCCTGCAGTTCTTGGAAAAAAGCTACTGGAATAGGCAGCTGTATTACAATGAGGTATCAAAACAACAAATTGATGGAGACCACTAGACCAACGAGTCAAACGATCTGGAACAAAAGAAGCAGGGAATAGATCACACAATTCTGAACAACACATGCCATAATGGTATTTATAGAAAAGACTGAGATTAGCAACATCACGTCTGTGAGAGAGAGGGTGCAGAGAAGATCAAAGGGTGTGTCCAATCAGATTACAGATACGTTTCTGCACCTTATAAAGAACCCTCAAATCGGACAGGGATTCACCAGCCCAAATATGACAACAGTACTCCATACATGGTATGATAGTATATTTGTAGAAATAGAGAATAGCTTCAGGTGTGAGAAAATGTTTGGAGTGATAGAGAGAGCCAACTTTACGAAAAGCAGAAAGAGCAATGGATCTAACGTATGAACTCAAAGAAAGATTTGATGAGAGAGAAAGACTAAGAAGTTTCAGAGTCGATTTCTCCCCAAGAGCAGAGCCATCTATGAGAATCTCAGGAAGAAAAGGGACACGTCTACGATTGAAAAACACGAGCTGAATCTTAATAGAATTAAACTTTTTACTAAAATTATTAAAAAACTCAAATAGTTAAGCTCAAACTTTCTTTTCTTTCATTGTTTTTTGGAGCTAGAAGCACAGAGCTTTTTAGCCCGAAATGGAGTTGCTCACGCCCCCTCACTCTAGCAAAAACGAGCCGTTCCCCTTTGGAGAGCTTTATAAAACCCTCATATATCGATAATATGTTATGTATATCTTTAAGTCTTTACTAGAGAGAAAGTGGTCAGATTGCTTGAATCCGGAAAAGTGACTTAAAGACAATTAAATTTATAATAATAAATGCAACCGGAAGGAGAGTTTCACAAATATTAAAATCATTTTCTAAGATTTCTAATTTACTGAAAGAAAAAGAAAATTTAATTTGATTACTAGCGTCTGGTTCTAAAAAAAGGTAGAAAAATAATAATAAAATTGCTGTTTCTTTCGTTCGAATTGCGTAAAACGTCGTCGTTTCTAGTGTTGGTTTACAATTTGATGTCATTAAAGTCAGTTGGTTCTAAAAAAGGTAAGTTTCAGAAGTCATTCTTAACATTCGAAAAGCGTACCTCCTTTCGTATTTTCCGTTCGTTTTCGTGGCATTCTTTGTACATACGTCACGCCTGAAAATAGTTGGTTGTATTTTCCGAAACAGTGCCATCATTTCTTTAAGAATCAAATATAATGAGCCTTATTTCTTAGAAAAGTAATTACTACATTTATTATCGATGGAAATTTAGATTGGAAAAGTAAATAAAGACTTAATTTTGTATATTTTTAGCAGAAGCAAACATTTCTTAGTAAACTAATTTAATTATTATCTATTTAAGGGAAATATAATCAATACGCATGTTTAAATTATTTTTAAAGTATGATTTTAAATACTGTTTTTAGGGTTTGAGAATTATTACTTGCGAGCAAAATATTCTCTCTATTACACAGTTTAATTGACGAACATGTAGTAATGAAAAGTTTGAAAGAACATTTTCTTACTTAAAAAAAACACACTACACTATTAACATTTAACCATTACCAAAATTGAAATAAAATCAAAAGAACATTGATATGCAACAAATCAAATTAAAATTAAAATTCACTTGTAGACTATACGATTAAATAGAACAAATAATTACTAAATATCAAAATCATTTTCTTAAACCCATCTTACAAATAATTTTAAAGGACGGCATCCAGAACATACATATTGGAAGAATTCTCAGATAAAGTATCTTAAAAGAAATAATCTCAAACCAAAGCGAAATATTTTGTATAATTTAAAAATAAAGAAACTCCAAAACGATTGCTTGCTCTGCTTCTTTCTGCTTTCGTTCTCTCTTTCGCCATTGCCCTCATTTTCTCTCCCCCCGTCTTTCTCTCCTCGTCTTCTCTTCCTCCGTCTCTCTCTCTCTCCTAGTCATCTCTTTCCTGTCTCTCTTCTCGTTTTTTTCCTTCTCTATTTTTTCACTGTCTCTCTCTTCTTTTCTCTCTCTCATCGCTCTCTCTCCCCCCTCTCTCTCTCTCTTCATTCTCTATCTCTTCATTCTCTCTCCCTTCATTCTCTCTTTTATTCTCTCTTTCATTCTCTATTCCTTCTTTCTTTCTCTTTCTTCTTTCCCTCGCTCTTCCTTTCTCTTTCTCTTACTCTTTCCTTCTCCCTCTCTTACTCTTCCCTTCTCTTTCTCTTACTCTTTCCTTCTCCCTCTCTTACTCTTCCCTTCTCTCTCTCTTACTTCTTCTTCTCTCTATCTTACTCTTTCTTCTTTCTCTCTTACTCTTCCTTCTCTCTCTCTCTTCCTTTTCTCTCTCTTCCTTTTCGCTGTATCTCTTCTGCTTCTTTCTTCTCCATTATCTGTTCGTTTTTTCTCTTTGTTCGTTTTCTCTCTGTGTTCTCTCTCTTCGTTTTTTTTCTCTCTCTCTCTCTCTTCTCTCTCTCTGTCCGTTTCTTTCTCCGGCTATAGCTTAAATGGTAGCATGACTCTCTTTATCAATGGAGGAGGGGTGTTAAATGATGCAGCAATGGAGGACAAGTTACGATTAATAATCAGGGCGAGAGAGTTAGTCATAGTTATAGAAGCGAGTGGGGTAAACAGCTTATGTAAAAAAGTGTGGGGATAAAAAAACATACAGTGAGAGGGGAGTGATAATGAAACGTACTAATATATGGATCCGTTGATAAGTTATTTGCAAATTACGGTTTATTAGAACAATTGAAATGAAAGTTTTTTGTTTTTTTTCAAACATAACTCCATCTCAAAACTGTGGAATATTTTAGTAAGTATTTTGGGTGATTAAAATATATAGGAAAAAGACCTAAGGGAAACAAACGTTGATTAACTAAGTTGTAGTATAATAATATATTATGTTATGCATATGTCTTCTATATGTATAAAGCTCAACTTGTGTGTGTGTTACCTATAGAAATAAAGGTTAGAGAATCTACGTAAAATCTAAACGTGTATTCTTATGTAAAATTTACCGGGAAAGACGATGAAAGTATTCCTGAATCTCTAAGTTCACCCCTAAGGGGTCTATGATGGCATAACCCTTTTAAAACTTCAAATATATCCTATTTTTATGAAATTTAAATCATATCTATAACATTTTCTGAGAAAAACAAAATAAGTGATCCCCAATCTCTATGTTACCTTCTATGTGGCGAATATCTACGTGCCCTCATTCCTAAGTGACCTATGCGCACATAATCCTCTTAAAACTTTAATACATATGGCTACATTTTATTAAAATTGACCTTATGTAAAAGCAAAGTAATATAGTGTTATGAGCATAGTGAACAGGTACATAGTACTCGTCCTCAATCAATCCCGAGCAACGTCGGGTATATAATATAAACTCAGTCGAAATGTGGATCTGTAGAGCTATTATATACATGTTTATCGAGGCTCAATTTAAATTTATCTTTATTAAGACTTGCCGTACTATTTAGATTATTTTTATCTCAACAATAATCTATCTGGAATATCCTATAATAGTAAAAATACTTCCTCTGAACTTTTTTTTTCAATTCACATCTATTTTTTATTACTGAAACAAAGAGAGAGTAGGAGGAACAATTTGCACAAACTATACTGCTACTCTTTCATGATACATTAGGTTTCGAACCTTATTTTAAATCGCTGTCATATTGGAGAGTAGCAAGAAAAGAGAGAAAGAGAGATATTTCATTCTTTTACTTCCGGTGAAGCGGATACTGACATGGACTGCTCATAGGCCGAGCTGACAGATTTGTTTCATACATTATTTTATTTATGTATAGGCATACTTGTCTTTAAATTTTGGTGAATTTTGTTTTCTATTAAACGAGCTGTACCTACCTCGCATTGCATGAAAGCCCTTTTATTTCCAGTTCATTCTTTTCCTTTTTGAATCACATATATAGTTTAGAGTTTTAAAATTTTAATTTTTATTTAAGCTTAAATTTATAGCTTATAAGAAGCTAAAACCCAGAAGTGCCAAATCAGCAAACAGACTGATAGAGAGAAGGGGGTGATTATTATGTGACTAATGCAGAGAGGAGGGAAACTCTATGTAGTGTCAGCTTTGTACACATGAAGAGAGTTAATGTTATTAAAGCTCGAAAAAGGATTAAAAAACACGTTTTAGTTTATGCTATTGCATTTTGTAGTTCAATAAATAATCGATTAATATCTATTTATAAAGTTGGGCTATTTATTGCCTTCAGTGTGATTAAAACGCTAAATTTATATACAAAATAGAACTTCGGCTTCTAATATACTATGCATATCGATGCGATCAACGTACGAAGGCTAACTAATTTTCATATTACTTTGTAAAAGGACATCTCATTAATTTACTATTCATCCTTATTGTTATCTAATTCAATGACTGTTTTCATTTTCTTATTACACATAGTTCTATTTGCAAATATTTTTTATATCATGGCCAGAAAATTAGCATTTTTTGGGGAAAAGTGTATTTCCACTTTTTTCCAGGTCAATTTACATCCAGGGGTTTTGATCTGTAAATTATTACAAACAAAACAACCCCCATCCCACCCCAACACATTACAGTCAAGCAAATAGCAGTAAGTATACCTTCCACGGCCAAAATTTATTTCTTTATGACATTAAATTGGACCATAATGCATTTTGGTTCATTCTTACGCAAGTCAGCCATTTCATTCTTTTGTTAAATTGTAAATTAAATACAAAGAACCCCTCCCCACAAAACACACACACACACACACCATAGCAAAACAAACAAATGAGTGAGTATGCTCCTTATTAGTTCCATTCCAGAATTAAATTTCTCCATGATACATTTCGGTTTTTTCCGTACATAAGTCAGCCAATTTATTCTTTTTTTGTTAAGATTTAAATACAAAGCCTCCCTCCCCTCCTAAAATAACTTTTTACAAATATTTCTTTCATTGTGGATAAAGGCTTAGCATTTTAGTTGAAAAGAGTCTTTCCGGGGTTTTCCGGTAATTTTACTTCCGGTTTGCTCGATTTTCTCTGGCAACATCGAGACACAGGTGCCACTAGTAATGAATAAGACGTTTGATTCGATGTGTAATTATCAAAGTTATGTTGATGCAAGAAACACAGACACACATCTGAAGTTGTCTCATAATTTTTATTAATATAGATATAGTTAACAATAATATACTGCCTTGTTTGTTTTCCGTTAATTTAAATATGAACAGTAGATCCAACACAGACTTTAAACTTCCTATTGATATACCAGGGGTATATCATGGAAGAAGCCTAGTGGGTACATGTACCTCCACCATACACACACTCTCGGCAATGTTCCTACATTTTTCCAGCAGTGAAGAAAAATCTAAGAAGCTTTGGTAACTGCGACCACACGTGATTTCTGCTACAATCCTTAGCCTTTTGGCTAGGAGCAAAGTGTAGTATCTGTTCTGGTACTACACTTCATCTTTTCTGTTCTCGGTCAGTGAAGGAGAAATCATGAGGCAATTTTTATTTGTGTCCTAATCAAAGTACCCCTTTTTGGAGAGCTGGATTTTCCCCCACATTAAAACGGACCATGTGTCTTACTCTGTTCTCATTGAGAGTCAAGTAAATAGGAACTCTTGTTAGCACCACAACACCAGATAGGTCGCAGATGTGCAGCTTTCAACAAAAACTGGCTAGTTCTCTATGGTATGTAGTTTTAACCACATATCATATCAGATAAAAGCTGGAATTATCAAAACATAAGTAATGGACAGACAATACAATGGAAAAACTCAGTCTTTCAAAATAACATAAGATCATTTTTGGAGTGAAGTTAGATAGAAATAAGTTATTTTATAGTAAAAACCATACTCGTGCCCATGTCTTCTGTAGTTAAATAGAAAGTGTTAGGACACCCAAAAAGAACAGGCTGTGTGAGCAAAGTATGTCTAGAAAGTATGGTAGAAGGATGCAGTAAAAGAGGCAAGCCACAAAAAAGTTGGCATGTTAATGTACGTTCTTGGACTTCCAGGTCAATCAGTCAGCTAAACAATAGAGTGAGGGAGAAGAGATCTTGGAGACAATTAAGATATAATGGATCGTATTCTGCAGTGTGTCGAGAAAACGTTTGAAGATGATAAAATTATAACCTAGAAGGTTTTAGTGATCCTGGCAACGCTGGTTGATCTTGCTAGTGCATGCCTAACATAAACTGAAATAAATCACTAAAGAGGAAAGACATCCCACTTTTCCCTCACCTTAATGTATAAAGACAAAACGGACCAATACCTTTTTGGGCTGATCTAGTTATTTCCCTTTTCAAAGGCGAATTATTATTTATGGCAGACCAGATTTGATAAATAAAATGGTGAGTGTTGTCTGGAACTGAAGGGGGGAAATATTGATTCATATTCTTTTTGTAAAAAGATGAATCACAAAGAAGCCATTTGTTTCTACTGCATTTCACAGGGTCACAACTCATGTTGATGTCAAAGTTCAGGGGGCAGTTGATGGAAAGGGTTGACATCCTTAAAACTTCTTTACAGACCACGTGAAAATCTATTTTCCAAGATGATAAATAAAATATCTAAAAATTCTTGGCTTAAAGTTTGAACAGTTTTCTAGTTTCTCTTGGTTGATTGATCAACTGATGAGATTTGGGTCACTGCCTGTAGAAACCTATTGGCTATTTGCGGTTTTCATTCTGAGGGAAAGGCCTTAAAAGACCAAGATATCTATTTTAATAATGTTTCACTAATATTTAAATGCAGATTTTAAACTCTTGTTCCTACTAATTGCTACTTTTGTTGATATAAGAAGTCTTTAAAATAATAAACAAACATGGATATTAAGATTTGTCCATTTGAGCTGTGCATTTAACGATGAAAATGCTATTTTAAACTTAATGATGACAGACCAACCGATGGACAGACACTGTGGTAGATTTATTTAACTGCCTCCCCACAAAGAATGGGTGTGACAAAGGTTGGTTTAATGTAGGAAATCCAGTTTTCCAAAACTGGACACTCTGTACTGAGTGTAAAAATATCCTGATCAGAATTCCCTCACTTCCTCAGACGAGTGTAGAAAAATGTTCTCACGAATCATGCTGCTGTCGGCGAGATGCAATAAACTCATGCCTCCTCTGAAAGGAAGAAGTAATGCCTGGGAGGGTGGTTTCCTCCGTTAACAAGTATCAATACCTGTATCAAAAAATGACGAAGATAATTGAACCCATCTAGAATTAGATGTATGCATTCAATGTGTCATGATCTAAATGCTATTTCAAACTGAAGCCGACCAACAGACAAAGCCTTTCCTAGAAATGCATTGACACATGTAAAGAACAAATGCAAATGGTTTAGTGTTGTCTGTTTAATGGCATATCAACCACATTTTTAGTTATTTAACGTTGAGACACAATATTTGGCTAGGAAGTAAGTGTAGTATCTGTATACTGCACCCCATAGTCTGGTATTGTCTTGCCCTTCGGGGCTTGATTTACACCGGTCTGTGGGTTTGTCCTGTGCAATTCTAGGAGGTCCACCCTCCCAGGTTTTGCCTCTTCTCTTTGGGGAGGAGTAAGTTTATTGCTTACTGCTTGAGACGCCCCTACTGGGGAATGCCGACGGGGCTGCCCAGGCAATTTTTAATGGCCAGAGTGCTCACTTTCTCGGGCGTTGACTTTTCAAGCCCCACTTTCCCGACCCGACCTTGGGTCACATCTTACCTTGTGGGAGTAAGATAAAACTAGCCTTGTGCCGAACCTCCTGGAGAGGAGGTAAATAAACACTTATAAATATTTTCTTATTTTTATTCATCCCAAATAAGGCATATTGCAACTGAAGCATAAGGGCTATTGTGGTAGGGACCAGATTTATAGAACGTGGGAGGGGAGGCTGGGTAAAGGGATTATGGAGCAAGATGTTTTTTCACTGCATCTAAATGTCTGCATGTTGGTACGGTTGGGGAAAGAGAGCAAGAAAAGAATTCCAAAGATAAGCAGTTCCAGGAAAGAAGCTATCAGAGTAAAAAAAATTTCCGGCATCTAAGGACCGCTACAGTGAAGTGGTGAAATTAAGCAATTAGTTAGTCGGAGGTATTTTCGTTAAGTGGGGTACAAGCGCAGTAAGTTCATTGTAGAACATTCCATAGCAGTACTTATAAAATAAGCATATGCTATTCACTACGTTTTTTCAAACATATCATTTTTCAACTTCTGCCCCCTTGACAACCTACTTACTATCTCCATCCTATTCAAGGCTACATCAATATATAACAGTTTTATTCAATTCATATTACCTTCTTCAAATATGTAAAAATCTAGAAGACGTGTAGATTCAAAAAACTGGCATTAGTCTTCTTTAAAGAAAAAAAAGAATATTGCCACTCATTTTCTCTCGCGTCATCCTACATATTATTGTCTCTCTTTCTCACGTGTATTTTTCCTTGATTTTTTTCTTACTTCCTTTTACCATATTCATATTATAGTATGTTTTCTTCAAGCTAATACCAATATTTTCTAGGCTTTTTATATCGGAAGATATAATTTTTACCGAATCGTCTTATGAATTGAATAAAGCCTTTTTTTATATTTTCCTTATCTATTAATAATGGAGTTTATGTATCTGTCTGTCTGTCTGTCTGTCTGTCTGTCTGTCTGAAGCCGAAACTCGATCAAAGTAGTATGACTATTTACTAAGTCCGCCAGCTTCATTATATACTACTAAAAAAACCGGTGTAAACACTGCGCATTTCTCAATTTACATAATCAATTGCTTTTGAACTTCTAATAAATTAGTATTCGCAAATATACACTATGGATTGTTTTATTCAGATTTCATCATGTATTTACGCAATTTTGCTCGCTAATAATCTTACTTATAAATTATAATTATTGAATCAAATTGTTTAATTAAAATAATAATTGATTTAAAAATGTATGAGTTATGTAGTTATTTTATCTACGTCCAATTGATTGAACAGTGTGCGGAACGTTAATCCATTGAAACAACCTCCCTTCGTCAACTCAGTTTGGACGCAATACGAGCGCATAATTTAAAATGTAAACAAAACGCTGGTATTTACCGTGTTACTTTAACTTACGCTGTTAAGCTTTTATTCACAAACTGTTCTTATTATTCCATGTTTTATTTATTAAAATAAAAGATGTGATTTTTTTTCTTTTCTGTCAACAAAAAAATGATATAACTGATTTTAGAAACAAATTGTTTAATTATAAAAGGTCATTAAACACACACGCACACGCACACGCACACACACACACATTCTAACGAATTTATT
The DNA here is from genome assembly GCA_963556195.1 of Sepiola atlantica. Lineage (NCBI taxonomy): Eukaryota > Metazoa > Mollusca > Cephalopoda > Sepiida > Sepiolidae > Sepiola > Sepiola atlantica. Next base: position 82,789,241 of record OY744522.1, read on the forward strand.
TTAGGTAAACTTTATTTCCTAGACCATTTACATAAGTAATCGTGTTCACTGCATTTGATTTTTTGGTGCTTTTACACTATAGGACCCGCGCTAACTTTGACTCCGTCGTCAGGGTCAGGGTCAAAGTGGGGGTTAGGGTTAGTGTTAGTGTTAGGGTCATGGTCAAAGTCAGCAGAGATCCTACAGTAAAAGAGTACGGATTTTTTCATTGTTTCATTTTATGTACACCTTTCTTCCGATTCGAAAAATACTGTTCGCTGTTTTTAGATTTTTAAATTGTTGATTTTAACAATTTTATTGAATCAAATTGTTTAATTAAAATAAATATTGATTTAAAAATTATTAAAAATATTTCTATTTATGGAGAAGGGTAATACAAAAATCGGGGTGGGGTCGAAATTTCTTTTTTATTTATTTACATCTACAAATATTCTTGGTCATAAATAAAGAATATTAACGTCTAACCACCCAAGAAATATGACTGAGGCTACATCAGTTTACACGTCAGCGTGAATTTCTGACGCGACAGCCTAGCAAAAATATGCGACCGGAGGGAGCATATATTTGCTAGTTTATATAATTCTCTTATAATAATAGCCATTGTGTAATTATATATCTATTTATATAAAGTTAGATATGTGGATATCTTCTTATATTTGTATGTCCAGGGTTTACTCCTAAACGAATAAACCGATCATTATGAATTTTGGAACACAGCTGTAAGGCGTAAGGATGTGTAATGTGGGCTATATTGGCACGAATTGGCGAATGTGTAGTTTGACAGCCAAAATGGCAGACAACTCTGACGTCAAGCTAGTGTCTGCTCTATTCAACCGATGTCTCGAAAAGTGGTCCCTCGTTTACGTGAAACAACGTACAATAAGAAAATATTTCCTTTTTACAAATTAGTGAAAATAAAATCAACAAAACTTTTAAGCAGCATGTTTCCGGAATATAACCAACACTTATGTACAATTTAACAAACTTTTTGCGGTGTTTTTTTTCCCGAAAATTATTGTTTTTCTCTTAGAAATTTATTGTGAAAATAAAATCAACAAAATTTTTAACCAACATTTTTCCGAAGGGTAACCAACATTTTTTATACCTTCCACGGCGATATTTTCGATTCATAAACTTACTTTGGTCAATTTCAACAGTGCGACCAGGTCCACCCATCTCCAGAGGATTGTCAAGCAAATAAAGTGTGCAAATTTCTCTAATGAAATTGTACCAACCAACCATAACATGGTTTGATACGCCCGTCTGCTAGCACACGTTCACCTAACACTTCTCTATCGACCACCAATATATAATTTCAATCAATGTTTGGTACTTATATCGATCTTGACCCAGTTTTCGCACGTTTCTGGTCGTAAGCGTTCGGCTGTGCTACGCAAACGCCCGAGAGATGACGAGCCGATTTGTACCAGACGACAATTTTGATACGGTGCTGCGTCCTATGATTTTTAGTTATATTTTCAAAAGATTTTCTAAAAGAAACAACAAAAAAACAAAAACAAGCAAAACATAGCGAAGTTACTGTTATCAAATAAATATTTTTTGTTATTTTGATACGTTGCTACGTCCTATAATTTTTAGTTATATTTGCAAGAAATTTTTTAAACAACAAAACAAGTAAAACATGTAAAACAGAGCGAAATTACTATTGTCAAATAAATATTTTAAACCCTAACCCTAAACCCTAACAACAACAAAAATCAAAACAAAACAAGCTAAACATTAAAATCATAGGACCCAGCACCGTATCAAAATTGTCGTCTGGTACAAATCGGCTCGTCATCTCTCGGGCGTTCGCGTAGGATAGACGAACGCTTCCGACCAGAAACTCGCGAAAACTGGGTCAAGATCGATATAAGTACCTAATCATCAATAAAGGAACACCCATTTGCGGCGTATAATGACATTTGCAATTGGCATTTTTGACAAATACGCCGATTGGCGATTAATCCATGCTTTGCTAACCATCGCGAAGTTCAAAAACAATTAGTCGTTTCCAGTGTTAATTCCCGTAAGGAAATATTGACTAAGCAAAGCTCGATGGCTGGTAGTACGTCTTTTATTAATTTGGAACAGCACGAAAAAATTGTGCCGAAATCGAACGGTGTTAAATTTAAAAGTTTATTTTCACAATTAAAATGTTTATTTCCACAATTAAACGAGGGAACTACTTTTTCAAGGCACCGGTTGAATAGAACAGACGCTAGTTTGACGTCAGAGTTGCCCGCCATTTTGGCTGTCAAACTACACATTCGCCAACGGCATTAGATAGTCTTTCATCAGAAGTATAATTATGAATATGTACCTATACATGTACAATTCGAAAAGAGGTTTCCTATGTTACATGCATGTGTGCTTACCAAAAACAGAAGCACTTGGTAAACAAAATGCTGCAAAAAAGACATTTTTCGCATACAGTTTTTTGACAATTTATATCGAGTGTTTTTCTCGTCAGTCGTAGAAAGCTGTAACGCGCTATCACATCCGGACACTTTTTGCCAGTGACAAAAAACTCGACGCTTGCTTTTTGAAAGGCTCTCCAGATGCAGGCTCATTAGGAAGTTTCCCAATGCCTTTTATCTATACAAGTGGCAACCAACACTGTGTATAACTCTGCCATCATGGGGAGGCAAGTAAACAGGGACAATGAAAGCAGCAGTCGGTGTGTATATTTATTTTATTTTTTAAAATTGTTGGTATTTTTTTACTATCTTACCCAGCGCAGTTTACCCCTTAAAAAAGTTCAAATTCTACTTTTTTTGTGCAAATACATTTAAACAGCCTAAAAACATATCTGCAAAGAAGGAATTCATTTTTTTTTAATATTTAAGATTTTAGAGTGTCGGATCACTTTCCTTTATAAATTTAGCGTAAAATGAGCACCCATTTCCTGGCCAGTTTGCGTGAAACGGGACATGTAACCGACTTGAGTTTTTAATAAAAACACGTAAAAATTTAGCCATTTTGGTGTTTTATTTTGGGGTGGGGGAACAAACTTGAGTTTTTTGGGGGGAAGGGGGGGATAACCAACTTGACATTTCAATTTTTTTTTATTATTATTAAATAAAAACACGTAGAAATTTAGCCAAATTAGTTTTTTTTTTGGGGGGGGGAGGGAATGAAATCTGAAGTTAACGAATTATAGCAAAATAAAAAAACAAATAAACCACGATTCAAAATACTTAAAACATTTGGTACTTCTGCAGTTTACGGACCGTGCTAAAATCATTTTTTTTTTTTTTTTTTACTTACTTTCTTACGGGCGGTCACAGCTTCAGTCAGGATAAAATTAAAAAAAAAAAAGAAAAACAAATTGGGATACTTATATCGATGCTGACCCAGTTTTCGCGAGTTTCTTGTCGGAAGCGTTCGGCTATCCTACGCAAACGCCCGAGAGATGACGAGCCGATTTGTACCAGACGACAATTTTGATACGGTGCTGCGTCCTATGATTTTAATGTTTTGCTTGTTTTTTTGTTGTTGTTAGGGTTAAGGTTAAAAATATTTATTTGATAACAGTAACTTCGCTCTGTTTTGCTTGTTTTATTTGTTTTGTTGTCTAAAAATTTCTTGCAACTATAACTAAAAATTATAGGACGCAGCAACGTATCAAAATAACAATAAATATTTATTTGATAACAGTAACTTCGCTATGTTTTGTTTGTTTTTTTTGTTTTTTTTTGTTGTTTCTTTTAGAAAGATTCTTGAAAATATAACTTAAAATCATAGGACGCAGCACCGTATCAAAATTGTCGTCTGGTACAAATCGGCTCGTCATCTCTCGGGCGTTTGCGTAGGATAGCCGAACGCTTCCGGCAAGAAACTCGCGAAAACTGGGTTAAGATCGATATAAGTACTCAAATTGGAAACACTCTTATAAGTAAGCTTCAGTCAGGATAAAATAAAAAAAAAGAAAGAAAAACAAATTGGAAACACTCTTATAAGTAAGCTTCAGTCAGGATAAAATAATAAAAAAAAGAAAGAAAAACAAATTGGAAACACTCTTATAAGTAAGATGTCTGTTTATTAGGGGTCCAGGAAAGGCAGTTACAAGTCAGGATCCTTTGTAACGAAAATGCAGACCCGGGCTGGCGTTCATCATCGTCAGCAAGGGAAGTTCCTGGTTGGAGATCATCGGATAGAAAGCCATCTGCAAGTTCCGGCTGGGGTTCGTCATCGTCTGAATCAGTTTCCACTGGTTGTTACAAGTTGGGGTTCTTTGGGGCTCTTCGTTACGAAAATGCAGGTCCAGGTTGGGGTTCATCATAGTCAGCAAGGGAAGTTCCTGGTGGGAGATCATTGGATAGAAAGCCATCTGCAAGTTCCGGCTGGGGTTCGTCATCGTCTGAATCAGTTTCCACTGGTTGTTACAAGTTGGGGTTCTTTGTTACGAAAATGCAGGTCCAGGCTGGGGTTCATCATAGTCAGCAAGGGAAGTTCCTGGTTGGAGATCATCGGAATCAGTTTCCACTGGTTGCGGGATTATTTGTCGCTGGTGGTCAGAGAAAGGAGGATACAGTTTGGCTGCTTGAATACAAAATTGAAAATGATACCGACGACGATGAACCCAGCCTAGACATGTAAGAAAGTAAGCAAAAAAATAGTTTATACATGTTTTTAAATGTTTGGTACTTCTGCAGTTTACGAACCGTGCTATTGAATCGTTTTCTAAATAATAACGTAATTATTTCAGCACGGTCCGTAAACTGCAGAAGTACCAAATGTTTTAAGTATTTTCCATCGTGGTTTATTTGTTTTGTTTTTATTTTGCTATAATTCGTTAATTTCAGCCAAAAAATAAAACAAAACAGAAGACTAAATTGGCTAAATTTCTACGTGTTTTTATTAAATAAATAAATACCCCTACCCCCTGTTTAAATGTATTTGCACACAAAAAAGTAGAATTTTAACTTTTTTAAGGGGTAAGATAGTAAAAATCTACCAAATTGTTTTTAGACCTACATGAATTAGTTGGTCGAGTCGTTGTTTTTATTTTTTATAATGGTGTTCACGTCGGAGATTTTTTTTCACAGAAGTTACGTTCTATTAGGTGTTGCTCACCAAGCATTGATTTTGAAACTGTTACCAGCCGATAATGTCGGTGTCACATCAGTGATTTATCTTTTTCTCTTCGTTTTATTTCCATTCACCCATTTTGTTTTTAATTTTAAACCTGTTGCCTGTCAGTTTCCCCAACCCTAAACATCTTTAAGATTTTTTCTTAACAATGTTTGCAATTCGCTTACTTTACTAAAATGAAAAATAAAGGTTAAGAGAAAGCTGATCATCAGATATGAGTGGGTTGTGCTAATTTGTTTAATGGATGTTTGCCCCCTTTTGGCCAGCAGCAAAGCGTAGTATCCATTCTTCTACAACTCTTCATCTTTCCTGTTCTTGTTTAGTGAAGGCGAAATCCTTCGAGACTGAAGCAATATTATGTTTGTACCAATTTTGAGGAGATGGATCTTCCCTATATTAAAAATCGACCTTGTGTCAAATTTTGCCCTCATAGGGAGACAAATGAATAGAGACTATAAAAAGCTACAGGGTGTCGTTTTGTCTGGGGATTCAAGTGGGTTGGTTATCATGAAAATTATGTAGCTACTTATTCCCCCCACCAAAAGATTTTTTTTGGCACTTAGATAATCTCTTATACCACACATATTTCAGCCAGTACATATATACATAACTTGTATACCTTTTTCAATATGATATACATATAATAAAAAGATCATTTTGTTCTTCTATATTGTTGTATTTTTCAAAAATCTGCATTATCGACCAAGCTGAATCTAAATATCTACATGCATGCCTTTCCTCAAGTCTTTGAATAAACAAAGAACACGAAGTGAAAGAAAGGAAGTTGTCAATAATCAAGTTTAAACTTCTTCCAGAACATTCTTTCTACCCAGATTGTAAGCTTTTACAAAAGGCTTTTCGAAAAGAGAATTCTTTGAAAAATAAAAGAATCAAATACAAGACACTTTCAGCATGCCCGACTTTCACCCTCTACGGATTGGCATATAAATCTGCGATGGAGTTTTGAATTCTTGAGAAAAGCCTAAATGTCAGGATGCAAACGTACATGTTTGTGTGCGTGAAAAATGTCTTGCCTTGGGGGCACGGGTTTATTGTTTGTCGAGTCGTCGTGATTCCTGGTGTAATGGACCAAAGCACAACTGCATCCAAGTGATGGTGTGCAAACACAAAAGCGTGTTACAAAAAGAAGGAAGAAAGAGAATGAATAAAAACACGGAAACAGAAAGATAGAAAAGTAAAATATAGGGCCAATATAAATATATATATGTGTGTATGTGCATATATCTGTCTGCATATTTGTATGTATATATATTTGTGCGTCTATATGTTTGTATATTTGCATGTATATATGTCTGTACATTTGTATGTATATACGTGTGTGCATTTATATATATATATATATATATATATATATCGAAACGGAAGATAACATACGAAATAAAACCCAAGAGAAATGGTACAAATCAAAAGCTAAAATTGAAATAATTTTCGCCTCGAGTTCTACATGGTTTATGTTGAATTGACACGTGGACATATTCGGAAGAGGTCATGTATTTGCCTCTTGTGTTCTAAACACAATAGTTCTTTAAAAATTGAACAAAGCAAGCATTCTTTTGTATCGCTAAATTTAACATTCTTGCCATGTATTTTCTATTACAATCCATCATTTTTGCTCTCTTTATATCTCTCTCTATATATAATGTATAAATATATATATATATATATACATATACATATAGATATATGGACCCCTGTGTACTTCTGCTGATCCCCGTATTACCATTTTACTATTATTTTCTGTGTTCCATTATTTTTACTTTTCAAAGTATAAATAAAATAAAGTAAAATGCTATCTTTGCTGTTCATAGATGATAGAATGCTTAACTCATAAATGTGAGAAGAGTGAGAGCAGCAAAAGCAGATCTCTATTCTTTTGCTGTTCTACTTGTGGGAGAATGTGTGGATCATGGATCGAACTGTATAGCCATATGAGGACTGTTCAGTAGTAAGAGCAGACGTTCCATTGTCAGACACAATACATTTGTGTGTATTTGTATATCTTTGTGTGTGTGCATTTATATTTATATACTAAAAGAATACCAGAACGGCTAAAATTAATTCCTCGAACAGAACAGTTTTGCACCACTTTTATGTCCCCTTTACGAAGATTAAAATCGATATATTATGATACTAGACCTTATGTCTAGATTCCTTATTCCAATTTTGATCAAAATCCATTACATTATTTTCATTTCAGAAAAAGTCTTAAATTTAAGGCTTAAGCTTAAGGGGTCTTAATAAAAAATTTAAATTCATAGAATCTTGCTTGATTAGCATTTAATGACTATGGATCAGATTCAATCTAAATCTGATACATTTGAATTTTCAAACGGGAGATTGTTCACAGTAACATGTACCGATCTCACCGAGCACACAGATTCACACTAGTTGATCTAATATCACTCGAGCAGGGCCACCATAATGTAACAAGCCAAAAAACTGTCTGATCCGTACTCCTTAAATTACCACCTGAGATCTGGAAACTTGCTCGCAGAGTCAAGGCAGTGGTTAGAAAAATAACGAAAAGAGAAAATTCGTCGTCTTTAATAAAACATGTATTAATAACAACTTGTTACCTAAATATACATATGTAAACATATACACATACCTAATTTTATATATATTCACCCCTTTTAAATGTTAAAATAAAAAAAATGTGCCCATGTCACTCACCGTGTTGCCTAGAATATATAATTTCATATATATCTCATAATTAGATGTAGAGCAATTCTTTTCTCTATTAAACTTCTTTTATTTAACTTATTTTAAAAGTTTTGCCGGCGGATGGAAGTTTGGTAGGGCGCACCCGCCTAAATGGTTTAATTTACAAAATAATTAATGTATTCATGTTACTCACAGGGTTGCCGAGATTACATATTCCAAAATGCATAGTGATCGGTTCATAAAAACTATAAATAAATTTTTTTTTAATATATATATGAACCTACTAAATATTAATATTTACAAAAAAAAAAGATGTGCCCATGTTACTTACTGTATCTTTCAGAATATATATTCTAAAATGCATAATGATCCGTTCATTAGTTTAAGAGATTACCCTGTGCATAGATGTAAAGATATCAATAAATATAGCTAAATCTATAAATATAGAAAAGATATATATATATATATATATACAAATATATGCACATACCTAACTTTATATATTGAGAGATGTGTTTGTTTTTGTATATTTCTGTTTGTGTGCATGTGTTTATATGTCTATATATGTATGTGTGTTTATATATGTCTATATATGTGTGTGTGTGTTTTTGTGCATGTTTATACATGTCTACATGCTTGTTATATATATATATGTGTGTGTGTGTGTATATTATGTTTATATATATGTGTATATTATGTTTATATATATATGTGTATATTATGTTTATATATATATATATATATATATATATATATATATATAATGTTTATATATATATGTGTATATTATGTTTATATATTGCATGTATTTAGACAGCATTTTCTCATTTATGCAAACATCAAAAATAACAGAATTCGTCTGTTTAATTATACCTTTATTTTTCAATTTTTATATATATACGCGAGTTATGTTTATGTGTGTTGTGTTTATGCATATATGTTGTATATATGTCATGTTTTTTTGCGTATATGTGTTATGTTTGCGTGTATATATATATATATGATCTTTGTATGTATGTTAGTGTGTGCGTTATGTTTGTGTATATATATGTCATGTTTATATATGCATATTTTATGTCACTATATGTGTGTTAGTAAATATATAATGTGCATATATCTCTCATCTTCCTCTTCCTCTCTCTTTGTCTCTTTCTCTCTCTATATATAAATATATGTATATAGTCATCCACAGGCACTGTTTCGCTGTATCACAGTTTTTCAGTTTGGATAGACAGATCAAAACTGGACTGTTTCTTTTAGATTGTAACCGCTACTTCATATGTAGATACATAAATATATAATAATGAGCTGGATCCTCAAAATGTAGCAGGTTAATAATAAAGAGACGCTTGTTGAACCTTTAATTTAAGTTTAAGAGATGGGACCCCTAAATCTTTCAAAGTAAACCAAAAAGTAATGTCAGGGTAAAAAATATGTGAAAATAAAGATTACACGTTACTGAAGCAAGAAAAGTTTAAATTTTGTGAAATTAAGTTTTTATTTAAGGCTTTTTTTTTTTCAATGATCGAAATTGGCTTAAATGTTTGGAATATTTTTATATCTTCTACTTATAGTTTAAATCTCATTTTAATCAGTTAAAAAAAATTGGTGCCATAACTGAAGCGGGAATAATAACATACCAATCTGGAGGGTAAAAAACTGAATCATGGATTTACTTTATTCTTTTTGCTTCACATGCCATACTGGGTTGGCTGTTGTTTTAAGTAGGTTTCAATCCTCTCATAGTATTCATCATCATTTAACTGTCTATCTATCCATCTCATTAATCTTTATCCTCATGTGTTTTTTAACTTAATAAATAGTTACTCATTAGTAAAAAATAAATAAATAATAAAAAAAATGTGTCTTGCATGCCTCAATCGAACTTGCATCCTTCGACATGCAGAGACAATATTTAAGCATTATTTGGGACACATGATCGGATACAAGTATCTAGATGTACTAAAGTTCCATAGTGTTTGAGTTTGTTAAATATACAACGTGTTTACCCTCTCACCTCTTCGCACAAGGAGCCAACATCTTCGTTGACGATGCAATGTTACATAATATGAAAAAGGAACATTATGTTTCGGAATTTTTTAGGTGGTGATTGGTAATTTGAAAGGGCCCGTGATGCAACAGATAAAAGTGCTAAGTAATAATCAGTTCTAAGTGATAGATTTCTGGAGGTTAAAGGTTAAATCCTCAGTATGGGCGATACTGAGAATACAATTACGAATTATTTAAGACTTCTACCCAGTTATCTGGTGCTACCAGATCAGACTGTCTAAAGATACTGACTTCCTCACCACAAATGCATCTAACATTGAAGTTTTTTGTTTTTCTCCCTCTTAGCAAAACTAAACCATGTTCTGCAAAACAAAAAAACAATAACAATTCACTTTCTTCTTTCTCTCTTCCTTCCTTTATTTTTAACCCGTGATCTTCAAGGGTGGGATCCTGGTGGCTGAGCAGTTCATAACCTGGAAATTAATGTCTATGTACACTGCAATACTCCACTTTGGCCCATATCTGGGCTAGACGGACGGTTGGAGAGGCCCGATCCAATCAATCGGCTGGTCAAGTCAAGCCCCACCATTTATGTGGAAAGCAGTGACCAAGGATCAAACGACGAGGTGAGAATAGGCCGTGATATGGCTGTAAAGATCTGGCATTTCTCTATAAAAGAGTACTAAAATAAACTTAGTGAAATGACCAATGGAACAGGTGCTCAGGACCTACACTAAAATCGTGTATACCACCCCTGTATCCCTGGTGCTGCTAACGCGAATGGGTTTCCCCCTAGCACATCCCATATAGGGCTCCGAGGTGGGTGGGGTGCAGAGGTGATGAAAATTACAAACACAAATTCCATATGGATACTAACTTAAATACTCTTAATATATTTGACAAAAAATATAAAAAAAGATCCTACTCTGAGCTGACGGATCTCTCTGACGAGGACTCAGTTCCTCTCCTACAGAGAAACACTCCCCCAGCAAGACAAAAAAATTTCCCGAGATTCTTAGTAGTAGAATCTCTATAGACAAAACAAAATGACCGAAATCTCACCCTTTCTCATTGAGAAAGTGATTTCCTCCTAGAGTAAACCTGTAAACGTTAACAAAAATGAGAAATGGAAATTTACTCATCGAAACAAATAATCAACATAATAGTAATAATCTACTAAAACTAAATTCCACAAATTTAAATGCAAAGTTTCCCTCACGAATACTTAAATTCCTCAAAAGGGGTTATCAAAACTTCAGAACTATCTCTAACTACAGAGATAGAAATAAAAGAAGCATTCCAAAAACAAGGAATCACTAACCACACAAGGATCAGCATAAAAAATGAACAATACATCCCAACAAATACGTACATATAAACCTTCGACACCCCAATTTAACTAAAATAAATTAAAGTTAGTTACAGCATTGTAAAAGTGGAACCATACATTCCAATACCCTTAAGGTGCTTCAAATGCCAAAAATTTGGACATCACAGCAACGTCTGCAGAGGGCAGAGAATCTGTGGAAAATGCGGGGGAAAAACCCTGACCACGCTGAAGACGAATGCGAAAGAGAATTTAAATGTCCAAATTGCCATGAGAATCATCCAACATACACCCAAAATGTCAGATCTGCCAAAAAAGTAGAGAAAACTAAAAGAAACATCACTTATAAAGAGGCAAAAACATTGTCGAAAATAAACGTACCCATGCAGAACTATTAAAACTAAACAACTTAATCTAAACGACAATAGATACCAAAAACCCATCAAAAAACTCGTTACCATGGACCAAAAAGAGTGGACCGTTTTCCAAGAAAACCTAAATAAAAATGTCTTCGGCCACAAACGACAAAACCCCCAAAACCACTAACTCAAATAACGAAAACTCACCTAAAGAACAAACTGTAAGTAAAACACTACCAACACAAACTCCCAAAACCCATAAAACTAAAAAAAAGAAAACAAATGCAGCTAAACAATCTAGAAAACACGAATCACAACAAACAACAGATTTAAAAGTCTTGAAGTAATAGAAGATGAAATTGTCACTCCTGAGGCAAGTAGGCAGACCATCAGCGCGATCAAACCGATTAAAGATAAACCCAAACCAACATCACAAGGTCCACATCCAGATCTGGACTATCCAGGCCGGAAACACCATCGCGGTCTAGATCCAGATCAAAATCCAAAACTAAACCTAGAACCAGATCTGGACCAGGATCGAATGAAAGGAAAAAAGCATCGGGCTCTCAAGCAGAAACACAAAGCCGGGCCAAAAGCAAAACTGCATCTTCCTCTGGAAGTGAGGTGGAAGAAGAAGAAGAGTCAGAAAAAGACAACAATCCGCAAGCATGACAATGGAACTGCAGAGGACTTAGAATTTAGAAGAATTAAAACGGCTCATTAAAAATCACAACCCGAACATCGTATGCCTACAAGAAACTTTATTAAAACACAACAACTTGTCCTTCAAAGCATATGAAATGTTCAACAAAATCAACCTATCACAAACCGATAGGTGGTACAACCATTCTCATCAAAAAAACAATACCACACGAAAAACTCAACTTAAATACAGAACTTCAAGCTATTGCAATAAAAGCCACCAACCATAACATTCTGTTCCATCTACATACCACCAAAACACAAATTGGAAAGAATAGAAATAGACCAAATAATCCAACAACTCCCAACACCATTCCTCATCATAGGAGACTTCAATGCCCATAGCGATCTGTGGGAAAACAATCAATCAAATAACAATGGAAAAGTCATAGAATCTATCATAAACGCAACAGACATATGCATACTAAATAACGGCGATCATACCTACTTGCATCCCTCCACTGGAACAACCTCCGCCATCGACCTAACACTCAGCTCCCCCACAATCTAAATGGATTTTAATTGGAGTGTATACGATGAACAATGTGGCAGTGACCCTTACCCAATCTTCATTAAGACAAACTATCCTACATCTGAAACCAGAACAGCAAAATGTCAGGTGAAAAGAGCTGACTGGCTAACATTCCGAACTCTCTGCAAAACTCACATAAATAATGGGTTGCTAGAGGAGCCAGACCCATCAACGGCCTTCACCCAGAGATTGCTCCAAATAGCAGAAAAAACTATCCCTAAAATTACCCCCCAAAATAGCAAATACAAACCATGGTTTACCAAAGAATGTAAAGAAACAGTTAAAAAACGGAAAAAAGCACTCAAAACATTCAGACTAAACCCGACTATGACTAACTTACAAAACTACCGCCAAGCTCGTGCAAAAGCACAACAAACAACCAAAAGAGCCAAACAAGAAACATGGCAAGACTACGTATCCAAACTGAATAATAAAACACCCACCAAAAAAGTATGGGACATGGTTAGAAACATTAATGAGAAACAAACCCAATTCTCTGCCACATACCTGAAAAAAACAAATGGCGAAAAATGCGCCAACAAAAAAGACATATCAAACCAATTTGCTGAAGAATTCGGTAAAAACTCCTCACCTCAACATCACAACTCTACTTTAGAAGACTTTAAAAATGAAACAGAAAAAGAAAAACTTAACTTCATCTCAAACAAATCAGAAAAATGCAATGCACAATTCAAAATTTTTGAACTCAAAAGGGCCCTAAACAAAAGCAAGGACATTGCTACCGGACCAGACAAAATCCACTACCAATTCCTAAAACAGCTCCCAGAAATCTCATTAAACACTCTACTGAACATACTTAACACCATTTGGCCCTTGGGACACTTCCCCAACTCCTGGCGAGAATCCACAATCATACCAATTCCAAAACCAGACAAAGATCTCTCAAATCCAACAAATTACCGACCTATGTCACTAACCAGCCGCATCTGTAAAACTATGGAATGGTTAGTGTATGATAGCCTCATATGGATTTTAGAAAAAAACTAAATACTCGACAAGCATCAATGAGGATACAGGAAAAAAGGAACACCATTGATCAACTGGTTAAAATAGAAACAGAGGGCACCATGTGGTGTCGGTCTTTTTCGATCTGGAGAAAGCATACGACACCACATGGAAATATGGCATAATGAAAGATTTATATACTCTGGGCATCAGAGACAGAATGCCTATATTTATACAAAACTTTCTTAAAGATAGAATATTTAAAGTGCACCTGGGAGGGGAGAAATCTGATCTATATGAACAAGAGATGGGAGTACCCCAGGGCAGCATTTTATCTGTTACACTCTTCCTCCTGAAAATAAACAACATAGGCAAAGTAGTAACTCCAAACATCGATAAATCTCTTTTTGTAGATTACTTTTCAATACTCTGCTCATCCACTAATATGCCAACAATCGAAAAGAAATGCAAGAATGCCTCAACAAAATTGAAAAATTGACTAACGAACATGGGTTCATCTTCTCCAAAAACCAAAACAGTCTGCCTGCATTTCTGAAAAAAAAAGAATAATATCACCACGATCCACGACTTAAAATTAATAACAATACAATACCAATGGCACAAGAAATTAAATATCTGGGTATAATCCTAGATAACAAACTCAACTTATGAGCACAGATAGACAAACAAACAAAAAATGCCAAAAAGCACTGAACATTCTAAAAATTATTTCTCACGCAAACTGGGGAGCAGACAAATAAAAACATGCTCTTACTATACAGAGCACTTATAAGACCTAAATTGGACTATGGCTGCATCATTTATCACTCAGCTTGAAAATCATACATAAATAAATTAAAAACCATACAGAATCAAGCCCTTAGACTTTGTCTAGAGGCCTTCCAAACTTCTCCCATTCATAGCCTACACACTGAAGCAAATGAACTTCAACTCCACCTGAGATGGGAAAAACTCTCACTCCAATACACCCTAAAATCAGAAGTACCCCTGATAACCCTGCTTATGAAAAAGTATTCATACCAAAATACGAATATTTCTACACAAGTAAACCTACAACAATCAAACCTCTAAGACACCGCCTCCAAAAAGCTATCCAAGAAGGGTATGAAACCCGCCAAAATGTCCTAACCCACAAAATAGAAAGCATTCCGCCATGGACAATTCCAGAACCACATATTGATATGACATTAAAAACATTTAAAAAACACACAAACAATCAAATATACCAAAGCAAATTTTTAGAACTCAGGGACAAATACCCCTCTCACAAAACCATCTATATAGATGGCTAAAATATAACGGAAAGAGTGGCAGCAGCAGCAGCAAAAATGCAAGGTACCCACAAGCAAATTAGATTACCAGATGGTGCATCAATTTACACTGCAGAATTGCAAGCCATCAAGATGGCGCTTGAATTGGTCCAGGAATTTAACAAAATCAAAATCATCATTTTCAGCTACTCCATGTCCAGTATAATTGCATTAAAAGAAAGAAATATAAACCACCCGTTCATCCAGGAAGTCATGGAAATATACGAACACCAAACGGAAAACAATAAAAAAAATAATATTAACATGAGTCCCGAGTCATGTCGGCATAAGAGGAAATTCATAAACCGACAAACTGGCTGAAGACGCAAACATAAGGATCGCATACGCAGATAGAAAAAACAAAATTAAATCGTATATTAGAACCAAATGGCAAAAACTATGGGACGAGCAACAGAACAGCAAACTTAAAGACAGTCACTCAAATGTTGGGCAAGACGGAAACAATACCAATACGAAATTTAGACACTAAATTCACCAGAATCTGACTTACTCATGAATACCTTCTGAAAGCAGAAATCGCACCTCAATGCAGAACATGTGATCATCAACTAACTATAAAACACATATTAATTGATTGCAAAAAATATGAAAATACCCGTAGGAAATACTTTAATGAACAAAACCTAAAAACATTATTTGAAAAAGTGACACCTTACAAAATCTTGCATTTTCTAAAAAAAATAAACCTTTTGGAACTCATCTAAAAATTGAGTCAAAAGAGACAAAACAACTAAAATTGAAAGTTTGGCCCTAAAACAGGGGCAACAAGATGCATCTATCCTTAAACAATTCAAAATACCAAAGCTCTTAAAAATGACCCACTGACTTAAGACTCAAATGAAGGATATTTCCTTCTACATTCATGGCATGAAATGATCCTTAGGGTTGATGTGCCATTAAGCAATATCTTAACATTACCTCTACCCAGTCATGACTGACAGAACGAGAACAAGCTACTCCCGTGCATTAAGTAAAGAGTCCCATTCGAAATTCTGTACAGATACCCGAGTTCAATAAGACAAAGAAGGTCGGAGGTTACATCAGCCGAAACGTTGCGAGAATTACATCGAAGATGAGAACAGTAGTTCGAGTAATCCAAATAATGCTGAAAAGAATTACACACTTGTCTTTCCATTGGGGAATTCTCCTAGGATTTCTGGAATCCCCATTTCCCTTGCAGGATGGTTTACAATTGAAGACTAGAAAAACATGAAGGGAATTTTCATCTCTTACTTCATTTGATGCTACAATGTTTTTTCACACTCTCCTATTTTGTGGACCATGGGGGTTCCGAGCTAGTGAGACATTTTAATCGGATTTGTTCAATAAAAATCAATTATTCTTTTCCTTCGAATTACTAAACACATCCGATTTATTTTGTTAACTTCCTAACTCCAGTTTGTTACATTAAAAACGATTCATTTTACATCAGAAACATAAAATTAACATGAAAATAGCGCTAAGCTGTCGGTTATTTGTCTGCGTTTAGATTCAATTCATATTACAATATTAAGTGAATTCTTTTCGTTTACTTATGCAGGAATAAGGATGCCGAATAAAACTTGTCAGTTCCGTTCTTAGACTCTTACGATATATATAAAAAAGTAAAATCAGGATGTCTCCTATTTCTTTGACCGGTATGACTCCAGAAACAAAAGCTGCATATAAAATTTTACTTCATATGCATTTCAGTTCTATTAATGATACACGTATTCAGAAATTATAAGTTTGTTTCGTTCGCTCTGATCGATTTTTATATTTAATCCTAGCAGCCGTTTTCTCTTTGCTTATTAATTTCAGTGCAAGAGAAGGAGTGACTAACCCCTCTCCCCCAGTAATAAGTCCTCGTTCTTTGACCAAAAACACTGTAGAAGAAATATGGTAGAAATCTAACTAGGGCAACTTGTTCGTATTATTATTAATAATATACAAAGGGATTGATATGTTGTAAAACAGACACGTTAAACCAATTAATGAATCGCTTAGAATATGTACTGTGCTTTAGCATTAAATAACACAAAAAGGTTGAGATGCGGTCAAATCATTGTTTCAACATTAAATAACCAACAAAAATGGTTTATATGCCTTAAAACAGACAAGACTCGTTTACAATTAGTATTGTGTTTAAACATTGAATAACACAAAAAAATGTCAACCTTGGCCTTTTGGCTAAGATCAAAGTGTAGTATCTGTTCCGATGGATACTACACCCCATAAACTGGTATTGTCTTGGCCTTCGGGGCTGATTTACGCCGGTCTATGGGTCGGTCCTTTGGAGTTCTAGGAGGTCATCCCTCCCAGGCTTTGCCTCCTCTCTTTGGGGAGGAGTAAGTTTATTGCTTACTGCCTGAGGCGCCCCTACCGGGGAATTTCGACGAGACTGCCCAGGCAATTTTTAATGGCCAGAGTGCTCACTTTCTCGAGCGCTGGCTTTTCAAACCCCACTTTCCCGACTCGACCTTGGGTCACATCTTACTTGTGGGAGTAAGATAAAACTGGCCTTGCGCCTAACCTCCTGGAGAGGAGGTAAATAAATACTCTAAGACAAACGAAACCAATTGAGTTTAACAAAAACAGATATCAACGAAAGTAAATAACATTTTTTAAACTGAAATAAATAAAAGTTAAACCTCTTTGGAGATTTGAAATTATTTTTTTAATGTTTTTGGTGTGTTTATTTGGCAAAAAACGAAGCTAATGAAATAAAATATATATTTCTTTTTTGTAATAAGGTTTTGCATTGAGCGAAGAAAAAAAGCTCTTTATCCTAAAAAGCCTCTCTTATTAAGATTCACTGCGACTAACAGCCCTGATGATAGGGCATAATCTTTGTTATCAAGATAAGAAGCATAATCACCCATCACTGAACAAGTTCGTTCCAGATAGTCATGCCTGCTGGCGCCATTTCCCGACCAAAATAATCTGTCACTCATGGGCAATTTGTTATTTTCGTTCTATAGGGAGTTAATTAGTTAAATGATTGGGTATCGCAGCTCTACCGATGGGGCCCCTCCTCGTGCGCGTGCCTGTCAGACAGCTTTGCAAATAGACAGAAACCGATTTCATAATCAGCTGTGTCGGTGGTGCCCGCCTTCTTGCAACTTGACAAATCCCTGCTTACCCGCCCCACTTTTCCCCATTGTTAAAAGCTTTTGACACCTCCATGCCTGGCTGTGGCCTGCTGGGTAAAATCGTGAAGGATCTCTCTTTTGGCGGATCTCTGCCAAAAACAAAAAGAGAAAAAAAAAGATGATGATCGCGGCTTAGTCGTCAGATTTCATCAATTGTTGGTTGATATATGTTTACCCATGAGAGAAGGGGAAGGGGAAGGGAAAGAAGGTTAGAACGTAAACAAAAATAAAATAAAAATATTAAAATTCGGTTTAGAATACAAGGGAAATTACTCTTGATATATGTGTATGTATGTATGTGTGTGTGTATTTAAAAAAAAAATCATTGATCACACATAAGGAATAACGTCAACGGTGACAACTTATTTAAATAAAAAACGTTAGCAGAAAACAAAATATAATTCATTCCTGTCAGAATATTGCATGATGCCTGTAACAGGTATATATATATATATATATATATATGTATATATATATTAGATGAGAAGCTATTTACCCCTTATTCTGAAAGTAATGTGTTCTATTTGTATTTTTATCTATTTCTGTTTTTATTGCATATTTTGTCATTCTCAAAAATACACGTGACCATAGTCACGAAGACAAAATGTATTAAAATATGAAGTTAATTTTATACTCAGCTTCATCAATGTTTTCCAATAACGGTTAACAATTATGTGAAAAGAGCACCAATTAAGGCTGACAATTCAAGCCAGTCAATTGTAGCACACTAATGAAATTTGCCACTTGACAGATATGGAATATGATTTGTTACTTAACTGCATGTAGTGCTCATGAAAGAGTAAGCATGACTTGCTACACACATACACATATATATAGGGAGTTTGAATTACCTACTGGGCACTATCCCCGTGTGTCTTCGGTCTCTCTGTACAAGGGTTTGTCAGTATCACCGGGCATGAGGATACTTCCCCCTACAAGTAAACCCTGACCAAATATTAAAAATAACATGGTATTCAAAGCCCAAATATGATCCCCTCAACACGGCTATACACTGGCTCATACGAGGAATGGTGCATCTTCTCCAAGTCGTGTTACCTCAAGTAACAGCACTTAGCTGGATACTCCACCAGACTAGATGGATTCTTGTCCTGGAACCCGGTAAGACCAAGAGACCACAAAAAATATATACTACAACATTAGTAACTGGTCAATTGGGGAGAGGGAAATTAATGTCCTTAACTTCTTTACTAACTCAACGTTTGACAGGTAAAGATAACTTTAATGGAATATCTATGTATCTCATATAGATATCAAGTGTTAGCCCGAGGAAGGGACCTTGATTTCTGAGAACTTCGACTGAAGTAGAATAAAATATATATATATATATGGTAAGCTATGAAAATATATTTATGGCAATTAAGCTACACAAAGGCTCCCGCGTTTCATCCCCGGGGGGAATATTCAGGCTAAAATGCATTAATTGCCATAAATATATTTTCATAGCTTACTACCTAGCTCGACTTACGTATTGAGCACTGTTGAAGTAAATACTGAAAATTGATACATAACTACTTTGCATAAAGCGACCACAAATAATTTTCACTTTTTATAAAATACTTCGAATCAGCTGTTCCTCGTATGTATATACTGAATTTCCTTTCTAAGAGTTATCCACTATTTATATAGCGAGATAAATATATATCGAAACAAAGACATACTGTGTGTTATGGTTGTTATATATAAATGTCCCTTTGGTCTGTAAGGAAAAGAAAAGCAGGAAAAAATAAGTTAAATAAATGGATAACTTTGAAATGTTGACGCTTGATTGTGGTGGATAAAAATGTACACTGATGAAGCCTTTTCGAAAATAGTTTGATATTTTGTTCATCAAGAAAATGTATGTTTTTGGAATGGGCAGAAACAATTGTTTGTATTAAGGTGTGTTTTTAATCAAATCTGATTGCTATATTATATTTTGAGCTATTGAACAACTACCTAAGCTTTTGTGTGAACTTCAAGAAATTTATATATATATATATATATATATATATATATTATCATTATTATTATTAATTTTTATAAAATACAAACGCTGTTATCATTGCCAGTAAAAAACAATAACAAACATGTGACTTAAATATTTAAGCTATAAAAAATCGTACATATTTCCAGACAAGGCGTCATAATCCGGTGGTAAAACTTTAGACTACAATGTAATCATAGGTTCGATCTTTGTCTAACTTAGCCATGCTTGTGACGAAAAAACATGTGTCCATTGATTACTTTTATGTAGGTAAAAAATTAATTAAATATATATATATATATATATATATATATATATAATTATTTTTATTTACACAGACATGTACAAAATCTGCGACACTGGCATGTCGATGTTATCGATCAACAGTTATTACAAACTGAGATCTCATCAGGCAGAGTTAGAATCCGATTTTAACCTTAGATCATATTTGGGAAGAATGAAATGGAGAAAAAAAGAAAAAGAAAAGAAATTTCAATTTCAAAATTTAGGGTGTCCCGTGTATTCTGTACTATACTAAATACATTTAATCAGAGCCCATTACTAACTATTGCCATTGAAACCATTATCACCAGTAGTATTGGAATATATGTGTGTATATATATATATATATATATATTTATGTATATGTATATATATGTATGTATATTTGTGTGTGTCTGTGTTTGTGTGTATATATATGTATGTGTATATATGCATGTATATATGTATATTTTATTATTAGTATTATTGTTATTATTTTAATTAATTATAATTATTATTTTACTATAACTAATACTTATGGCCACCATTATATCAATTATAACCATAACCACCTCTACTATTATTATTAGTTTTATAAATTAATATTATTATTACTAATACTATTATTCTTATTATCATTATCATTATTATAATTATTATGATTATTGTGGTTACCATTGTTATCATTATTATAGCTATCATTAATATTTTTACTATTATAAATATTATTAATATTATTACAACAAATAATTTCTCTATTATATGATTATTTATTTTAGTTATCATATTTGCAACTACTATGATTAGTGTTAATTCCTGCCTTATTTATTTTTCTTTATCTTCTAATTTTCCCTAATTATTTTCATCCAACTATTGCTTACTATTATGGATTATTATTATTAATTATTATGATTATTATTATTATCAATATTTCTAAATATTTTTAAATATTATTTGCCATTTATGCACTATTATCGAGATTATTATTATTATTTTATTATTAATATCAATGTATTTACTCTTACTATTATTATCATAATTTTTATAATTAATTATTATTGATTATTATTGATTACCATCATCATTATTATTATTATTATTATTATTATTATTATTATTATTATTATTATTATTACTATCATTTCAATTATTATTATAATTATTATTATTACAACTAGCCGTGTAAACCAAATTAATCTGATAGTTATTTTGTTTGATTTATTTATTAATTGATTAATGATAACTTGATAAGTTTAAGAGAAAGTGAAACGATTAGAGATTGATACTGCATTAGCGGCCAAATGTGTTAACGACACCCCCCCCCCCCTCAACACACACACACACGTGCGTACGCACGTACGCGTACAAACGCGCTGCTGCTGATTTGAATTTGTTGTTTTTGGCCGATGAGGAAAAAACTTTTCGAGTTTTTTGACACATTCAGTTGTATGTACCTCCCTCCCCTACTCTCCGTCTGGACCGCAAATGACTTCTTTCTATCTATCTATCTATCTATCTATCTATCTATCTATCTATCTATCTATCTATCTATCTATCTATCCTTTTTAATTCTACCTTTCTTTTCTACTTTATTTTATATTTTATATTAATATTTTTTTATTTTTTGTTTTCTGTATTTTGGTTTTGGACTTTAATATTTTGATTCTTAACGGTCCTAACCACGTGACTCCCTAAATTTTGAAATTTAAATTTCTTTTTTTTTTCTTTTTCTTTCTTTCTCCATTTCATTCTTCCCAAATATGATCTAGGGTTAAGATCGGATTCTAACTCTGCCTGATGAGATCTCAGTTTGTAATGACTGTTGATTGATAACATCGACATGCCAGTGTCGCAGATTTTGTACATGTCTGTGTTAATAAAAATAATTATATATAAAAGCTCTATTGGATATTGACCACTTTTTATAAACCTGGTTAAAATTCTTTGGATTACTACCCTGTGGATGTTTTACCTGGATTATTATTATTATTATATATATATATATATATATATATATATATATATATATAATAAGTACGTCCTATTAAATTAAGGCCGACTAAAATGCAATCTTCTGCATATATCTTTACCGCTTAGGAAGTGGAAAATACGAATGCTGTTATTATCGCCAGTAAAAAACAATATGAAACACGTAACTTATATATATATATAATTGTTGCATTTCAATGACCATATGAAAATCAATCCAAAACCATTATTTTTATTTGTTTTTTCAATTTCTTTATTTCCATATTTCGATGAATATTTATTATTCTTCTTTCATCTTACACACAAAGTTTGGTAGGCTGAAGTATATAAAAGCAAAAACTCACATGAAGAATAGTGACAAATTCAAGGACCCCGACCCCCCCCCCCCTCACCTAAAAAAACAAACGAAAAACACCACACTTGGAATTCGAATCAGCTCCTCAAACGATGGTTTCAACTTAATGGTTTAATTTTTGCTTTTATATACTTCGGCCTACCAAACTTTTCTCAAGACTCATTATAGAACTTCACTGTATGTTTTCTCATGTGTTTTGATGTAATATGTTTTTCCCAATTCCATTATATGGGATATTATTCTCTGATAATTGACACGGTTAGACTAAAAACTATATATTTTCCTAATCTGCCAGGAAACGTGTGTAAGAATGAATTTTATATTTTGAAAAAATACATTTTGTGTGTAAGATAAAAGAATAATAATAAATACTCATCGAAATATGCAAATAAATAAATTGAAAGAACAAATGAAAATTAAGGTAGTGGATTGATCTTCATATGGTCATTGGAATGCAACAATAAAGTATAAATGCTCTGAATATTGTAACACAACTTCATTGAGCTTGTAATTGGAAATACTTCGGATACTATAGGGAGTATACGCTTTAAAAAGTATAAATTCTTTATTAAAACCTATACACACATACATATATATATATATATATATATATATATATATATATATATATATATATATACACACACACACACAAAATAAGAGACAAAGACACGTCTCTTATTTTTCTTTTTACATGAAGTAAATGGCCATTTGTGTTTATAGATATTCTAGCAGGCATCCAGTTTTGCTCGAGAATAAATGAGGATTTTTTTTATACTACAGCTTCCAGCACTAAACCCCTTATTTAATTTTCAATTTCTATAAGGTTATAAATGTCTACTGTTTATGGGTGAATGCCACAAACGTGGACCCCCAAAATATTATTGTAAAACCCCTAATACAAAATTAATACCACCATGTGGATTTCTCATAATATTTTTATTAAGAAAAGTTCTGTTTGAGTTTGGTATAGGACTTTGTTTTCAATTGAATCTCCGGACAAACAGAGACACCACAAATAATGTATAGATTTGAAGTGAACATTAAAATCACTGATCTAAATATGTTTTGCCTTGAAAGAGAAGTTTAAAATAACTTTTGAAAAATGAGGACATGTAATAAAAAAACCCGTTAGCACGGTGGTGTTTTCTAACAAAAAACTATAGACAACTGTAAAACAGCAAATGGTTTTAACAAATCGAAACGAATTCGTTTTGATTTAATTATTCTAAATTTTTTAAAAATGCCAATAAAATAATTCAAATGTTTAAACCTTTCTTTACTTTCTTTACTGTGATATTCTTTGTTGAATTGCATTTTAGTTTTTTGAAATTAAGAAAATTTATTAATTTGGGAAATAGATTCTATGCATATCTTTGTTTGGAAAGGTTTTGTAAGATCAAATTAAGATTTTAAAATTATGCAGACACCCTATTAAAAAAAACATAGGGTAAAAAATTATCGTATTGACAATGGAAAAAAACAAGTCAGCCGTTTCGAATTCCAACGTATTTAGTTTAAGATAAATTGTTTTGTAATTCATTTATTCTTACATAACTTTTATTTGATGTTTCCAATGTCTTCATAGTTTCTTACATGCAAAATAATATATATTTATGAATTCCCCCATTCTGGACGGACTTTTCAACCATTAACTAGTAACAAAATTATATATATATATATATATATATATATATATATATATATATATATGAAAAAAAATGGAACTAATATTCCAACGTAATGAAAAAACAAAAAAGTAAAAACAAAAATATTTATGTATTCATCAACGTTTCGTCTTTATTTCAAGATTTCCTCAGGATGATTGGGTTGAAGAAATAACACATAAGTGCAAATATTATACTGTTAAAAATATTTTGTACTTGTGTGTAATTTCTTCAGACCAATCATCCTGAGGATGTCTTGAAACAAAGACGAAACGTTGATGAATACATAAATAATATTTTTGGTTTTCCTTTTTTCATATATATATGTGCGTGTGTGTGTGTGTGAAAATGTTTAACAAAATAAAATATAAATACAAATAAATACAGAAAATTCGTATTGATATAAGGGTGAGTATTATCGGTTAGGTATGTTTGTATATTTGTATCTACAGAATTTATTCATAAACAAATTAACCGATCATTATGAATTTTGAAACACAGTTGTGTAAGGGATCCAAATCTGGGCCATATTTAGTTTCATGCAAATGGTAAAAAGTGGGTGAAAGCCCTTAATGAAAATTCTGATGACTCCGATTTGTATGAAATTTTAACAATAGGTATTAGACATCATTTAATAAATATTCCCCAAATTTCAGTTTCTTTGGAGTGTTCTAAATGGTTTCTACAGAGCATAATATGGGCATAACCTCCCTGATTGAAAATTGAAATATATCAAAGTTGCATTGAATTTTATCAATAGTCATTAGACACAAATGAAGCAAGATTCATTGAGTTTCAATTTCTTCTTAACACTCCTTAACCGTAAGTCTTGAATTTTAGACATTTTCTCGAATCAAAATCTTGTAATGGATTTTAAGAAAAAAGAATAAGGATTCCAGATTTTAATCTTCGTAAGAAATATAAAAGTGGTACAAAGTTAAGAAATTAATTTTATCCGTCCTCGGACAGGTATTCTTCTAGTATATATATATATATATATATATATATACAAATGTCATAGAGGCCAGTTTTATTTCACACTCCAAAAATGAAATATCAAACAGCGTTCTGTCTTCTTTGACATTTTTCTTGTCATCTCTAAAAATATCCGCACTTGAAATTCTATTTCTGACTATGGTTAAACCAGCCTAAATATCCCATTCTTCATTATAAAGATTGTCCCCCACACTTTTTTTTCAACGCTCCCTCACTATCTACCTACTAAACTACTCTTTTCCTGCCTCCATTTCTATCACATGCTACAAAAGCTATCCCCAGCCACAATTTCACAAAGAAGCACCCAACTCTATTCATATACTCCTCTCCCACTCTCTTCTATCTTGGATTCTCACTCCTACCACTACACCACTGTATACATAAATATTGCAGTCTGTTACTCATCATGTATTCTTTATAAAGCCTGTTCTAGCCGAAATATCGATTCAAATCATGACTATGTAAATTTCTTTTTCTTTCAATCAGTCTTTTTGCTTTATTTCTCATTTCCATGCTTATACATATATACATCCTATCAGATTATCCTCTAAATATACCTTCAAACACAAACGCACTCTTATATATCAGAAGAATAATCTGTATACATTTATGCATAAGCTTGCAGGTATATGGATGTTGTGTTTATTGATATTTTTTCCGAAATTCTGTATCAAATAGAAAATGAATAATATTAAAATTTAATTTGGAGATGAATATTTTTGTGGCTTGTGGCTAATCATGACAGCTGGTGACATCTTTATACACTTTGGCATTTGACAAACTACTTTCGTCTTGAAATGAATAAATATTTATCATTTTAAATACTATTTGGTATACCATTAAACACTTCATTTTTGCATATATTATTTATAAAACTGAATTTAATAGACATTCATCAGAGAAAAATATGTCAAATTGTCAGTTAAATCTGAACAATAGACTGTCACAACCCGGTGCTATGCGTGGGGGCCAGAATAACGTTTAACCAACAATGCAAAGCTAATTAAAACGATAATAATAACAATAATAATAATAAATAAATAATGAAAGGAAGAAAAGAAGGAAAATGGTTAGATCTTAAGTCATGTAAATAGTGATGGAAAGTTAAAACTCTATAATCCACCTCAAAGAAAAAACTAAAATCATTTTGTCTGCATAAAGATCGCTGTTTTATACTGATTCTCAAATCTTAAGATAGAAGAATGTACAGTTATAAGAATGTTAAAACCAGTTTCAGTGTAGGAAGATAACCAATTAGGACAATGTATTAAATGTTGACCAATCACTGAAGTGCACTTTTTAAGCAGAAAAACGGGAAATAGTAAGAGGTTCATGCTGTCTTATATTTGGTTCTGTTTTATTCTGTTTATAAGGCTTAGAGATATGTCTAACGTAATCAGTATTACACTAGCACACGAATGAATGAATTATAAAGAAGGAACATGCTTTTTTGTGAATGGTTTGAAAGGCTTCCCTAGTGTTGAGCACTTAAAGTTTGACAGAAGGAAACGGTTTGTATCAGGTTTTGCTTATACAATCGCTTATTTCATGTTATGTTTGTGTTTATATATAATTCAAAATATTTTCCTTTCTCATGATATTTTAAAGTATTTTAGGCATTAAGCTTAAGTCTTAGATGCATAGCATCAATATTTTCTCCGGATATCACCAGACCTCTGTATGTCACTACAGAATGGGTAATGTAGTATTTATTTAATAAATTCAATTTCGGTAGGTCTACTGTGAAGTCAGATGTGTTAGTTTACTCGTTACATAAATCCAGCCAAGGACACACGTTCGTTTGTCCAAACCGCCACCTTTGTTTTCCCAGCCAATAACCAACAACAACAACAAGCAAGGGAGATCACTCTAAAAATTTATCACAAGGGAATAGAACTCTTATATCTCAATGCAAGGGAGATAACTGAACACTGCTTGTGTCCTCTTGTGAAGACAACAGCTCTCATTGCAACAAGTTTCTCAGAATATCAGAAGAGGAACCTGTCTTTGTGAGACAATTTGCGGCCTATTCACGGATGCTGATCTATTCAGTTTGGATCACCCCTTAACCATCATTTCCTTCACTCCAGTCACTCACAAGATTTGATGTCTTTAAAGTCTTTACCAGAGACGCATTGTTTATTTTACAAATAACTTCAGGCAATCTATGTAGTCTAGATATCTCTTAAAGCATGGCGGCTATCAATATACCAGCATCAGCTGCTTCACTAAGCGCAAGAGTCTCTGAGGCTAATTGACTTTTTGTTACACAGTCAAGTTTTTTGGATGACCAGCATATAGGAGACATTCTTTTCATCTTGCCACAAACAAAGATGAGAAAACCATTATGTAAAGATCCACTAAACTAGCATAGGTGGTATCTGAATAACAAACATTCAGATTAGAAGGTTTCACAAACTGGGGAAAGATACGGAACCTGTAGTTGATTTTAACTTTATTAGTGACTTCTTTGCCTCAGAGAGTAACTTCACCTTTGAAGCTTTCCAATATTACTTACTTTACAGGCATCAAATGATACATCTGGTCGAGTCTGGATGAATACCCACATCATTTGACCTATCAATCTCTTTAGCTCTGTCTCGTCTGAACTCAATTCATCATTTCTCCTTAATGATCTTCCTTTCTTTATATCTATTGGAGATATAGCTAAAGCATATAGATTTTGATCTATAATGATCCCATTGTTTGTTTGTTTAATATTCAATCCCCAAAATTTAAATGTTCCACTTGCATGCTTTCTAATTTTGAATATCTTTGTCAATTCTCTGATCACATTTTTCTGAAATAGATCATTTCCACAGAATATGAAATCATCTACAGAATGTCTATCAAGTCACCACTGGCATCATGCCAAAGAAACAGTTCATTGTCGTATGCACTCACCATTCCTTGTGATTAACTCGCTTGTACCATGAATGAGGTGCATCATTTAATCCATAAATGCATCTTTTCGAATTTATTCTTAAAATCATACAATATACTTTTGTTTATTTTCTTTTTTTTAATCTCATATGAACATATTTTTCAGACTTTAAAAAACACACACCGTGTGTTCAGCTTGTTAGTTTACTTATACACTCCCGGGCAAAATGGTCAATCGAAATACATTTAAAACAACTCATTATCTTACTTTGTCTGTCCATAGGATTGATTTAATATCCCCTATAAGGTTTTTATTCTTTGATACTTTTATATCTATTGTAATTTATTGTTTAACTCCTTCCCAGTCAAGGACACACGTCTGTTTGTCTAAACTTCCATCTTTGTTTTCCCAGCCAATAACCAACAATAACAACAAGCAAGGGAGATCACTCTAAAAGCTTATAACAGAAGAATAGAACTTATATCTCAACACAATGGAGATAACTTAACCAGCTATCAAATAGAATTTTCCATTAAATGTTCACAATGGCTAAAGAAATAAAAATGGAAGTTGGAAGAATTTTATGTTTTTTTATATTTAGTGGTATGAGTATTTTAGAATTATGTTCAATGTAACTAGAATCACACAGTCACAAAAATTGGTAAATAATTGCAATTGTCTGGAAGAAAAGAAGGTGCTCCTTGTGTATGTTTGGGAAGGCTTTTTAATTGTTGAACATTAAACAAATGTTTACAGAAAGACAACATTGTGTAATGGATTTCACCAAGTTGTTTGGAAAACATACACTAACATTCTCAAGTTTAAGATAAACAGGACATTTAGCAGAATCAAATTGTTTCTCACCAGTGAATCTACTTAGTTTTTCTCTTAAATATAAAATGACTTGAAATAATTCAAAGTTGGTGTATACAATTGGAACTTATCAGTGTGTGTTATTTTTTTATCTATATACTGTTGAAAAGTTATGACATTTTTGGAGTTTGTCTGTTTGTACACAAATAGAAACATGATTGATTTACAGAAAAGGAATAGGCAGAGTACACACTACTAATGCAGTAGTTTTTATGATGTCTATACCCGAGTTCGAATCTCCAAAAAAGTCTAAAGGATTATTTTTGTAACTGGATACATATTTAATAAATATAAAGAAATTAACATAAAAAACATAACATAAATATATATTTTTTGAACAAGTTACATTTTTTTTGATTATCCATAAAAATGTAGATATAAAGGGTATTCAGCGTTTAGTTAAAACCGAATTACTTTTGGTTGAAAACAAATATTTAATGTTTTCTGCCTATGAAACCAATATGTAAATATATTCATAGTAGATACTTACTCTCTCGTGTTTTCTTCGTACTAGCTGTAAAGATGGAAATTGACATACCCAGGTACTGTACCAAAATCGTTCACTGAGTGGGTATGAACTAATCAGTGTAAATGATATCATGCTTTCTTTTCTAATGCAGCTATAATCACGTTGACATACCGGTTCCTGTAAGATAACTGACTAAGTTGAATGACGTTCAACCGCGTCACTACTTAGATGGGTGACCATTTGGGAATACAAAGTGGTGTATGTAAAAACCCAATCCTAGTTGCCAGTAACCAATCTGCAACTACAACAAACATTTCTTGGCGGATCAGACATTTTTCAGATGGCATTGACAAATTGATGTCAGATTTTTATCTCGGGAATTAATAATTCCCAAAGTAAAATACGTTCCAGTAACAGAGGTTTTCTGATAAACATTTGTGTCAGACTTTTGTTTGACGTTAAACTACATCCAGTGTTAAGGGTCCGATTTGGGGGCGTTGGGGAGTGTGCAATCACCCCTCTTAATGTCATTCTTCTCAGGTCCAATTTGACCTGGCAAAATCCTGAAAATGTAACGTAAATTCATGCCAGTAAAAGGTAGTTTACTATAACAACTTGTCATTAATTATATCTGATTTCACAACTAAAACGTAAAAGAACATTAAAGAATTTTTGATTTCCTTCTCCATAGTGAAAGTGAAATACGGATATATTGAAATAAATTGATAACATTCTCTGGAAAAATAAAAAATGTGTCATCTCTATAGCAAAAGAAACAAAGCAGTTGATTGCTACGTTCTAATAAACATGGTTCAGGGAACTGCACGAAACTATTGGCAATGGAAGAGTCCAGAGAATTATCCATAGCAACTGCATCAAACTGTCGATACATACTATCGTTGAAACTAAATTTAACAGACTTTGTGGCATCCTTCATGAATGAAAAAAATAGGTTGTGGTTGGGGAGGACAGCACAACATCCCACAATGTAAAGTTTCAACACAAATATAAATGAACTGATCAAAAATAAGATTTGTGAAAAGAGTGTATATCAAAAGAAAATGGAATTGTGAGAAAGATCAATATCACACGTTTGAATGAAATTAACAAATCTCAAAGAATCTGAAATACAATTTTTAGAAGATGGCACCAAAGTCATACATCTATTTCTTATGATGATATGTTATAAGAATTGTATTGGATGTATCATATACTGACATTTTAACAATAATCCATTGATGCTGAAAGATCTTTGTAGAAGAAAAATTTGCTAAGATTAGTCTGCTTTTATTAACTATGTCTGAAATCTAAATAAATAAATATAAACTAAGTGAATAGTTTCTTGTTTGTTTCAAAAACACTTTATTCTTAATTGTAAGATAAGATATAGCAAACATAACACCCCCAGAAAATATAAAGCAATAACAACATTAACGTTGATTGGTTAAATATTTAGTTAATTAATATTTCTTGCTACCAGGGCTACTTGGCGTTGTCCGGGGACATGAATAACAAAATAGAAGACTTAAGAAAAGTGTATAACACCTTTTTAAAAATTTGTCTGTCTCTATTTCTTTCTCTTATATAAACTCTGCTTTTTGGTTTCATCATCAATCGGCCATCTTTGTTTTATCGTAAGGATAGAATTGCTATAGCTTACTAATTTTTGTCTTATTAAAACATGGTTTTAAAGACAAATAATTAAAAATAAACAAATAATACACGTTTAAATAATTGTAAAAACATTCTTAAAATTAAAATATAAACTTGCAAATATATGCTCCCTCCGGTCGCATATATATTTACTAGGCTGGGAGGGTTATGTAATTGTGAAAGAACTACGTACAATACATAGTTAAAACAAAATAAATTGTTTTGGACTATTACAATAATTTCTAACGCTATCGATAATGTTTACGCATACATTTATTTATTTTTATTATCACTGACGTTTGTATTCATGTTTTGAAACATCACATAAATCATAAATCTATGACGTCACGCCCAAACTATAATTATTTTGTTAATGTAATGTTTTAAGCTTTATTTATAAGAAAGTCCAAATAGGTTGGTTGGTAAACCCACAGACTGAACATCTAAATGTTTCAGTTTCGATTTCTGGTCATGACATCCACTTTATTTGTTAAGATTCACTATTTAATGCAACATTCTCTATTTCTAAAAGTAGTTTCGAAATGAGGCAAATTCTGCCATATATTATGTTTTAAAAATTGTGACGGACTAACGGACAAGAAGAATTTCCAAATTAAGTCTCAGCTTCAGAAATATTTTACTACCGGTGAATATAGAAAACATTATCTTATTAAATTATTTTGCCGATGTTCATGTGGAGAATGGAACATGTGATGTCTAAATATCACTTTAAAAAAGTTTTAAGGGATAAATATAAAAATCGATAAAATCGATTGAAAATAACATTTGTGTTAAGAATTTGGACCAATATTTGTCATATCTGATTGATAAAACCGATTTATTTTATCTATCTTTTAAAACTATTAACGTCAATTAAATAGAAGAACATCATCTTTACTTTATATATAAGATTATAAATTAATGTTAATATTAAAGCAACTCCATATGTAGTAGGTTCTGAAGATTTTTCTTTCCTTCAACTGATATTCATCAGAGGAGTATCGTTAGAATTTAAATACACTTCTAACAATCTCAATCAAGCTAGTGTAGATATGAACCGTTGATAAAACTAACGCCAAAGAATAAGCCATAGATTTAACTACACTATAATAGATTCATACTCTGACTCACAACATGTCTGTATGTTCATTAATCTATACAATAAAAGTGAACATCCATTTAGCGGTATGAAAAAAAAAGAGGTAGAAGATGAAGAAATGAGTAAGAAGGTACAAACAACAAAGAATAAAATAGAACGTGAGAGGGGGAGAAAGAGAGAGAGTTGTCATAATGTTCATTAATTGAAAGGTAAATGTCAAAATCAGTTAATTAGATTTAAGTATGTCAGAAACACAAACACAATCAACAAACATCATGTTTAAAAATATCAAATGTTGTTATCCTAATATCAAGGTTAACGGAGAAAATAATAGGGGAAAATCTTCAACGAGTATAAATGTGATCCTATATGCTGTGGAGGTTACTTAAAGTCGTATCATGGGTCTCCTCCGCACAAAATCTAGTCCAAGGCTACGAGGACCGCGTGCGTTCTGATCTATTGCTCTGTCAATCGTTCTATGGGGATGCTGTGTTGAGAAGATCTACATTATGAATCTATTGTTCAATCACCACCAGAGTTTCGTGAACTGCTCTTTGAATACCTAAGAAGATTATTGGTAAAGAAAGATTCTCACGTTCCTCGTTTTACTTTCTTTTTTATGGTGTTTTCAGTCTGTTTTTGGACGCTTTTGTAAATGCCATATCATTTAGTCTCAAATTAAACAATGTAATCAAAAACAAAATGTACATCTATATAAATCCAAGATTTGTTTGCAGAAGCTAATCTATTTGAAAAACATGAATATATATATATATATATATATATATATATATATATTTAGGCAGCAAATCATTATTTATGTAGGCTCCATTGAATACTACAGAGTTTTCTTTTTTATTATCTTCTTTGTCATCTTCTCGACGCGGCGAGCAAGTTTTCTGGTTTCGGGTGGTAGTTTGAACATTATGGCTCCAAAAGATAACAGCATGTATGCGAAAAATAAGACACAACTCCTGATGACGATCGAGAGATCGAAAGCGCTTGAGTGATGGCCGAAATAAAATAAAGCTCGGATCCGTAATGTTCAAACTACCACTTGAAACCAGAAAATTTGCTCGCCGTGTCGAGAAGATAATTAATAAGGAAAACTCTATAGTATTCAATGAACCCTACACACACACACACACATATATATATATATATATATATATATAAGAAAGAGAGAGGGGGAGAGAAGTATGGAAAATCAACTGTTTTTTAATCATTACCTTTTTTTATTTATTTATTTCTGAACCTCGTGTGTACACATAAAACCTGTTTTAGAAAGAAATCCAAATACATGATCGCTACAAAAACATAGAAAAAGAATATATAATATTATTGCTTTTATTACTATATATATATATATATATATATATAGGTAAAAATTACCTATATATATACACTAAAATAACATGAATCTTCACCACCCTCTAGAATGATTATTTTATTTTTAAACATGTTTTTGAAAAGCTTAACTGTACAAATTTTAGAGGGGTCAGGTTTCTATGTAAACGTGCATCCGTTTTTATTACTTCAATGTTTTTTTTCTGCATGGTACACTATTTTTCTGATAAATTTAAATCTTGACGTCGGTTATAAATTATTCAAAGTAAGAATTTAAATGAGTACAGAATTAGATCCCTTTTAATCAGTAAGACTTGAATTTTATATAGCACTAGGTCACCCACTGAGCTCGAGTTACATTATTTGAATTAGGAAAAGGTAAATTTGCAAAGCCACTTAAAAATAAAGACAAAATTCAAATTAAGACTCTTTCTACTTGCTATATATCCCTCCCCACTCCGTTTCTTAATCTCTCTACTACTGGTTAAATAATATTACTACCACTGGTTATATTCCCTTTTGATTACAATGGACTATTAAAAAAAAATTTATTCCTCTCTTTCTTTATTGCTATTGACTGCTAATGAACAGAGAGAAAGAGAGAGAGACAGAGAGAGACAAAATCGAATCTGATAGTTAAGGTATAAAATAAGAGCAGGGATGTGTTGGTCAAACAACATACAGTTAGAGAGAGTGATAGAAACTTAATAAGAGATCGGTCGTCTAATGAGTAAATTGCAAATTACAGTTGAAATAGACATTTTTTTCAAACCTTACTCAATCCAAAAACTGTGGAATATTTTAACATGCATTTTGTGTGATTAAAATATATATAAAAAAAAGAGTGAGGGAAACAAACGCTGATTAGCTCTGCTTTAGTATAATAGATTTATTCAAATATAATTACGACAATAAATGGCAGTGAAGTAAGAATTGTGCGTGTTTGTTTATTGTTCAGAATTCTGACCCTAATTTTGGCGTCTTTTAAAGCCTTAAAAGAGCGTTTAGTTACCTCCGCTCCAGAAGGTTAGACACAAGGTTAGGTGTGGTTTTGAAAAGACAGCATACTAGGAAAAGTGAATTCTGGAATACAAATACCTGAGAAACTCTGTTGGCATTCCCTGATAGTGTTGCCTCAGGAGATAAGCAATAAACTAACCCCTTCTCAAAGAAATAGTGAAGCCCTGGAAGATGACTGCTTTAAGATAATTAAAAACAAAGACACAATTCAGGTATTATTTCACTAAAAGCAACACTACACTTAACTACCGTGCGAGATACTCGAAGCACCGACATGGAAGGAAATGACCCTATAATAAAAACGAGAATGGAAATGCTCAGACTTAGATTGTGATCTGGTAGTTGACATATCAAATTATATAGGAATAAAGAGGCATATAAATATAGAGATATATACTGGATGCGATATTAAAATAATTTGGATTAGGTAAACGATGTAATTATTACAAGACATTAGTTCTTGATGATTACAATTTCTAAAATAAAATTAATCTGAAATACGAGGTAAAAATGTAAGGGCATTGTGACACAAACAGTGACTTAATTTCAGTGGTAGATACACATAATCTCCATTACACTAAGATTAACATAAGTGTTTATGTATTTTTCTCTATACACATATACAAATAAACATGAATCATTATTGAAATATTTCCAATTTGCATGAAATTTCAGCCATAGCTATAAAAGAATAATTAAGAAAAATTCCCCAAATGCCAATTCCATCTGAGCATGTGAAAGTGTTTTGAGAGTATATAAAATGCACACAAGCACCATTTGACATAAATTAAGCAAGATAATGAAAATTTCAATTTGTTCTAAGAATTGAGACACACAATATCATATACAATATCAAATAAACCCTTATAGAATATCAATGAGTACTCCTACACCCATTACCCTTGTTGTATCCACCCTGATTCACTTACATCACAGTGCTTTTTCAAACCTTTTAACTCCCCATCATCATCTTCCACTGGATCATTTTTTCATATTGTCATAATTTCTGTCTTGGCAATGTCTACATGCACTTGTACATTCTAGTCCATGCCTCCTGTAGGTACACCTTAGGTTATTGCATCCTTCTGAACAGTTGCAATGAATTATCTGAATCAGTGCATCTGGAGCAGGGCTTTTGTCCATCATCACTGGAGCAAGTTTGCTCCCTTCCACCTCCCCCCCCCCCCCACTCAAATGGCACCATTTCATCACTACATCCCATCCACTCCATAATCTGGTAGTAAGTCTGCAAAGAATGAAATTTACAGGCAGAGGGCGTTGGTGGGAGTCGTTTTGACGTGACAAACGTCTTAACTCTTGCAACTTTCTTGCAGAGCATATTGTATCTAATAGATGCCAGGGAGTTTTTTCTGTATCCGCATTGAACAAAGCTACCATTGCCTTACAACTATTGGTTTCCACAACATCCTGACTTTGCTTTGGTAGAGAAAATGCTTTTGAACAGTCTATCATTGTCTTTTCTCTCTTGATGATTCGTTGGTATGCCAACGTCTTTCTTATTCTGAATACCCTGGACACCGAATCGCACCCCGTAAAGGCATGCAGGAACAACAGATCATTACAAACTGCTTTGCCAAGTACCTGTTTGAGAACCTTGATATTGTAGATGTAAGATTTCGTCTTGTCAGAGCAAAAATAAAATGCAGTACATTTAGAAACATATGCACGGAACAGCAAGAGAACTTGGTTGATTTGAAAGCAGACATATTGATGGCTGCCTTTGCAATCCCAACATCGGCATCTCCTTCTGCTTGAATAACGTCACAGCTTTTCTGCCACATTTGTTCCATGATCGTCTGGATCAGCGCTTGCTTGTTTGCCATATTTGACAAGAAGTTCTCCTTTTTCCCAGCAAATTTTGTTACCTCAGTAATGTTCACCTTTCTTGCATTCAGCTTTCGACTTCACCGCTGATGAGTACAATTCTTTATACTTGGTCAAACTTCATAACAATCAAACACGACAGTTGCTCTCCCATAGTGTTCAACAGTAAATGAGGCATAATCATTTGCAATCGAGCTGTAGGTACTCCCCTCCTTCCATTTAAAACCGTGAAGAAGAGATCCTCCATCTAGCACATTGTGCTCTGTGACTAGAACGGTTTGTGTCACCACACTGTCCAATTTAGTTTCAACATAATTTCTGAGAGCTGCTGCCAGCTGTAGTTTGTCTGCTTGACATAAGATGCACTTTCCTTCAAAGACATCGGGTAGAGACAGAGTTCATAGGACATGAGATCATCCAGCCTTAGGTTACCCATCTGTGAAACCACAAAATAACACTGGAATAAAAGTACTGGGTCAATGCTACGATCTGCAGAAACTTTGACATTCTTGCTCGATGCTAAAGTCTTTGCTTTCAAACTCCGTTTGTGAGAGTAGGAGAAAACTGAGTATCCATCCATCTTCTGTACAATGTTTTTTCCCGATTTTGAAAAGGTCCTGAACATTGACATCCTCATTAGCAGAATCTCTGTGATAATATTGCATAACGATTCATTGCCTGAAAACGGCTTAAAGCTGTCTAGTTGCTCTGTAACTTTACCGAGGTCTGTCTCATCTCTTTTTACCCAAGAGGCAGACAACTACTTACGTTGTTCGCTTGTCGTGTAACTTTGTGCGGTAAGTTATTGCATGGCAAGGTTGTAAGCGGATGGCATAGTGGACAACATGGCCCAAACTGTTCTCTGGTGTTCGGACATCCCACTACCCCGTGTGAGCCCACCATGGCTTTTGAGTGAGCGCATTAGTGTTTGCTCGATGACAAGATCGGAGCCGAGACTAGTCCAGTATTGGCTACTGTATCTGATTATGTGAAACCCAAACAGCAACTTTTGATGTACTGCAGGGTTGTCATCTTTCAAGGCATACATCTTCTGGAGATATAGACGAGTTGATAATTTGGATGACCAGTGATTGCGAATATTGGCAGGAAAGCAAAGACGGCACTAAGACGCAGTTCCCAATACTCCATTCGATCAGCTGCAACAAATGCCCTAGCAATTCTTAGCATGTGCTGATAGTTTATCTATAGATTGCTGGTTTCGGAGGTCCTTACCAGTTCATCCCTTCTCAGAGTTAGACTGTTGTAAATCCTACTGATAGAATCTGATTCCAACAATGACTTCAAGTCACATTTACCAGTCTCCATCAGCATGTACAGCCGCTCAAGTTCCTCTACTTGGTTCTGAAAACACGGTTCATCCTCCAAGATTTTGGCATACTCTGATGTATGAGACACTGATCTACCAGCAGGTGGCTACAAAATTCTTGTTGCTCTGCCTTTCCGCTCATCATGTGTACAACAGCGTTTTCACCATATACTGTCTCCATGATCTCCTTGTGTCCACTGCCATCCAGCAACGTCCTATATATTCGCACTCCTTATGCATCAGGTGCATCATGCCTTACCAGCTGAGAGTAGTCTGGTTGAAGTAAAAGAAAGCTTTGATTAGTTTCACTACGGTTTTGAGAATTGCTCGTTTTAGTGCTTCCTTATCATCCGTCGGAGGTGAATTGTGGTATTCACGAAAAATGTCACAAGGTTTTTTCCCTGAATGTCACAATTTTCGCAACACCACAACGGCCTTTGGTCACAAATAAAGAGTTTCCATATCGACTTATCTGCTTTTCCTTGAGGTACTGATTTCCATATACCATTGATTTACTACCTCGTAAGTATTCTCCCATTTAAGCAACAAGGTCCTATATTGTTACCTGTTCCCTATCGTTTTCCTCCAAGAATACACACACCCTTTCGAATGCTTCATCCTGATCGCTGTCATTTGATCATCCACTTGTCCGTCGTTTGGTTAATTCAACTAACGTGAACTGTCTTGAAATTCTTTGCATTGTATGGAAGTTGACGTTACATGACTGATGGTGCACACAGTCTGCAGTACGAAGATCACCACCAAAATATTCGATCCGACCTTGAACAGCAGTGGCCCACTGCAATGAACCAGGATAGTTTGAGCAAATGCATCAGTCTTCACATAGCAAATCTTTCCCTCACTTTTTCGTTTATTAACTTTTTTTTGTAGTATCAGTTCCACAGAAAAAGCAATGCGTTTTACTGTCATATTGTCCCAGAGAAACATGAGCAGAATCATCCGTTTGTGAGTTTGTTCATGTGAACACTAGTTCCGGCTTCAACAATGACTTTGACGCCTCTTTCGATACTTGCACCATTGACACCTGCAGCACCCATTTCTCGAAGCACCACGGTCTCCTCACAGTCCAAATCCTGTTCGCATAAAGGACAAGTTTCTCTACTGGTGGCTGCACTCTTGTTTGACTTTGAAAATATACGAAAATATATGTGTATTAGTATATAGATCCAATGAATTGTTTGTGAGGATAGTTTTTGATGGGGTAAAACGTGGTCTCTTTGGGTGTTTCAGTTGTTTTCACAGGAATCCTATACCCTATAAAACAATTTGATTTATATACGGAGGTAAGAGACCTGATTAATTAAAGAAAGTAATAATTCACCACTGGTATCCATATAAAAATAATCACCCATATGCCTGTTTGTGAACCTGGGTGAGTGCCATAAGGGGTTTAGGGGTATGGGTACCAATGTGGATGTAATGAGGGGTTTAAAGGTCGATATGATTTAAGGGTTTATTTTTGCATCACTGGTAACCCTTTTTATATGAAAGATTGACACTGAAAACAAGTAAAAATCCAAGATTTATTGATTTATCATGAGAACTGATCGAGTTAGTGCTTCACATGTAAACGGAAAATGACTTGTAAACCAAAACAAGTCATATTCGAAATTTGAAACCTACCCATAT
>OY744522.1:82836320-82951320 GCA_963556195.1 Sepiola atlantica
TCTGATATCTTTAGGCTGGGCAGGATGAGATTGCTTGGCTATGTCGAGCAAAGCTCTACCTAGATCTCTCGTGTCAGTAACATGTCCATCGCATCTAGGTTGCAGGCTGGAAGACAAAAGCTCTCTTGAGATGAGCTGTATAAATACGACCGTAGGGATTACAAACTTTGATCCTCGCGACCACCGAGCCTGGAGAGGAGGATTTAGATCAAGACTGACAGACAGGGTCCACCCTCTGCTAGAGGACTAATCAAAGGCCTGTTAAAAATAAATCGAATGGTGATGATAGTTGTGGAAATAATAATCCTACATAATGAAAAATGAAAAGCCGAAAATTTATTATGTTCATCAACGTTTTGTCATTGCTGAGAGACTTTCTCAAGATGGTTGACGTGAAGTAAAACATGGAAGTTAAAAGTTTAAATACGTGATCCGTTTGACATCGAAAGAATTTGAAAAACAAAAACAAACTTGAATGTTCAAATTGGAAATATGTGGTGCGTCTATGAAGTGGAATTAATTTTTTTTTAACTGCAGCCATTATTATGTAGTGATATTATCGTTTTACGGAATGGCTGTAGTTGAAGAAAAAATAATTCCACTTTATAGATGCACTACATATTTTTAATTTTAACGTCTGTTTTTTTTAGAAAAACAAAAAACAAAAGAATTCTCTCCACGTCATAGAATTTGCACTTATTTCAAATTTTTGTTTCTATGTTTATATTCTCATCAAGTTTTTTAACAATAAAAATAGAACGTTGATGAACATAAACAATTTTCAGAGTTCCTTTTATACTTTTTCACACATACATATATATAATATATATATATATATATGAAACTGTTTTTGTTGACACTGTGTGGTTAATATGCTTAAATAAACGGTTTAGAAACAGAAAATCTTAGAGAAAAAGTAGACCGATGCCGGATTTGAACCCGTGCCTCTGAAAGTGAAACCACTTGTCAAGTGTGTCACATTAACTACATGACATCCATTCAGTCTTGAGAGACACTGGATACCCCCTGTAAGCATGGCTGAACGTGTAATTGTAAAGTAATGGTTGCACAATCACAACCACACCTCTCCTGAATCAGCACTGCTTGAATCCAGTGGTAAGGAGAAGTCCAGGACGACTGGAAATGATGCCGAGATAGGCGGAGTACGCATACAACACATGGTATTCCTAAATAGTCACCTGTTTTAGTACTGGTCAGGAACAACGTGGCTTAAATTAGGTGATCTAACTTTCCAAGGTAGATGGTAGTCCTGTTAACTATAAACAGCTATTTCTTTGATCAGAATTCTGCAGTTGTGGCATATGAACTCCAGTAAATTATTTTGTATCAACTGAGCAGATGTGCAGGTCTTGAAGCAAGAGTTAGTGAATACAACATAAAGAGAAAAAGTTTTAAAGCCTTCTATTTCATATAATATTAGGAAGACCCCCAACAGCACTTCTTCATTACAAGACCACAGAATCCAGTGAAACCAGGAAACATGAGACAAACATCGTTCTTCGATGGCTGCAGTAGTTTGCCATAAATCCGGTTCATTGAAGCACTGCCTCTCATGCACCACCATGCGCATCGACATTGCACGAGCCAGTTGGCCATTGATCTCACAATTAGGCTCATTCACTCATTGAAACGTTTTATTTTTTATCCTGCTGGGTGACTATCCATCTTCTTCACTATTCATCTCTCATGTTAGCCAAGTTGTTAAGGTGACACTCGTGACAGGTGGTTCCTCTTTTATAGGCACAGGTTCGAATTGAAATCCTTGACCCTTACTGACCAACATCCATCCACACAAATATTAATCATACAAATTATCATTACTTGATTATTTGATGTTGAACTGAAAACATTTATAAATATTAATTTATTATAAAGTCATTTTTCTTGTTTTCTTTCTTGAAAATCTATGTAAAAAAATTGTTTATAGCCGATGATATCCTCGAACTGGGCAATGACGATTAAAACGGTTTTACAACAATATTGTCGGCTATCTTTGTCTTTTTAAGACTTTAGAACTGTTTATCCCTCGAACGGGCTAAGAACAATTAAGGTTTTACAATAATATAGTGAGGTGTACAATCCCACTGAATATCCATAAAATTCTATTTATAACTTGAAAATTTATAGTTACAGAAATTACAAAATAAAAATGGTAATATGGCATTCAGGATTGAAAGCAAGAATTTCTTGGGTTGTTAAGGAAAAGTGAAGACCCCAATAAATTTCTGCTCACGGTTACCACTAGTATGTGTGTATATATGTATATATATATATATGTATATATATATATGTAATATGAGTTTAGTATATGTTTGTTTACTATTATTTATGTGCGTTTCTCTTGGCAAAGCCCAAACTTTCCCGTTGCCGCTCGGCTGCCCATTCCCGATTATTGCCAATATTGTTATGTCGTTCCAATATCGAAATCACGACAGAAGACTAATGGCTATAACTAAAAAGCTCTTTCTAACAAAATAAAATATCCACTGGGAATTTGTAGGCAATGGGGGTTGATGGGGTTACCAGATCACCCTAGCGTTGGGTGTGGTGTAGAGTGAGGTGGGCGAGGTCTGTAGAATTTAATCCTCAACAAATTCCGGAGAACCTGTCTTGTGTCCTACACCAGATGATTTTCATCATCTGCATAATGACCATTCTACTTAACCCTGGGGGCACCGACTCCACTCCATCCCGTTACCGTTCTGCCCTGCCCTCCAAAATGGCCTAAATTTGAGACAATTTGAGGGAGGCAAATTATACAATGATTGCTCTGTATTTAGTGTTGTCCAACTT
Source organism: Sepiola atlantica (assembly GCA_963556195.1). Lineage (NCBI taxonomy): Eukaryota > Metazoa > Mollusca > Cephalopoda > Sepiida > Sepiolidae > Sepiola > Sepiola atlantica. Next base: position 82,839,135 of record OY744522.1, read on the forward strand.
GCTTTCTTTCCTTTTCTTTTTTCAAAGTTAATCTTTTTCTCTTTTCAAATATTTTCTCAGATTCTACTTCTCTCTCTCTACTACTACTACTATCACCAACGCCACTATTTCTCTCTGCTGCCGTCTCTTATTCTCTCTACTGTCTTATTTCACTCTCTCCTCTCTTTACTGCCGTTTATCTCCCTCTCTCTCTTTCTCTTTACTGCCGTTTATCTCCCTCTCTCTCTTTCTCTTTACTGCCGTTTATCTCCCTCTCTTTCTCTTTACTGGTGTTTATATATATATATATATATATATATATATATATATATATATAATCTTTACTGCTGTTAATATCTCTTTAGTGCTCTCTCTCACTCTCTCTTTAAACTACTGTTTAACTCTCTTTCTTTCTACTGATCTCTCTCTTTCTTGCTACTGATCTCTTTCTCTCTCCCTTTCTTGCTACTGATCTCTCTTTCTTTTTATTTCTCTCTCCCTTTCTTTCTACTGATCTCTCTCTTTCTTTCAACTGATAACTCTCTTTCTTTCTACTAATCTCTCTCTTTCTTTCCACTCATCTCTCTCTTTCTTTCTTTTTTCTAATCTCTTTTCCTTTCTACAACTCATTCTCTCTCTCTCTCCTGTCTCCCAACATTACTAATTCTCTTCACATTACTCTTAATCTTTCTCTGTTTACATTACAGATTCTCTCTTTGTCTCCATTACAGATTCTCTCTTTGTCTCCATTACAGATTCTCCCTCTGTCTCTATTACAGATTCGCTCTCTCTTTATTGCAGATTCTCTCTCTCTCTTTATTGCAGATTCTCTCTCTCTCTTTATTACAGATTCTCTCTCTCTCTCATTTTCCCAGCTCGCTCTCTCGTTTTTCTACTTCTTTGATGTCTGTTCATCTATTTACCTAACTTTTTATATTCATTTTTTATAAGACATTGTTCCTTTTAGCTCATTTTTATACTCTCTTCATCCCATTACCCTATTTTTATACCACTCTTTATCTCATTACCTCATTTTTATATTTTTATTGTCCCTTTACCTAATTTTTATACCTTCTTCGTTTTTTTACCACGTTTTTATACTTTCTTTGTCTCTTTACCTCATTTGTTAACTTTCTTTTTCTATTTATCCTATTTTATACCTTCTTCATCCTTTTACCTCATTTTTATACCTTCTGCATTTCTTTAACCTCATTTTATACCCCCTTTATTTTCATACCTTTTCGTACTTTTACATCATTTTATACCTTATTCGTCTCTTTAACCTCATTTATATACCCCCTTTTACCTTATTTTTATACCCTAGTTGTCCCTTTACCTGTGTTTTCTTCTATTTTCGCCCCTTTACCTCATTTTGATACCCTCTTTGTCTCTTTACCTCATTATGTATACCCTCTTTGGCTTACCTTTTTGTCCCCTTTTTTTTCTCTTTTGCAAATTAAAGACGTCATTTCCACAACATTCAATGTTCAATTCTCTCTTTTTCTCTCCTGTATTATTTTACATGCCCACAATATTGAATATCTAAACCAGTCACTCGAACTTCCATTTATTAGTGTCCAGGGGGGGTAGCTGTGTTCACGATGTCCTATTGTGCATGACGTAATACTGATGCTGTGTTTCCAGCTGGTAAGCAGTAAAAGATGCAAATCTCAAAGGACAATTCTAAAATAGTCGTTGCTATTGTTTTCTTCATCTCTAAGATTTCTTCCATCCATATCTTATATTCTTAAAAGATTATATAAACGTTCAATGAGTGACAATAGCAATAGTGACAAAAGTTCAGAAGACAATATCATTGAACAAGACAAGGCAAGAGTATTGTTAGTGGATATACAAACATTTAATATCTGACACCAGAAATATTAGCAAATGTTTAGAGGACAATATTATCAAAAATTATGTCAGAAAGACTAAATGAAAGGAAATAAACATGTTTTCTTTTCATATTTTTAGAATCCGTGAGATTATATTATTAATATGTAGTTTAACATTAAGTAAAATTAAAGGTTAAAATGATTTTACTGTAGACCACTGTAACCAATCTAGAACATTTACCTCGCTTTCTACACATGTATAATTATTTACCTCTCTTTTTACAACCAACACCTTTTTTCCTGATGCTACCAGATCAGACTGTCTGAAGATACTGGCTTCCTAACCGAAAATACACCAAACATTGATGTTATTGTTTTTTTTCTTTCCCTTTGAAAAACTTAATCATGTTCTGCAAAGCTAAAAAATAAAGATTTTCTTCTACAAAACAACCAAACGAAACGCCATGAATTAATATTTTATAATATATAGAACTTGAAGCATAAAAGCTGTTACCAAAATGACTGTAACTGGCATTAAATAACCCGAAAAGGGTTGATATGCCATAAAAAACAACCAAACTCAACAACATAAATTAATATTTAAAGATATATAGAACTTGAAGCATAAAACCTATAGCAAAACTGAGCGTATTCGGCACTAAATAACCTGAAAAGGGTTGATATGCTGTAAAACAAAACAACCAAAGCAACACCCTTATATTTACTTAATACACTTTTTCTATTTATTTTTCATTCACACCTTTCTATTTAGTTCAGATCGTTCTACCTCTCTCTCTCTTATGTAATCTACCCCTTTCTACCTCACTTTCCACTTTATCCTCTCGTTCATAGCAAACTTTCCGCTTTATCAACCTGTTCATACCTCTCCTTCTACTTGACCAACTCGTTCACACCTCTCTTTCTACTTGGTCTACCTGTTCATTCCTCTTTTTTACTTGATCCACATATTTATTCCTTTTCTAGTTGATCCACATATTCATGTAATTTACTACTTGATCCAACTATTCATACCTATATTTGTACTTAACCTACCATCTCATACTTGTCTTTTTACTTGATAGCCCATTTCCATTTGATCTGCATCATTCTACCTCTCTTTCTCTTTAATATACCCACTTCTACATCTTTTTCTTCCTGATATTCTCGTTCATAACTCTTTCTACTTAATCCACCGTTCATAACTCTTTCTACTTGATCCACCGGTTCATAACTCTTTCTACTTGATCCACCGGTTCATAACTCTTTCTACTTGATCCACCGGTTCATAACTCTTTCTACTTGATCCACTGGTTCATAACTCTTTCTACTTGATCCACTGGTTCATAACTCTTTCTACTTGATCCACCGGTTCATAACTCTTTCTACTTGATCCACCGGTTCATAACTCTTTCTACTTGATCCACCGGTTCATAACTCTTTCTACTTGATCCACCGGTTCATAACTCTTTCTACTTGATCCACCGGTTCATAACTCTTTCTACTTGATCCACCGGTTCATAACTCTTTCTACTTGATCCACCGGTTCATAACTCTTTCTACTTGATCCACCGGTTCATAACTCTTTCTACTTGAACCACCCACTCTTATTTCTTTCTACTTGATCCAACCGCTCATGCCTCTTTCTACTTAGTCTACTTGTTTATAACTATTCCTACTTGATCCACCGCTTCATAACTCTTTCTCTTTGATCCACCCACTCATAACTCTTTCTCTTTGATCCACCCACTCATAACTCTTTCTCTATGATCCACCCACTCATAACTCTTTCTTTATGATCCAACTGCTCATAACTCTTTCTCTATGATCCACCTGCTCATAACTCTTTCTCTATGATCCACCTGCTCATAACTCTTTCTCTATGATCCACCTGCTCATAACTCTTTCTCTATGATCCACCTGCTCATAACTCTTTCTCTATGATCCACCCACTCATAACTCTTGCGCTTTGATCCACTCACTCATAACTCTTTCTCTTTGATCCACCCACTCATAACTCTTTCTACTTGATCCACTCACTCATAACTCTTTCTCTTTGATCCACCCACTCATAACTCTTTCTACTTGATACACCCACTCATAACTCTTTCTACTTGATCCACCCACTCATATATCTTTCCACTTGATCCACCCACTCATATATCTTTCCACTTGATCCACCCACTCATATATCTTTCCACTTGATCCACCCGCTCGTAACTCTTTCTACTTGATCCACCTGCTCGTAACTCTTTCTACTTGATCCACCTGCTCGTAACTCTTTCTACTTGATCCACCTGCTCGTAACTCTTTCTACTTGATCCACCTGTTCATAACTCTTTTTACTTGATCCATCTGTTCATAACTCTTTCTACATTATCCAGATATTTAGTCTCTTTTCTACTTGATCCACATATTTAGTCTCGTTTCTACTTGATCCACATATTTATTCCCTTTTCTACCTGATCCACAATTTTATTTATTTTTATTTAATCCGCATATTCATCTCTTTTTCTACTTACCCATTTATACCTCTTTCTTTATTTGATCTGCTCCGTCATGCTACTCTCTTTTACTTGATCTACCCCTTCTTACATCTCTTTCTACTTCATATATCCTGTCATACCTCTCTTTCTTCTTGATCTACTTCTTTATACCTCTTTTTTCTTCTTGATCTACTTCTTTATACCTCTTCTTTCTTCTTGATCTACCCTGTCATACCTCTTTCTTCTTGATCTATGTTGTCATACCTCTTTTTATACTTGATCTACCTCTTCATACTTCTCTTTTTTTCTTGAAATCCTCTCGTCATACTTCTCTTTCTACTTATATACACTGTTTCTTCTTAATATACCCCTTCATGCCACTTTTTCAACCTCTTCATTGCCTTCTGACTACTTCATACACCCCTTTATTTCCCTGTTCTACAATCGACACATTCCTATTTAATCCACACTTTCTTTTATCTCTTGTTATACTTAATACATTGTATTTCTTCATACATATGTATGTATGTGTGTGTGTGTGTTTTCTCACTCAGCATCGCTTTCCCAATCTTTTTCTGTCTTACAAAAAGGGGTTTTGGCAAACAAATGAACAAGCACATAATTCCCAATTTGACTTACTTTTTCTTTCTTGTATTTACTTTAACCATCTTGGACCCTTTTTATCATGGCTGCTTCCTTTTCTTGTCTTTTCATATTTCAAGGATAGCCACAAGTCACTATTATATGTTTAGACGAAAAGCAATTAAGGGAAGAAATATTTTCTATTCATGGTTGAGAGTGTATACATATCAAACTAATATCCCTCGTTTCTGTCATGAAGTCTCAGTCAGGAACCTGATCTTGCTCAGAGCTACAGTTTAAAATAGATGCTGTAGTTTTACAAGAAAGAAAATATCGATATGTATGCAACCAGAAACACCTAGAGCCATAATACTATATAAAAACAATTATACACACACACACACACACACATATATCTATATATATATATATATATATATATATATATATATATATATATATATATAAGGAGAATGGAATTGTCTGTTATTATATGAAAAGTACAAGAACTAACAAGGTCTCATGGGACTTGTTAGCTCAACTTAGCGATTACTAAATTACTCTTTTAACCTTGTATGTTTTGTTTAGTAAACCTTTTTTTCTATTCGTAATACTTGTTTTTTCCAATTATTTTCTGTTAACCCTAATATTCAGGTTATAACAATATACTAGCAGGTAGACCCAGTGTTGCCGGGGATTAAATTAGGACCTTATGTACTTTTGTGTGCAGCCCATAATACCATATTAACTATTTTTATTACTTACATTTTCTAATATTCAATTTTGGGAGTAGGCCTAATGATGTATTCAGCATTGATTGGGTGAAAGGCATATAAGTAAAGTGACATCCGGCATTTTCTGAGAATTTATGAGGACAAAAGTTCTATTCTGCTCAAAACACTGAACCTTTTAACATTTCAACCCTTACTTTTATTTCTATAATTTTCAAGTGTAGAAATAAAATAAAGTAAAACGGTATTTGTTGTTTTTAATATAACATGTTAAAAAGAGCAATTGTTACCCAAATAAACAATATAAATACATATATAATGATGAGACACATTGTAGATATAAGTATCTTGGATTTTAATAATGACAAAGAATATATATATAATATATAATTAATTTATTAAAGACAATATATGTACTATCATATATCATCAGATCCTTTTACTTTGTAGTCTCCTTTGAAGATTCAGCTCAATGTTTGTCAATTATTGATAACAGAGCAAAATATAGAACAGTTTTTTATTATATTCCAACAACCATGGTTTGTTTTATTACTTTTATTTTTATTTTTTTCACATTTCCAAAAATTCCAAATTTCTGTGACATTTTTTGTTTGTTCTTTTGTTTATTTTCACCTTAAAATGAAACTGATGTATGATGTGGGTGTTTTTCAAGACACTCTAATCTAAGAACTCTTATTATTTGTGAACTTTTTCTGATGATTTTGTAGTGTTGCAGAGACGATATTGACACACAAATGTTGTTTGGCACAAAACAAATGAAACGGACCGTTAAATATATCTCACAGAAATTTGGAATTTTTGGAAATGTGAAAAAAAATAAAAGTAATAAAACAAACCATGGTTATGGGAATATAATAAAAAACTGTTCTATATAATATATATATATATATATATATATATATATATTAAGAGTTTATATGAAAAATGCGATAAACACCATCCTCAAAATTAAGTTACCACACAATAAACTCATTAGGTTATGTTTTCAATCAAGATTGTTGTTACTATGTTTGTGTACAGCCTAGCATCCACATCGCTTGACCAATTGACACCAAATTTGGTCAGAATATCGCTCATGGTCTAACTTAGAACTGATTTCATTTTCGGATATCTTGATCAAAGGTCATGGAAAAGGGGAGAGTCACACTTTTTGTGATAACTTTGGTTCTGTTCACTGTAGAGACTCACTACTTGGCTTATATTGTAGCTCATGAAGTCCTGCATGATATATGACCTTGACCGTTGATATTTTGACGAAATTTAAACTTCCTATTTTTCTAAATTTTATATGTGGATCTGATGCTCTTTGATAACAGTAACATTTGCAACATTTCAGCCTGATCAGATAGTGTTTACATTATCAACGTTTCAATGGCATAACTTTGGGAATACTTAATACAATATGGAAAAGTAAGACCCAGATGCGACTTCAGCTCATACTTACGTTGTCGGGCACAGGTATGCAGTCTCACAAATTACTTGAGTGTTGGTTTAGGTAATTGTTGTGGGGTACAAATCACCCCTATTGAAGAACTAATGGAAGCAACCATCTATAATAAATACCATGGTTGCAAAGACTCAAACAGAGGACATTCCTATTCATGTTTTACCGCATGGTAGGAATCCGGTCATCTCCTACCACATTTAGTGGCGTTACTGTATTGCTATGAATAAATACATTGTATATTTTAACCTGTCACAATTTGTGGTTGTTATCTTTGTGACCCCTAGCACGGGTCTACAACAGTAATGTTATATTTACCCAATTTTACAATTGTACGACTTTCAATTAAAATTAGCTTTTACAGTCCAATTAGATATTTTAGTCTTCTAAAATTTTATCATTTTATATTAAAGAAAAATTGCTTTTATCTGAGTATATTTCAGCTGGAAAAAAGTATTTTTCCCAATTTAAAAAAAGAAATGAATTTATCGTGTTTTGCATTCGAGTTATTCATTTTTTTACATAACTATAGGAGTTCATCATATAATCTATGGTTAAATATTACCTCTCTTAGATATTCAGTTCCACCTCTCGCGCTCTCTCTCTCTCTGTATATGCCTCAATTCAAACACAGCATGACTTAGCATAGTTACTATCTCTCCATGAAAATTTTTGTTGGCTTTCATTGCCTACCTCATAAAGTTTGAAACACAGCACAATGGATCACCTTTCGGATGACGACTGATGCTTTCCAAAATGTTGTCGAAATTTCCTTTGTGTTGCAACTATAGAGATTTGGCTGGTGAATTTCTTTCATTGGAGTCCACAATATTATGATGGCCACCATCTGCAAAAAAAGTCAGATAACTCTGTTAAATGTATATAAAAATGAACTTCACAACATATAGACACACAATATGTTAAATGTTGACGAATGACCAGACTATATATATATATATATATATATATATATATATATATATATATATATATATATTAGTGCAATAATGCAGGGAAGGCGTGTTGAATTTTTCATAATTAAAAGATTTAGGGGATGAAAAAAAAAAAAATGCCAGTCGACTAGTTTCGCCCACATTTTACAAGACTGATATCGTGGGATTTTAAATATGGGTGAGAATGTAGGATAGAATTAAACACAAAAAATGAAATTAGCGTTATGTTATGAGGCCCTCCCTCTGCAAACAGAAGGAGTGTCTCTTGGGGTTGAGTGTGATTAGTCTCTAAGACACAACCTCCATTCCATATAACATCACGCTTATTTTATTCTAAATTAGAACTTTTTTTTTATCCCTTCATAACATAACGCTAATTTCACTTCATGTCGCTGTTGTGTCAGTCATGAAACTCTAACTAAAATACACGTTTTTGGCCTTCGAACTAGGGTCAAAGTGTTGTATCTGTTCTGTCAAAAGATAATACAATAATATCGTAAGGTTGGCATTCATGCGTGACGTCCGTAGAATAGAAAAATGTTACAAACTGCTACAAGAGTTTTGGAGATAGACCCCCATAATCAGATATATTCTGAAACTACATTAACCAGAGTGATTATTTTTTCAGTTTGAAAAAATGTGGTACAATTATACTACGGGGTCTTCGTTCGCTATTGGGTCACAATCAGTACCACTATTTATTTTACTTCGATTTCTGTTTGAGAATTTATGAACTGCAACATATCTTTTTAAGACATTCTTCTTGAATAACGAAAATCAGTCTCCTGACTTCTATAGTATCATCGTTAGGATTATTATATAGAAGTAGTATTATCTTTTATTATTTTTATATAGAAGTAAAGAAACTTATCTTTCATCTAATTTACATGTTTTTGGTGTGTACAGACATACATATAGAAATTTGATGACGACTCTGAAAAAAAAAACTGTCACTCTTTCTCTAAATGCTTATATAAGAAATATTAGAGAGTGGTTGGATAACAGAGTGAGAGGAGGCAAGAGAAATACATAGATAGCTAAGAAAGCTGTGTGACTTATTTAGTTAATTTAAATTACGGTTAATTAGAAGAATTAAAACAAGATTTATTTCAAACATAACTCAATCTCAGAACTAATGTATACTTTAGCATATATTTTGTGTTAAAGTATATAAGCAAAAAGCCTTAGGTAAACAAATGTTGATGAACTGACGGTAATATATAATATATATATATATATATATATATATATATATATATCATGAAAAATCAACTTGACAGAATCGGAACAGAGCTGAATCAAAACAGCAGATCTTATACACACAAAGGATTGAGTATTCTTTCAGATAGGGCTTTATAATAAATAATTAAAATGAGCTTTTAATATTTTATTACAAACGTTTGTGCTAAAGGCAATGCATTCCGACAAACATTTATGTAGAGAGATTGCAGCTGTTCTATTTAACATCCTAAGCTGTGTTTGAAAGTGTTAAGATAGTTCCCCTTAGAATCAACATCCATCCATTTTTAACTTGCTAATTAGCTATGAGATAAAAGAAACCTAAAAAACAAATCAAATTATGAAGATTGAATGCTACCCCTCTTTGCCGGCCTCCAAATGACCTGCGTCGTCAGTGTGAAAATCCTTACTTAAAGATAGCTCCCCTTAGAATCAACATGTGTTCATTTTTAACTGTAAGTTAATGTATTTTTTTAACGATTTTTCGACTCCCATCTAATTCCTGTTCTTTATTTCATTATATATATATATATATATATATATATATATATATATATATATATATATATATATATATATGCATACTTTACTACCAGCTTGTAATTCCTTGCTTTTGAAAAACAATTTCAGTGCTAATTGGCTAAGAGCTAAAAAGTACTCCCCCCCCAAAAAAAAAAACAAATCAAATTATGAAGATTGAATGCTACCCTCCTGCTACCCTCTCTCTCTCTGCTTCCAAATGACCTGCGCCGACAGTGTGAAAATCTTTACTATTATATAACTCTCCTTAGAATCAACATGTGTCCATTTTTAACTGGAAGAGACATGGAAACTGGTAGAAACTCAGATTTATTTATTATATTTATTATTATTTTATCTCTTCTGCAAGGGCTCAGAAATACCTGGCATGATACCCAAGAGCTGGATTACTTACCTCCCGGAGATATGGACAGGGAGATCTGATCAGATCATCTTGTCTTAGTCGACAATCTTTCTAGAGCTGTAGACTTGAACAAAAATATCCGCTTTGCAAACCTAAAATTGTTTAAAGAGCTGATAGGCTCTGCCTACTGCCCGGCTTTACACTCCTTCTTTGTCTATTAGCCAGGCGCAGGGGTACATTCACAGAGTTGCTCTAAAGATATCAAGTACTTAGCCTTGTTTTCTGACGATGACAATGAACACCATCTCATCCATCTTTATTTCTCTATCTGGACAACCTGGGGACAATTTCTTGCCACTTACATTCACACGAATAGATTGAGGCACTCATGTTCTGACAGGTTAAGGGTATAGGTTTGACATTGTCTAGCTACTGTGTCTGACTGGTAGTACAGGAGCTCTAACTCTCAGGTAGCACGAAGAGTGGCTGCTCTATCAACAGTTGTATAATATCGGGGTTACTGTAGTACCATGTCGTGCATGGAAAGGGACCCTGCACTTATCTCCGGTGGGCTTTCCCAGAGTCCACAACCACATAGATGAAAACTCGACTAATAGTCTACTTGTGTGAGCTTACTAGCATCCAACAAACACCCACTTTTCCTAACCCACTATATCTAAAGACTAAAAGGAATACATTCAACCAAACGCCTATCTAAAAACAACCAATTCGCCTCCTCCCTTGAGGCTTGCATTCACAAATATCCAAGAGCTTAGAACCAACATCGATAATGTAGAATCTTTTCTCCTAGAACACTCCCCCGGATATTCTAGCACTAAGTGAAACTAACATTCACTTGTAAAGACTCTGACAAACATATGCATGGACACAGGGTTTTTATTCGAATCAGATGATCAAGTCTACATGTGCTTTAGATTAACTTTACAACACAGCATTAGTTATATTTCATCTACTGTTCTCCTTCGACCCAGGACTATACCTTTCTCGACTTTATCTCTGATAGTATAGATGAAGCACTTTCATTAGGTCTGAGCGCCCAAATACATATATTTGTGGATGGTGGACATTAAAGTCCACTATCATTATTGGCTTGGATTCTTGAGGAAACGGACATAGCTGGTATCAGCATACATAGTTTCTGTATTTCACACTCCCTTTCACAGACTGTCACTTTCCCAACCTGCCACTCTAACCGTGAGGACCAGCAAGTATCACTTATTTACCTATTCTGGTGTGACGGATGCCCATATCCCACTCAGGAAAGCTGATCACCGTATGATAATGGTTGGTATCACCCTAAAATATCGACCCCAAACCCGACAGCCGTTACGCAAAATGACAAGATATTACAACCAGGCTGATTGAAAATCCATCAGAGATCACATCAGAGACGCCTCATGAAGTAATATTTTTTTCTCTCCCTGCTGACCAGTGCGCCAATGAGGGTACTGAATGGATTAAAGTAGGCATAGAAGCACATATCCCCACGCAGAAATTCCCCACTCTACTCAATGGTCCATTTCGACCTGTGCAGCTGTTATTGTTCGCAGGCAGCAAGCATTCCAACGATTCAACCGCCATTAGTCAGATACAAATAGGCAGACATTCATAGCATCTAGATATTGTAAGAGTGTAATAGCTGCTGAAAAGGCTAGGTATACCGAGATGAACAGAAAATGCATTGAGTCACAGAAATTAGGAACTTGCGATTTCTAGAAAATTTGTAATAGTGTGATGAATAATGGGCAATCAACAATTCCCCTGCTATTTAACCACCATGATGTCGTTTACACGGCAAATAATAAGGCTGAACTACTTGCCCAGCAGTTAGCCTTGAACTCCACCTTGGACTCCACAAACCACTTCCTCTAAAATTTCCCATTGCAGAGAGAAGACTCACTTGATGATATGATCATCACTCTTTCTTATGTCCAAGATATCATAAACAAAATTCGACACCTCCAAAACATGTGGGCCTGATCTTATCAATAGAAAAATGCTGTGCTGAACTGGCCCCTGTCCTCCAAGCTTAATAACAAATGCCTTACCGAATCTTTTTCCTGATAGCTGGAAAATTGCCTCTGTGGTACCAGAGTTAAAAAGTTTACTCCCACTGTTCGCTAAAACCTTTAAGTCACTAATCAATCTAGCGTTAGTCCACCACCTAGTTAATGCTAAACTTCTTTTTGACCATCTGTATGAATTTAGGCAAGCCCGTTCTACTATAGATATCCTAACAGTCATCTCTGAACTCATATACCATACAGTGGACAAAACGGGTGAAAACGTTTGATATATCAAAAGCCTTAGACAAGGTCTGACATGAAGGACTTCTCATAAAAATTATTTGATATAATAAGATCTTTCCTAACCAAAAAAAAGATCCAGGTTTTCCTTGATGGCCGTTCATCTAAACAACATGACATTAATGCGGATGTACACCAGGCGTCTATCCTTGAACCTTTATTATTACTGATCTTTATAACCGACCCCCCTGATGCAATTGTGTCCGAGATGGGTCTATTTGCCTATGACACCATGCTCAATTCTCGCCATGTGGGTAAAACGACTGTGCACAATTTAACATAATAGCTGATTTTTTAGAAAATAACCTCCCATCTGTAGTTGAATGGGACATAAATGAATGGTAACATTTAATGCTACTAAGACAAAGATCATTTCCTTTAACAATTATAAGAACCCTTTTCAACCACCAATTGTCATGGCTGATAGAACCCTACCCGAGAGTCCAACATTCAAGCTCTTCATCCTAATATTCACATGTAACATGAATTGGAACAAATACATATAAGATACTGCCAAGGCTGCTGCAGGGAAAGTGGGCTCCCTCTATCGGGCTAGAAAACTTCTCACATCTGTCAGTATCCTATGTTGCTACAAAGCCGCCATTCGCCCATGCATGGAGTATTCGTGCCATATCTGGGCTGGTGCATCAGCCTGTCTAGTCTCCCTTTCTTCGACAGAGATTCAAAAAAGAATCTCTAATCTAATAGGTCTCACACTGTCTACCAGGCTCTAGCCCCTGCCTCATAGCTGCAATGTTACATCCCTGTGCTTGTTTTACAAGTACTTCAATAATGAACTTGCTGCTCTGGTGCCCTTTCAATCCCGGCAATCGGCTACCTCCCACCCCTTCATTGTTTAGGTCCCCAGATGCCGGAGGGCTTTCTACTTAAATAGCTTCCTTCCTGGAACTGCTAGCCTTTGGAATTTCCTCCCTGCCCCCTGTTTCCCTGACGGTTCCAACATGCATAAGTTTAAATGTAATGTGAACAAACATCTTGCTGGACAACTCTTCATTAAGGATGCCCCTATGAATATGGCTCCAAATTTACATCAGCCTCTTACGTCTGAGTGTAAATTAAAGAAAAAAAAAGTCACTTTTAATTATTTATTAATGTTATATACGTATTTATTTCATGCATTTACACATATACCATTATAAGCTGATATAATATAAAGTGCATAGATTTTTAGTATTTACTTCAACAGTGCTCAGTGCATGAGTAGAGCTTATTAGTATTATGAAAAAATATTTATAGCAATTAAGCAACACAGAGGCGTCTGTTTCATCCTCACAGGTAATCATCCACAGCCTAATGATTCCCTGTGAGATGCAGCATAGATGCCTCTGTGTATTTTCATACTACTATATATATATATATATATATATATATATATATATTAGTTGCTGGCTTTAAGTGTGAAGATGCTGGGATGGACACACACGAGTCACATGTAAACATTTCTTCACCTCATTGACTATACTTTTTTCTGCTGCTGCCAACACCCACATATACCTCTCAATACACTGAGGAAGGCCGAAGGAACGGTCGAAAGTTTTGTTCTTTTAGAAAAAAGATTTTATTTAAAGGACATTTTGTATTCCTATACGTTAACAAATGAGCAATAAATGGAGAAAAGATATAAACATTTTTATATTTTTTATATATATATATATATATATATATATATATATATATATATATATACATGTGTGTGTGTGTGAAAGTTATGAGTAAAATATTGCATTCTCTCCAGTAGATGTCTATTAGAGTTGGGCGGTTTTTAAATTTTGGTTTCGGTATCGGTTTCGGTTTTTTCCCTTAAAACCTCAGTGTACGGTTCGGTTTTTCGGGGTTTTTAAAAAAAAAATTTTTACTATGGAAGCTATTCATTCTCTTGTGTGATGATTAGTTATTATTCAACGTTTAGTTGAATTATGCCACTGTTTCGATAATTTTGTGACTGAATCATTCTCCATGATATGAATCATATAAGTTTTAAGGTGTTGACTGTTGTTATCAAAGTTCTGATACCTTTTCAACAGTTAACTCGTTAAAACAGTGACCAAAGATTCATGAAAGATTTCTGAAGAATAAAACTGAGTTTGAATATACATTCTATCTAATTCTTTAACCCATCAGAAGCTAAAATATAACTCAGAATTGCAAGAAATTAAAAAACGAAAATTTATTTAAACAAACAAAATAATTTTACAAATAAAATTAAGCAAAAATGATGATGAAAATGAAATATTGTCAAAATTATTTGACAGATAAAAATTTTAATTTTTTAATAGGTGAAAATGTTTTTACTCATTTTCTTAGGTTGTGATTGAGAAAAACTAGTTTCTCAGCATGGTTAGGTTTCAGCCTACATCTCCGGTCACTAATGACAAGTCCAGCCTTACTAAATATCCGTTCACTCGCTACAGAGGTAGCTGGAATACTCAAAAGTTCTCTTGCCAGAATACAAAGATTCGGGTAGAGCCTCCCATTTTTCTTCCACCAGACAAAAGGACAGGTTGATGGGTCGATGGCTTTTCCATACAGAAATCGATCTACCTCGTTTTTAATCCGAGATATTTTTTTACCGCTGGTATCAATTTCTTTTGTTCTTGCCTGACCTTTCTTTCGGAGAAAACCCCAAAAGTCTTTTTACCCTTTTGGTTCACTACTTTGCTGTACTTCTGCTGGAATGTTTTCGTCCGTGTCATCGGATAGAGTCGAAAAATAAACACACCATATACTTCTCAAATTGCCGGTGTTGACTGTTGGGATGTCTGTCATTTTGTGTGCTCGAAGTTCTGTCAACTGGTGCGTGTTGGGGTTAATATTTGTTTTTAAGACAGGGTAATAAAACTTTATAGACATGCGTAAAAGACTAGTAGTACACCTGAAAACCGCGCCAAGGGAAAAGGAAAGATGGTTAAAAAAAAGTAGAGATTATTAATTCACCTAAAGTCATTTTTTAAGCTTTAAGGTAATTTTAGTCATAGTATTCATGACTTGGATTAAAGTTTAATAATTAAATTTTCGAATAAATTGTCAACTCTAAATAAATACCATATTAACGATTTAGTAAAATATAAATCGTTGCATAGTCTACTTTTCGAATAACCCATTTTTGGGAGAGAAAACGGTATAGTTGAGAGATAGTTCTCTAGAAATGACAATTTATGTATGAAGTGGCTTTTCAAAAGTAAACAATGAAATGTCTAATGTTTAAAATAATTTAAAAAATCCGAATAAAGTGATACTAGCATTGGCAACTACTTTTTTTCTTTTTAAATGTTTATACTCGCTCGCTACTTTTCGTTTATTTACTTTTACAACAAGTATTTTTTTAAATTTCATTTTAGTAACTTATTTTTTTAGATAACTCTGAAACAAACATAAATAATTATTTTACAATTTTGAGTTTAATCAAATAGATTTTCGACATCATACGGAACGCGTTTGATTTTTTCTTTTTCATTTGAAAATAGTTTATGCTAAAAATACGATGTCATGTTGTCTGTCGTATTTCTCTTTTTTTTCATTTGAAAATTCAAAATGTTAATGATAAACAAACTGTAAACAAAGATTTCTTCCTACAAGTCAATTAAATGTTTTTATCATATATTTGTTCAATCTGTCCTCTTACTAATATAACATTTTTTGGTAATATTCAATTTTATTCAAATCGAAAAATCTGTGTTTCCTTGTATATGGTAGCTTACTGTAGTAAAAACACAATACCGAACGGTTACGGTTTTAAAAAAAAAAACCGATTCTGTATTCGGTATGGAGACGAAACCGAAAAACCGCGGTTTTTCGGTAAAACCGCCCATCTCTAATGTCTATATTGAATTGTTTGCTATAAGTAGTATGTCAGTCATCTGAACAGATGACTGGTAAGTGAGGTCAGTAGTGCCTGGTAGCATTCAATGATTATGAAAAATCGCTTGGGTATAAAAAATGGAAATTTGGGCAGTTGAGACAGAAAGCCGTTACATACACCCTGACCCAACCTATGTATTGTGGTGCCGATGCATTCTCTGTCAGATTCAGTTAATTTCTTCATTAAAGTCCTCATTCTATATTATGAAGTTACTGTGTGTGTGTGTCTCTCTCTCTCTCTTTGTATAATGTAAAGGTTTATTTATAACATCATGCAGAAATGTTAGAAAACCAGTGTACAAACTCAGCGTTGGTGAGGAACACCTATTTAAATTTAAGAAGTTTCTGGCAATTTTTATTGCATATTTCTTTCACGGTACTCTTCACTTCATCATAGTTTGGAAATTTTATCCCATGTAGAGATTCTTTGTTGGAGCCAAACAAGTGGAGATGACATAGATGCCAGATCCGGATTGTGAGTAGAATATGGAAGCTGTTCCCAATCAAACTGACTGATGGTTTCTGCTCTTTTTTTAGTGTTTTTACTAAAACATACTTTTCCGTGCACATCACACATTATTTTGTAAGAATCTCTTGGAGAGAACTTGAGTGCTTACTAGACACTGTCCTCGACTGTCTAAGGTCTCTCTGTACAAGGTTTTCTCAGGAGAAACCGACATAAGGATACTTCTCCCCACAAGTAAACCCTGACTAAATATTCCAAATAACCTACTATTCAAAATAACATAGTATTCGTAACCCAAATATGATCTCCTTGCTACGGCTACCACATACGAGCTTATACGAGAAATGGTGCACCTTCTCCAAATGATGTTACCTCAAGTAACAGCACTAAGCTGGATACTCAACCAGACTAGATGGATTCTTGTCCTGGAATCCGGTAAGACCAAGAGCCCACAAAAAAATATACTATAACATAAGTAACTGGTCAATCTGAGATAGGAAAATTAATGTTCTTAACTTTTTACTTACAGTTTAGTAACAATAATATTTAACACACTGTTAGTGTTTCTCATCTATATAATAAAATCAGTCGGATTCTCAATTTTTGTTATCGATACGTTCTTGTCTACAAAATCAATATTTCATTCTAAATAGCCATTTCTTCTTGTGGATCGTGGCACCATCTTCTTTAGAGAACAATAAAAAGTAATTCAATTAAATTTCTTTCAAAAAATATTTATTCCGCCTCAGAAGATTGTTAGAATGGAGGCATTTTTCAATAATGACATTAAACAATATACAACTGAAAATAACATCTTTAAACATGAATACATTTGTAACCTATACTTGTAACGGTTGCTACACGCTAAGGTGATAATACAGTTTCTTTTTGGAGACGAAACGATAATAAACGAATTGTTACTTTTTAGCGACTGATACAATATTCGAAAATAAGTAAATTATTTCTACTATTAATTTATTCATAACATGGTAAAACTATAAATATAAAATTGAAACTAAAATCTTTCAGTACTATGACAGTTGTGTGATACCGTTACCGTATGTTTTTCGACAAAAATAGAAGAAACTGATAAATTATTTTACTTAAGCTCATATTGCAAAGGCTGTTGAACCAAAACAATCTTTTTTACTTTACCTCCTTACGGTTTGGTCCTACAAAGAATAACATTTATTTTCATCAGCAAAACTTGACTAACAGTTTTTTAAAACTAATTACTTTTTTACTTCAGCTCATTACAATTTCGTATTTCTTAAATTCTTATATTTCCTTTTTCATGTCCCTGGGCAACGTCGGATAGCCCTGCTAATATCCTATATATTAATTTCAGTGATATGCAGAGTTCGTTTTCCATATTTATTATGTTAAGATTTAAGACTAAAAGAAAGAAAAAGGTTGCATGGGCCACGGCTTATCGTCGGCCTCTAATTAATTCTATGGATAATATGGCACTTGCTTTACCATTATATCTTTCATACACAGGTTGTTCGCTTGTGCATCTTGGATGGATACGTCTTCTTCAATACATCAAAAAGAATTTCCAAGAGTTGGCAATAAAAAAAACTTCCATTCATTTTCAAGGTAAGTGATTTTTTTTATTGTGGTTGATATTATTAGTTGATTATTTATGACATGGTTTTGAATCCTTTTTCAAACTCTGTGTTTATAATTTTTTTTGCTGGCACAAACAAATAATGTAAGTTATTTCCTATTATAAAGTTGTTTATTAATCTTATAGCAAAAGAAAAAAAACTAAGGAATAAACATTTCATACTTTTTGTTCTTCTACAAAACACGTAACATTTGAAAAAGGTATATTCAGCACAGCTTAATGAAGCGTCTGTCTTGCTCACTAGACCAACAGTTTCCATTGGAGCCCTCATTCAACATACGTCTCTCTCTCTCTGAGACGTTTCGTGTCAAAATCATAACTTTTATCAAGAATAGTTCCCGAACCAAAGGGAGATAATTCCATGCACAAAAACTATTTGAATTATTCAAACAATTACAGTGTTTATTTTTTCTGTTTTGTTTATGCTAAGAGCAGATACGTTTTGGAATGGGTTTATGCTTAAACACATAATCTTGTTTTTAGAATTGAAAGAGGATAATCTTTAAGTTCAGATTTAATGAAAGCTGGCAAAGATGAACTCTTGAATGAAATATTAATGCTTCCAAAGTAGCAGCAATTCTTACAGCAAATCCCTTTATGTGGTGCACAGTTGGCATAATGGATATCATCACAGATTATGAAATATGCAGAGTTCAAATCCTATCAGATCTATGATGTTTAAATACACACTAATGCTATTAAGAACGTTATGAAGGAACATCCCGTCAGCTCTGGGTAAAATAACGACTAATGTTCAATTAATCATGTACACTGAATCGTTTATAATACATAGTGATTCAGTATTTAATAACTCAGAAAAGTTGATATCCAGGCTGCGGAGTCGGAGGGAATCAGAGGTTTTGGAACGAATTGGAGTAGGAGTCAAATTTTTTGGTCTCCAAAGAACCAACAGTCAGTTTGAATATTTGAAAACTTTAAAATAAGGAGTTAGTCAGATTTAGTATCTTCCGACTGCAACCCTGGTTAATATGCTGTAAAACAAACCAAAGCAATCAATGAATTATTTACAATGGTTATTCATTGCTTTCTTTGGTTTGTTTTACAGCATATTAACCAGTGTTACAGTCTGTTTTTTTGGCATGTCAACATTTTTGTGGGTTATTTAACAGTTCATTAATTTATTAGAGTTGTCTGTTTTACAGCATATGAAACTTTTAAAAATATTTAATGGCAAAATATATCTGTTGTAAACAATTCATTAATTTGTTTTGTTTGTCTTTTTATGTCATATCAACCCTTTTTGTTGGTTATTTAATTTTAAAACAATGATTAATTGAACACAAGTTGCCATTTTATCCATAGTCAGTGGTGGTGGGAATTATTGATTCATAGTTTACTCATAAGTATTAGTGTATAATTCGCTCACACTAGCCAATTTCATCGCATACAATGGTACCCATTCACGCACACTAGTTTTATGGAGAAGGTTGTGATTATGTAGCAGCAGCAGCTACAAGCGGCAACAACCGTAGCAGCAGCGGTAACAAGTTGTGATTAGCGATATTTTGAATATGAGCTTGATTTCTAAGCTGGACTTTGGTTGGTGCAAACATTTAACTTCGTTTCTTGTTTGCCCAATCAGGAGCCATCTAGCATGAGAGCTGAGTATCTTACCAGAGCTTATGAAAGACGGCGCTTGACACATTCTTTTTCTTTTCGACCACGAGACGGTACAGATATCTGACTCATATATGGCGCTTCTTTCAAGCGCCAAACTTCTCTCTTAGGACACAAACTAACACCGTGGGTTCGACAAGAAGTCCCAAGGATCCAACATAGCTACAGCCGTACACGCATAGACATAACAATGTAACACACACACACACACACCTACATACACACAGGAACACAGCCTGACTTTAACACGTGCATATGTACGGACATTCTCATAATATGAACTCTTCTCTACAAACGAGACATTTATTCACATGAACCCTCTAACCTTTTTCCTTGGCTAGACTGCTAGACATATTATCCTCTACTACTCCCTTTTCTGTCTCCTGCCTTTATCCACTGGATTCCCGAGCACTGCCTATCTTCACTCGAATATAAACTGCTTTCATCAGCCTTTCCCTTATATGTCAACGAAGATGGCCAATAAAGTTGTTTTAAATGTTAGAATGAGACTCTATCTTTCTATTCTACAATTATAAGTATTAATATACAGATGAAAAAATACGAAGATAGAACGTAAGAAAATTAATAGAAATAAAAATTAAAAAAATTAAAAATATTTAATTTAGAACGTCATTTAACAGCTACAGAAATTCAAAAACTTCCCTCACCTTGGAAAATCTTTAGTTTGCCAAATGAAATTAAAAAACCTCAAACCAAAAAATAACTTTCTAAATTAAAAAACAGAAAATGAAAATAATAAAATGGACAAATATTTCACACCTTCAAACTCCTTTTTCTTGAAATCTGAAATCTGTAAAAAAAAAAAAAATAATGAATCATCTCTCTCCACATATCGCGATTTATTTACACGAGGTATGGTGTGCTTTACATGGATAAATGCTCCTAAATAATTTGACTGCATAATAACTAATTATCCCAATTCTAATTTGCAAGAATAATTAATTCTGACTCACCCCAAAAAATCTCCACTTGGAGAAAAATGTTTACGTCTTCTATGGAATTGTACGTTGTTTTAATTTATTTACATTTTTTCTTCCTCCATTTCATTGTCATTGATTAAATTAACGAAAACGAAAAGACATTCTCGAGACACGTTTCCAACATTAATTTATTCTTTATCTTACTAGCAGGTCTACGATGCATTATATAAAAAATAATAACATTGATGAATAAAACATGATTTAAGTATTAATATTAGAAAACTTTGTGGAAGGAATATGAAGAATTCCTCAGGCTAGTTCAAGATAAATTCTTTGCAATTTAATTTACTTTTTAAATATTTAAATAAATATAATTCACATGAATTATATTAAAAATAGAAACATACTCGACTCAGGACAAATATAATATATAATATATATATAGCATTTTAAGCTGCACATTTTCATACTTTAAAGATATATAAAAGATATATGTGCATTATCTCCATCTCGTAAGAAACATAATTTATTTTTGACAGCTAAATAACTAAACGTTATTTATTTTGTAGGAAATCTTAATTTTTGGAGGGTAGGGTGTGTTTCGGGGAACCCAAAATAAAGTGTGCAAAAGAAAAGTGATGTGCCTACATTACTCAACGTATCCCATAATTCATAATGATCGGTTCATTAGTTTAAGCGAATCCTATACATAATAGAGGGTTAGATTCCATGCATTTATTAATTTCTGAGAAAATAATTTCTTGACAGACCTTTTTGTTAACACTTAGACGGCCCATATATAGAGTTATATATCCTGTTTTTATAATGAGTGTTACTCACCAGAAAAAAAGGTAAAAGAATTACAATTTCAAAAAATTAAATTAATTTTATTTTGAATGAATAATACGGAATTATTTCGTATTTTTTAAACACTTACCTTTTCTTTTTCGTCTTTATTTCCTTTTTCTATTTTTCTATTGACATCTATTGAGCTTTAATTTTGTAAGTCTGACTATTAATAATAAATATATACATATATGATCTGAATGTATGTATAGGTTTATAGTGAATTAGTATATAAAAATATCCTAAAGGTAAACTTGTGAATTTTTCAATAAAAGCACTAGTGTTTTTGTGATCATTGACAGTAAAATATTAAAGAATATGAATACTCCTTTGCTTAATAAAGGAGTACAAATAAATGCATAATTGTTATACTAATACTCAAAACAAATTAATACGTAGTTTTGTTTGAAATTAATAAATATTCTAGCTTATACATTTAGGATAATGTAATTGATTTTTGTGATTTTATGCTCTTTGCTATTTTTTGTTTTTTTTATAAGATTTTGGCTAAAATATTTAAAAATATTGAATTCTTTAACTGAATTAGGCACTTATATTGTTTTATATATATATATATATATATATATATATATAAATATCTAATTTTAATTATTAAGAAAATTAGAAATTTACCATTGTATACTTATTAAGAGAAGTAACTCTTAATAAAGATTTTGAGGATTGCTCCTCTTGATTTTGTTTTTTAGATTTAACTGCATTTTAACTTAGAAATACCGAATGTTTTTCGTACTTTTTAAAACTCGTTTTCTTCTTTCTTCTTTGCTTCGATCTTTCTATTTTTAATTTATATATTTATTGAAGTTTTTCTGATTCTCATTTTACGATTTTTCCTTTTTTAATTACCTTTATTCCTAATGGCTTTTTACGGCCTGATGTTTAATTAAAATATATGTCCCTTTTGTTAGTTTTATTAGTATTAAATATTGCGACAAGAGTTGTTCTTGGTTTGAACCTACATTTATGAATGCTTTAACAATGTGTTTTTTTTTGTTTTTTGTGTTTATGAACACGATTTGTAAAAACTTTACTTCTGAAGAAGCGCACTTATGAAAAATCCAGGATATATATATATCTATATTATGTGCCGACGCAACGGTTCGTCAAGTATTTGGATTTTTGAAAGGCAAAGAAAGACATAGTTAAGAAAATATGTTTATTTCGTTTTCTTAGAAAAGGTTAAAGGCATTTTCACGCAAATCATAATTCATATCTTCTCCTTCTGTGTCAGTATCACTGGAGACAAATTATTCATGGAATTCTTATGCCGTGACCACCGTTTGTGTTTTGTTTTTCACGCTCATCTTTTTCTCTGTTACGACTATACTTTTCCAATCCAAATAATGACTGCTCCCTTCTTTCTTTCTACATACTAACATACATACTTCATTATTAATACTTATACATATTGACTTCTTTCTTTTTACATTCATTTCACATTTATAACATGATTTATGTAACAACAACAAAAAAAATAACATTGCCGGGGCACTCAAGAGAAATGTAGCTAATTCAGATTACTTATTTAGAACTCGGATTTTATTCGAGTATAGCAGATTACGTTTACTTCCGATCACTTCACAATCGCCTTCCTGAAAAATGACAAATGTCCACTAAGACTTTAGACGTCTGTTTCGGTAAGCTTTTCGATTAGGTATTCGTTAGTTATTACTTTTTTTACTGTTATTTATCATTTTAGTATTATAGTGTATTGTTAGTGCTATTATTATTTTTTTAGTAGTAGTTGTAACGTTGCCATCCGGAGACACTATTGATAACAGGGTTTTTTTTATTGTGGAGGCGGCCAGTCCCCCCCAAATAAATCTATTTTATTTGCTTGAAAAAAAAATTTATTTTAAAATACTGGCGGGGAGAGGGTAGAGTAGCTTCTATTTACAACTATAGCATAGCGAACCTAGTTCCGGCTACAAACTTATAAAATACTTTTTAAATTAGTAGATAAAAACGATTTATCTAACAATTATTTTTATCTTCATATAAAAAACATGGTTTAATTCTGTTTTAATTGCTTAAATTAATTAAGGTGAAATAAATTCTGCTCTGATTTTTTTCAGAATTTATACTCTAATATTTATTTTTATTTAAATTAAATCAATATTTTAATTTTTCCCCGGGCAACGCTGGAACACAGGCCTTGCTAGTATATGTATATTGTAACATATTTTTTTAATTTGCAAAGATGTTTGCTCATATAAAGTTTACAGATATAATTTCTTTGACAAAACCTTGCTACAAAGATACTGAATTAATATATTTTCTTGGTTTAAATGTTCTATTTTTTTAGTGTTAGGTAAACACACACACAGACAGACAAATACCCTGTGGTGTGATTTATAAGTATTAAGAGGGAAGCATTAATTGGTTCGGTGGCGGTTTTCTGTTTCAACTGTGGGGAGCGGAGGGGGTATCAGCTACTCTTCAACAAAAATTTGATATCAGATCTGCAAAAAAAACTCGCAACATATAAAGGAGGAAAGTTGTCAGTGGCATCTGTGCAATATCGTGCAAATGCGTTATAAAACCAGGAGGTTTTGTGCAAAATCCCTGCAACTTCTAAAAAGCACCAGAGATAGTTTCTGGGTCTCTGTTGTCAATTCATGGAGTATGAATCCTAGAATTGATTTTCGTCCATCTCAAGCACTTTTGATCCTCGCGATAATTTCCAGGAGTTGATTTGTTTTTGTTTTCTGCTATATTGTTGTTGTTAAGGCGTTTTATTATTTTCCTCGGTAGTTTTAGGAGAGAAAATTTTTTTAAAGTGAAATAAACCTGTTATTTATTTATGTATTTGCATATTTATTTGCTGTTTGTGTCACAAACAGCTTACACCACACTTGCTGTTATGTAAGATTTTAAGAAAAAATAAATAGTAAGTCACATTTCGATTTCAATTTATTATTTTTGTTCCTTCAAGCTTACATCCTACCCGGAACTTTGCATTGCACTCAGCCTTTTAAAAACATACTACTATATCAAGGGAGGCGCGAGAGCGTTCTGTCCCTTAATAGACTTCACAAATGGCCTATGCTGGAAATCTCATTTCTTTGATCAAGCATAACTCATAAACCAATAAACCAAATTAGTTACAACTTTGCACAAATTTTTTATTTGATAGGTTCTATAAGTGTGTAGAATTTCAGCATCATTAGTCAAGGCAACCCAGAGATCCAGAAAGTTCAATCATGAAATCATGTTATCTGTGCGTACGTACGTACTATGTGCCACCCTGTATCTCATCAACTATTTGATGGGTTCAGCTGGTTTTTGGCAGAGATAGAGGTTCAAGGGTCTAGTTGATGGTATTTTAATTTCAGTTTACCATATACCTTAGTTTTCCAGAAAATTCCAAAAAATCCTAAAAAAATTACTAATCTACATACAGTTTATTGTGTATCTCATCAACTGTTTGATGGATTCAGCTAATTTTTGGCCGAGATAGAGGCTCTGGGGTCTAGTTGATGGCTTTCTAATTTCAGTTCACCAATATACCGTAGTTTCTCAGAAATTTTCAACAAACCTTAAAAAATGACTAGTCTACATACACTTTCTTCTATATCTCATCAGCTATTTGATTAATTCAGCTGTGTTATGGCACAGATAGAGGTTGTATTTTGTTTTCCTTTGTACACTGAATATTTTATTGTTTACTATTGTGAATAACTTTATTATATTTCTCCCTGCTCTAAAAATGTTTGATTGATTTATTTATTTCATTCAAATTAAATATTTTTGCATTGTGTCCTTGTCAATTTTCAAACACACTGACTGTAAAATGATTGAATCACCATTTATTGTTTGCAATGAATACATGGTAAAGTTTGAAAAAATTTGTTCCAGTTTGAATTGTATCATGAGTAAATATACACTCATCATAATATTTAAAAACATATTTACCTGTGAATATTGGAATAAACATTGATTAGTCAAACTACACACTATATCAGTTATGAGAAGGCATTGTATTGAGGCATTAGCCCTTACAAAAGTAGTGACATTCCATGAAAAATGCCAGTATACTGAAATCATATGCCCTTAATAGGGTTAAGATGAAAATTCATATACACTAAATGTACAAAAGCAAGGAAATTCCCAAATTTTTACACTTTTATTGTCATTAAGGGTATGCCAGCACAACAGGGTTATGTATTTTACTGGTAGGAATTTTTCTTCAGCGCACCTCACACACTTCATCCACTCATGCATAGACATTTATACTGTAGTGATGTGATAATGAAATGGTTTGGTTGATATGTAGTCATACTCTTAATGACAATAAAAGTGTAAAAATTTGGGAATTTCCTTGCTTTTGTACATTTAGTGTATATGAATTTTCATCTTAACCCTATTAAGGGCATATGATTTCAGTATACTGGCATTTATCATGGAATATATATATATATATATATATATATATATATATATATATATTATATATGTTTGTGTGTATATATGTTTGTATATATTTGTGTATCTTTATGTATGTGTGTATATAACCATATATGTATGCATATCTATATACATCTTCTTATAGATATATATATATATATATTTACTATATATATATTGATATTTGTGTATATGTATATGTAATAATGAATATTTCAGCTATTGTCTAGGATATTTAGACAATCACAGATATGAGATACAACCATTAATCTATGTCCGGTCATTTATATATACTATATTCTTATTGTATGTAAATCCTTCTGCGCAGGTGAACATTTGCATGCACAGAGGTGTCAGCTAACGGCAGGGTAAGTGTTTGAACTTGGAAAACATTTCTTAAATGATGTCAGGTTAGCATTATCAGCACAAGGAATGTTATAACCTGGTGTCATTTAATAAAGTTTTTATGAGTTCAATCCCTTTCCAAGGCAGTAGAAATTTGATGTATTGGACGAGTAAAGCTGCACATCCTGTGGCTCATAAAAGATATTTAATAGCAACATGCAAGGATGACGACCGGGCGGAATCTAAACAGCATCCGGCAGTAAAACTTATGCACCATAAATTCCTTCAGTTTAGGACGTGTCAGTTAAAGGAAACTACTTGGAAATGATGGAAACACACAATCACAGGCATATATATATGTATGGTTTATGCATACGTTTATATGTTTATATTTATGGTTTATGCATATATGTTTATATATATATGGTTTATGCATATATGTTTATATATATATATATGGTTTATGCATATATGTTTATATATATATATGGTTTATGCATATATGTTTATATATATAGCTATATATATATATAGCTTATGCATATGTTTATATATATATATATATGGTTTATGCATATGTAATATATATGCACATATGTATACACTCTACATGCACATATATATAGATGTGTGTATATGTCTCTCTCTCTCTATATATATATATATAAGGTGTCCTGGGTATGACCTTACACTGCATCTGTTTAGGAGGGCCCAGCTCAAACACAGCCGGTGCTCTGGGGATTACCTCACAATGAAGCTACCCCTCAGTCACCACTGCTCCCAGGTCCACTCTGACTCTGAGTGGTAGCACCTGTTTTAGGTCCCACCTATGAGTTAAATATGCCTTTCCATCTTCGCTGACTTGTAGAGTATGCCTTTTTAGGCAAAGGCTAGGAAACGGAAAACTATGAAATCAAACCATACAAGACCCCAATGGTGGAGCTACTCAGCGTCGGCGGAAGAGGGCAACACCTGTCGGGCAGGCGATAAAGCGGGGCTTGATCGATCAAGAACCAGGCAGCCCGACGGAAGACCACTTCTCACATCATGTTTGTCTTCAGTTTCAACTTTCTTCTGCTTGTTGCTGGAATTCAACAGTTGTAACTGAGAGAGGGATCTAGCTGTTGTACAAAGCTAGATCTCTTGATTTTCAATATTAGTACAGACACTTCTTCAGACAATGACACTTTTCTGAATGAAGGAGTGGCACTCGTCCAACAAGACGTTGCGGTCATCATCATATATATATATATATATATGCTCATATACATATATTTAGAAGTATGTACTCATATGCATATGTATATATGCATATTCATAAATATATATAAATAATAATATGTATATGTCAAAATACCATTAAGGTACCGTAAAAAATTAAGAATCCATTCAAGTTTAAAATCCTTCAGTGACTTCTTGGCCACCTTGTACATGTGTGTGAATGTTTATCTATGTATATATACATGTACATGCATATATATACGCAAATATATGTATATACATGTATATCTGTGTGTGAATATGTATGTACGTGTATATATGTGTGTGCGTGTGCATATGTACATGTATGTGTTCGCTTATATAGATATATGCATGTATATGTGTTTGCTTGTATAGGTACTTATATATATGTGTGTTTGCATGTATATGTATTATATATGGGTATGTGCATATATATATATATATATATATGTGTATAAACTGTATCCCACTTTATTTTAGGGCACATTTTTGTTGATATTTGTAATATTGTACAAAAGTGAAACTGTACTTGCAGGTGTATACGAATGTCACTGAAACGATGATGAACAGTTACAGAAAAGACACAGCCGTATTCAGGTCGTTTAGAAATCTTGTCTCTGGGTAAATTAGCGAACACGTTTTGTTGGCAAATGATAACATTGACATGATATGTGCAAGAACTTCATAATAAAACCAAGACAAGATAAAGGAATAAGAAAAAGTGTATCCGTTGGAGTCTATTGTCTGCATTGCATTTGACTTCAGCAAAATGCTGGTGTTGTATTTTGACTGTCATCATAAAAAATGAACTTGTTAAACTTTATTGAGTGCCAGCAGGTATTTAACTCCTCAACAATTCCTACTTGAGAAGGAGAATTTTTCAGCAATTCTCACATAGACGGAAGTTTTTATGGTTTTTATGCATGACGATGTTCCATCACATTCCAGACTACAATTTCATATTGTGGAAGTTGGGGATTCAAGAGACAAATATGAGTTTGTTCTTCTGATCATAATCTTGAAGGCGAAAGTTTCTGAAGAAGGTGTGCAGTTTTCATCAAAACTAATGCTGCCCTATCGCAAAAGATCAAAACTGTTGTCGGTACTATAACATCTCAAATTTGTCGGAAAAATCTTCTGTGAACATAAAACGATTTGGTGTAATTTCCAAACCTGCAAGTTACATAGACAAATAAAGTACATCCTAAGCTAATTGTGCTTTTTACATTTTTTTTTTCATTCATTAATCATGTGCTTTATCCTTACAATAAAATCATAATATAACGATAATACTTTGTTTCATTACATTAAATTGACTTTTTTTACACTTGCAATAAAGCGTAACAGTTGAGAACACTACAAACAACATAGGGATTGCTCGTACTAGTCGAGGATACGTCCTTGACAATCAGTTCGACAGTGGTTTTGTTGCTGTCGGGTTGAGGTATGGTTCTGTTCAGTCCTAGCGGGTCCACCTTCCCAGGCTTTACCTTCTCTTTGAAAAGAATTAGTTTATTGCTAATCGTCCCAGGCGCCCCTACTGGTGAATGCCGACAAAACTGCACAGGTATTATTTGTAGGCCAGCGTGCACCTTTCCTAGTGCATTGATTTTTCAAAACCTCACCTGACCTTATGTCTAACCTCCTGGAAAGGAGGTAAATAAACACTTAAAAATACATCATTTAAAGTTGAATGTAGCTTATTAATTACGATTAAAATTTTCACTGCGATTGAAATTTTACCGGCTTAAAATATTTCAGTGTACAAAGTTTCACTTTTGTTAGATTAAAGTCTCAGATCACTTGACGATATGGTGATAAATCATTGGTTGTCACCTATATAAAAAGTGTGCCTCAGAAGTCCACAGCCTCTTTTCCCTTTTAGGGTTAATCCCTGACGTGACAGCATCTTCGTCCACTACCCTATTTTGTCCAGACCAATTCTGTGACATATGGTCAGTCTTCTCACCCAAACAGAGCATTTCTGTCAACATGACCCTACATCATTTTCATCATCATAGGTCTGTATTTATTCCTAATCATTATCATCATCATCATCATCATCATAGGTCTGTATTTATTCCTAATCATCATCATCATAGGTCTGTATTTATTCCTAATCATCATCGGTCTGTATTTATCCCTCTTCCTCTCAAGTCTATATATGTTTTCCTTGGCTTTCTCCTATGAATTGGACCTGCTACCTTAACTGTTATACATCTACTAACCAAAGAAAACCCATCAATTCTTTCAACATGGCCATACTAACGAAGTCACCTGTTCTACAAACACCTTTCTATACTGGCCTGATTTAATCTTACTTTGAGGTCATTAGATCAAATATTATCTTTAAGACTCACATTATACATCCATCATATAATTCTCATATCATTTGTCTTCGTGCAACACATGTCCTCAACCCTCACTGGCAGGGTTTCACTTCAATACATCATAACACTGCATTCACATGCCTGATAGACTCTTCCTCTGAGTCGATAGTGGTAACGCTCTGCTGTTAAGTAATGGCAAAAGTTCCCTGAAATTACCCCATTAACTCCTAACTCTTGCAACCACGCCAGCACCTTCTCCATCCGGTAATCCAATGGTATCACCAAGGCAACAAAATTACACATCTTATTAAACCAACCATTTCATACATCCATATATTAGAAAGATTAACATTTCGTTTTATTACTTGTAATCACAAATAAATCCTGTTATCTTTTATAAGTAAGGTCTTTAGTTGTTTTTTGTTTATCTCTTTTTTGTATACGAACAAGTTAGGAACTAATAATTCTTAAAAAATCATAGAACTGGAACATAAATCAAAATTGTTAAGCAACTGTAAAAAAATATGATGAACAATTTATGAGTTTATAACATTAAAAATAAAAAAAACTAACGTAAAAGAAAAGCTGATTGTTTTTTATTCATTTTATTTCATACATTTCAACAAATAAACACTAACAGAAATGAAGTCTTTGATATGTTTCCAACTTTGTAGTTTTATAGACTAGTTTGGTGTAAAGAGCTGTCAAGGGAAATATATTACTCCATGTTTATTTTATATTTAATCAAATTTTCTGTGTATGTTTGTTTGCTGGAGTTTGTGTGTGTGTGTGAGTAATAGAGGAAGGGGGAGAGTTCACACATTTTCAAAAAATAGCAGATTTGATTTTTAAGATTTTATTCAAAGTATATAAAAGTATATAAAATCATATTAAAATATGGACATTTACAGTAAATGTTAATATAATCATCATAAATCCCAGAGAAGGAAATATGTGACTCTGTTGTCTTATTAAGCGTTTTTTTTTTTTCTCGATATTGAGGATTTCTACAGACATTCCAATACCTACCGGTTAGCGTCATTGTCAGCACCAGTCGTGATTCCCGCTAAAATTGAAATCCAGTTTAGGCCCACGTCTACGTATCGCCTACTCTTTCATTCTCATTCGTTTGTTACTTTCTGTCTTGCTTCTAAGAAAATTCCTAGAACAAGCACTAAGCGTCATGCTGTAACACTGGATGATAAAACGTCATGAAAAAGGTGAAAACGTATAACGATTGTTCGATCATTTGGAATGTATCGGACAACTGTATCGGCGATAAGGATAAGATGTTAGCACATATCAAATCTTATGTGACAGGGATGATAAATACTGTTATCACTAAGGAAAGAGGAAAATCTTTGAAGAGATGGAACAACTTCTTTCCTTTTGGATTGATAGCTTGAGTCATTAGCGTGCTGCCATTCGTCATGAAATCATTCAAGAGAAAGAAAGCATTGTCTTTATTTGAGGACCTTAACAAAAATACCCAGGTGAGAAAGAAAGAGTTTAAAGCAAATCAAACACGATTCACGAGATTTAAAGAAAAAATAAGTTATCACTCTATTAATGAAGATGCATCAGCTGACGAACAAGTAACATCCGATTTTACTAAAGCATTAGCTAAATCATCGAAGAAAACTGAGACAAAGCTCCTTTCTTTTAACAATTATAAGAAACCTCTTCAACCACCGATTGCTATGGTGAATAGCACCCTACCTGAGAGTTTAACATTTACACTCCTCAGCCTAACATTCACAGGTAACATAGAATTGGAACAAATACATAGAAGACATTGCCAAGGCTGCAGCAAAGAAAGAAAGTAGACTCCCGGTACCGTTCTAGAAAACTTCTTAAACCTACCAGTATTCTATATCTCTACAAGGCCACCATCTACCTATGCATAGAGTATTGTTGTCACCTCTGGACTGGGCACCATCAATTAGTCTCTTCCTCCTAGACAGGGTCCAAAAAACGGTCTGTAATCTAATAGGTCCCACACTATATATCAAGCTCCAACCCCTGTCCCATCGTCGCAATGTTGCATCCCTGTGTTTGGTTCAGAAGCACTTTAATGGAATGTGCTCTGACGAACTTGCTGGTCTGGTGCCCCCTTCGACATAAATACACCCGACAATAAGCTAAATTATATCCATTCACAGTGGATGCTCCTAGATGCTGGAGGACTTTCTACTCTAATAGCTTTTTTCCTGGAACAGCTAGCCTTCGGAATTCCATCCCTGCCCCCTGTTTCCCTGCAGAAATTTAATCTAATGTAAATAGACAACTTGCTGCTAAACTCCTCACTTAGGATGCCCCTATAAATCAGGCCCCTAATCCACAGTAGCCCCTTATGTCTCAGTGGCAATGTGCCTTGTTTGGGGTGAATTTAAGTAAAAAAAACAAGTTTCTTCCTGAACAGATTTTTAAGGTTTGTGAAACTGGATTATATTGGAAAAATTAACACACCGTTCTTTCAATTTCAGACTAAACGGTCTTAAAAGAACATATGACTATTATATTATGAGGTAATTGTTCTGGAGGTTTTAGATTAAAACAATTGCTGGTGTACCATGCACACAGCCACTGTATCCTTAAGAACGTAATCTAGGCATCTCTTCCTGGTATATGGATGGCTAATCCAAAAGCATGGCTGATTGTTGCTAATCCTGAAGATCGGTAGTCTAATCATTTTATCCCGGTAGCAGAAAAATATTGCAAAAAGGGGATTTCATTTAAATAATATTAATACTTCATAACGTTCACGGCCCCCCATAAAACATTTCAGACTTTGACCCTAACGTTATCGTCATGTATCTACCTTCGAACACTACATTTCTTATTAGACCAATGGATCAAGGATAATTGCAATCTTCAGGAATTACCATATGAAGTGCATGGTTTGGCAAGCAATAGCTACAACTGATCTTGATGAGGCGTAACTTTTGTAAAGATATTTAAGAACGGCATGAAATGATGTTCAGAACACGGCTATGAATGGTGTGTTGACAAAATCTATGCGTGAAATTCGTAGAAAGATCTCAAGGGATGTGATAATGTTGAAATCACCAAAACGTTGGAGACCATAAACAAAGACATGGAAATGGATCTCGGGTGGAGGATTTCATTGATTTACTGAAAAAAGACAATCGGACCCTAACAAACAAGGTCCGACTTCTCTTTTTGCTCATTGAGCTCTTAACCACATCACTTTTCCCTATAGAAAATGCAGGAAGCATTTGCTTTTATTGAAAAGGGGACTTCAAATCTTTGAGGATATGGACTCAAATGGTGAACGCTTTTTAAATCTTATGCACGCTTGTCACAAGTTTTTGCTCCTTATCATGTAATTCTTGAAGAAAAGAACACAATTCAAAGTATTCTTAATCAGTTTCTAATTAAAAGACGTATGGAACAACAACCGTAACAATCGGCTGTTGATGCTGACGACCCACAACCGTTGGCGATGTAAATAAACAAATTGAATGCAAATATTGGAACATTTAACACAAATAATTTTATTTTCTTAAGAAAATCACAAAACAATTTTAATAACTGTATTACAAAATCATATTATTACAAAATCATGTTATTTTATGTCTTAGAGCAAACCACGTTCACAAATAAAGAGTCCAAGATGTATTGTAACTATCGCTAAATTGTATAAGTATGTACGTACATGTATTCGTAAATTTAGATTTATTTTTGTTCTGCATAAACATGTGCAATGCTGCATGTTTAGTGGGGTGCATAGTTGCAATGCATGCACATGACAGACCTGCAATAAGAGAAATATTTAGCTAAGGGAAGAAAGGATACCCCAAAAATGGCTTTGAAATAGTAATGTCCTCTTGGATACGAAGTTTCATGCTATGATTATCACCCACTTGAGATTTTCAAAAAGTAATGTTCATATCAGATGGTGGGCCTCATGGTCAGTCAGTATTTTATGTCCATAGGTAAACAACTGATAATCTTGAGTGGTCTTGCAGTGTGGTCTAAGTGATATCTATATATATTCCAGCAGAGGTCAGTTGGGTTTCTGTTGTTCTCAGAAACAGATGAGTCTTTGCACCTTAAGCTGATGGATGTTTGTGTTTGGTTTGAAAATATGTTTGTCTTGATTTGCAGGCCAGTTGTTCATTTAGAAGAGACTGTTGTTTTGTAGAAACTTAATATAATTGTAGCTTCACAAAATAAAACATTGTTACTTGTTTTTGTTTTTTTTACTGAAGTGTCACCACTTATCAAGGCCCGAAGGCCCTCAAGGATAAGGGTTAAAGAGATCGTCAGTTGGGCGATGATTGCTTCTACAAGAGGACCCGAAAAATGTGTAGGATAGAGAGAAGATTACTTTAGAGAAATTGATTTATCCAAGGAGACTGCTCAAGTAGTGTTTGTTCACATTTTACTTGAAGACAACCATGCTGTAGTCGGTTGGGAAGTAGAATCGTGGTATCCTGTTCCACAGGTGAGACGTTCTTTTTTCATGGAAATTTCTTTTGGTTTTTGGTAAAGAGATAAGAAAAGTAAAGTTCTTAGCTGTGGTGGAGGAAAGAAGTGTTCTTGCTGTCAACTTTTCGGGAGAGTACCAGGTGTTGGAGCACAGCCGAGCACCTACCACAAAGATAATGATACAGTAGAGAGAGGCTCACAGCATGTCGTCTGTGTGAAAGAAGCTGTAGGGATGAGAAGATATCATCCCCCACTAGATTGCAGAGTCGATTGTGTACTCTGTCAAGACAGGAAAATGTACTCTGTGCAGCACCTCCCCAGATATGAAAGCCGTATTCCATCTTAAGACGTATATGGCTCTTATACAGGTAGAAGATTACATCGGGGGTGAGGTACTTTCTGGAGTGGTAGAATTATCCAACCATTTTTTAGCAACCATAGTAACAGATTTGATGTAAGTCTTCCATTTCAGGTCTGGAAGTGAAAGTAAGTCTTAGAAACTTAGCAAAGCATGGGGGCTTCCTCGAGGAGAGAACCATTCATTTTGAATAAGAAGAAATGAAGATCCGAACGATGGTGTGAAAAGAGAGAAGCTTGGTTTTAGAGGTGTTAAAAGTAACAAGCCACTTTTTCCCCCCATTGCACCACGTGCTCCAAGTCGGAAGAGACAGTCAGAAAGATCATGATCATCAATGCTCTTCGAAATGTTTTCATAAATCGAAGGCCTTTGATATATCAAGAGTTATCACACTAAAAACGAAGCTCCTGTTGATAGATTAACGGCAATATCACAGGCTGCACGGCAGCTGTAGATCTTGCAGGACGAAATCTATATTGCCTGTTACTAAGAAGATTGTTTTCGTTCAGGTGGTTGATAACTACTTGATTTATTACAGATGCAAGCATCTTACTCATGATATGGAGGAGACCGATGTGTCTGTACTGGGATGCAGAGGATCAGTCTGCAGTATTTTTGAATACCGGGCAGACCACCGAAGTTTTCCAAGGTGATAAAAAAATATTTCTCCATTAAATAACGATTGAACAGCTTAGTAATGATAGGAGCTATTTCGGGTTGCAGTTTCTTGAGTACTATAACCAGGATGCTGTCGGAACCATTTGCCTTGTTGGTATCGAAATTCTTAATGAGTTTGTCGACATCATGGATAGTTATTCAGATGTCACATAGAGTTTTATCGGTTATGGGGAAGTCTGGAGGTAGTTGGCCTTGGTTTCAAAGGGTGAAATTTGCTGCAAATATTATGACTTTATCAGATTCTGAAGATATCACCTCTGATAGATTAATGATGGTTGGGATAGAGGCTTTGCATCTGTTCAGGACCTTATTTGTTATACTCCAAAACTCATAGGCGCCAAGCTTCTGATCGCCACCTCTAGACTTTACTGATTGGGTGTAAGATTCTTTAGCGTTTTCAATAACCCTTTTGCAGTGGCTTCGGGCGGTATTAAACGAGGCTTTTAAACTTGGAGTCGTGGTTTTGTTTCCAGCATTGACTGAGACCACATGATTGACACTAAAACCAGTTTTGAAATCTAGCTCCGAATTCGGACAAAGACAATGAGCAGACAATCACAGTCTGTGCAGTGAAAGAACACAGACACACGTTCATATCTGTACTATGTTAAAAACTATAATTAATTTGTTTGTAAACTTAGCATAGATTCTTATTGACCATATATTATTAAAAATGCATTTATGAACCAAATATAGAACTGGAATGGTAATTTTTGGTTTAGCCTAGCGACAAGTAAATTCAGAGGTGAGTTAATTCAACTGGAATCGCCTCTTCTGGAACCAATTATCGACATATGGTGAGGTATTCCTGTATATATAAAAATAACTGCTCAAAAACAGTCATTTTGAAAATCAAATCAAGGCAGCAGACTTTTGTATTTATAAGGAGCTCAATATATTTACAGATAGAGCTTTATAAGAATAATTAAAAAAATAAATATTTTAAAAGTGTTCCGATAATTCGAATTTTATTATATATATATATGTGTGTGTGTGTGTGTGTGTGAAAAAGACAAACAGAAAACAGATTAAAATGCAGGAGAAAAATAAAAACAAGAGATTTGACCGGTTTCGTTCGTATTAACGAACGTCTCTTGTTTTTGTTTTTCTCCTGCATTTTAACCTGTTTTCCATTTGTCTTTTTTCACACATTTTGTCTACCACAGCATTTCATTTTCATGACTAATCGTGCACCTTACCCCATATATATATATATATATATATATAATTTACTTATTGTTTTCTGGGTAGTTGAGTAACTACAGTAGAAATACTATATTATTTGGGGGGGGGGGCTATGGTGAGAGAAAAAGAGGGTAAAGCTGTTATCAAATATTTTATTGTCTGTCAAAATAATTATTTTATTGAACTGACAGCTGTCCCCTCCCCCCCTGCTTAATTCTGCGGGAATTTCATTTTTGATTATTATTTTTGTTCTTGTTCAGCAAATTGTTTGTGGTGTCAACTTAAAATTGAAGGAAATTAAATCAAAGACAGAAATTGTCAATGACATAATTTTGTTTTCAGCTTATTTTTAAACTTTATTCATAAAAAGAGAAAATCATTATGTCATCTCTTTTCGAACAAAATCCTTCTGAATACAAAGAAATCATAACACGAAATATTTTGTTACAAGTTGCAGTTAAAAACATTGCATTGCAAATTGCAATGACAAGATGTAAGAGGGCGTGTGCCATGTTTGGATATTTCATAGGAAGTGAAGTACTTTGGAAAGCAGTTGATCCAAATGTCACACATTGTCGGAGAGGCTAAAGTTTGACCCCCTGTGGACTGAGGAATGAATAACCTGTGTGTTTGTTTAGTGTGGTTAAGTCGTTAGAATGTTTGCCTTTGTATCATGAAATGAGTTGATCTGCTGTACAAATAAAAAGATATCTGGCAAATATCTGAAAAGCATAAGTCATGGGTCAATCGAAGTGTTATGAGTAAAATTGGGTGGAATGAAACTGTTTAGAAGCCATCAGCCATTATGGCCCAGAGGAAGGTTGGGTGGCAGTATCTCTTTGGCCGACAAACCCAGATGGTGGCTAACTTGCTTTTCAGATAATTGCCAAAGATCATTTGTCTTACAGCCTATCAACCCGTTTCATGTTATTTAATGCCAAATCTAGTAATTTTCATAGAATAATTTATGCTTTAAATTCTTAATATCTTAACAGTATAATATTAAAACCTTATACTTAGTAATAGTAGGATTAACAAGGCTATTACACTAATAGAATGTCGAGTTTGAATGAAAATATTGATCAGTGTTTTAATTATTCATTATGTAAATTTATTTACATACCACCTAAACCAATTTCATTTGACCTTTTTAAATCTTTCCAGTATCCATCTATCTACGTCACGGCCAGCATGTCTGTATCCTGTTTTGAAGGTGTATCTCTAGTTGTTTTATGTTTTATTTTTTATTTCGCACCTGCACCAAACAGCTTCATAGTACTGGTCGTGAGACATTAAATATAAGTCGATTCTATTGTATGTAAATGAAGTTAATCATGCTATGTTGGATAATGGCCCTATGTTTGATAATGGCCCTATGGGAATGGACGTATCTGTTGGGAATCGTTGGTTGACTTGCGCGAATTAACACGGGTGCAGTCGAGTGCAGATTAGGGCCTGTTCTCACAGTCAGAGCTAACAGACGTGACAAGGTTACCATATGACGAGACCCCAGATCAGGGGTCAGTCTGCACCTGCGAGAGGCTCTGTGACGTTGCGGGCCTTGCGTGGGAAACAGAGGATCTGTGGCGTCACTCGTCCACATGAGAAGCGAGTTTTTAGTCAGTCTGATTCGGAAGGCGAACCAAGAGGACGTGCGATTCACGATGTAAAAATAAGGGAAATATTTTCCTTAAGGGAACACAAGCGAAGAGAAATCCTTCCCCCCCTCTCTCTATGAATCGTTAAAAAACATTGTTAACTAACTACGATAAAGTAGGATTTGCTCTCTCCCTTTCTCTCTCGACGTGGTGAATGACTCCCAGTTGAAATAACAACTCTTGTAATAAAATGAATTAAATTTAAAAGAAGAGTTTGTCTTCGGAGTGCATCATGGCTTTTGTTGCAGACAACGGACGGCGTGGTTCACGGCAGAGAAGAAAGAATTCATCCACTAGACGACACGACCAGCCTCTACACGACGAGGGAGAAAATCTAAGGTATGCAACAAACACCTTTTTGGTACCGTAACCAGTTGTTTAAGTGGTTTAAGAGAACTGCCGCAGTCAAGGCAGGAGTGGTGGCTATGTAACAGCTACACTAGCTTGAAACTATATCTGCTGGTAGCAAGGCCTCAATTTTTTGAGTGGGATGTGGTCACCCCTAGTTGCCATTACTACCAGGTCTACTCTGACCCGGAATCAGTGTTGCCAAGTGAGATTTTCAAAACCCGCTAGATCGGGAAAAAAATCTCCAGCAAACCACTAGATTTTCAACTTTTTTGTCGGTGTTGTCAACTGATATTATCAAAACCTGCTCGATCTACCCCCCCACCCCCACCCCCTCAAAAAAAACCCACCAGATTTTAACTTTGTACCGTATATAATAATTTTATGAATATACAAAATATTCCATTTTTTCTCTATATATATAAATATATATATATTGAGGTATATTTAAGCGGTTTGCTCCGAAAATGGCTGCCAAATTTTATCGACTAGATTTGTCTGTTTTTCGCAGGAGGGTATATTTTGCTTTGTAAGAAACAAATCATAAAATTAAACAGTATTTATTAAAAATTCAATTTTAATATATTATAAATTAAACATGATAATGCCATATCTAAATATAGAATATTGCCAAATAAATTCTCCACCAAAATAAGAAAATAAATTAATATTTGCAAAATAAAAATTAAAAAAAGAAATTAGCAAAAATCAGGTTCGGGCAGTTGGTAAAAAATGTCACGGTAAAAATGGAAAAAGTGGATTAATATGCAAAAAATAGCAGAAGATGAAAATATTATGAGTTTATCAAAATCTTGGAGGCAACACATATAGGGAAAACATTAAGATGTTTGTCAAATTAAAAAGAAATTATATCTATATTTAAAAGTAGATGAAGACCCTCAGCTACCCTCCCACCCCTCAAAAAATGAGAACAGTTGAGAAATCGTAAACAAATCAAAACAACGGTAAACGCCTCATACCAAGCGCAGTAGAATTTAATTATCTATCGACTTGTATATTTTTATACATGCTAAAACTGTTATTAAGTTTTTTTTATTTCAATTTTTTTAAGCTGTCTTTACAACACACAGGAAATAAATGGTTGCTTGTTGCTTAACTGTTTGGGGCTCTATTCCTGAAAAATTGTTTACAAAACAACAATGACTACCACTAACCCTAAGTTTGGAGGTGCTACTCGGGCTTAGGGTTAGCGGTAGTCATTTTTTTTTTAAAGGTCATTTTGCTTACAACTTTTCAGGAATTAAGCCCCACCCCCAGTTAAGCAACAAGCGGCTATTTGTTTTTTTTTCTCCTGTATGTAAAGACTCCTTTGAACGACATAATATTTTGAAAAAAACAAAAAAACTTAGACAGTTTCAGCACGTTAAAAGTATATAGGTCGGTAGATAATTAAATTCTACAGCGTTTGGTATAAGTCTTTTGTTTTTGCTATTGTTATTTTTTTTTTACAGTTTCTCTACTGTTAACTTTTCTGCACTTTTACTAAGTGAGTAAATACCTATCTTAAATAGAGGGGGGGGGCTTAGACCTTATTTAAAACTATAAAGGCGGGAACCACCATCCCTCTCCCCGAAAAATACTTAGAAAAATCGATTTCATGCCGATTTTTAAGAATAGTTTACAGAAAAAAGTAAATTTTATTTTAAACAATAAAAGCTACTTTTCTACCTCCCCGGATAAGATATTTTGTGTTTTAAACCATTTTTAATCGCTTCTATTTAAATTTTATCTGAAATTGCAGTTGTGCGGGTGTCAAACAAAATCTCCAGATTTTACAGAAGAAAACGCTGCCTGCTAGATCAAAATTTTACTTGCCAGATCTAGCAGGAAAACTGCTAAATTGACAACATTGCCCAGAATGATAGTAGCTGTCAGCGTTCTATCCATGGGTTAAATAGAATCCGCCCTGAGCATGACATGAAACTGCATTCGGAGATATACGCATAACATTTCACAGATATTATGTACTTGTGATCATAGAGGTCTTTTACTCAAATAACTGAATTTGACAAACGGTTGATATGCCAT
The DNA here is from genome assembly GCA_963556195.1 of Sepiola atlantica. Lineage (NCBI taxonomy): Eukaryota > Metazoa > Mollusca > Cephalopoda > Sepiida > Sepiolidae > Sepiola > Sepiola atlantica. The sequence continues at coordinate 82,880,085 of OY744522.1, forward strand.
AAAAGAAAGCAAGCAACCAACAGCACAATCACAATGAAATAATTGTTTGAAAAACTAAAGTAGATGCTATAATATCGTTTCTAAAAACAGAAAGACTATATGAAATAATTTAAAAAATCTGATGTATGAAAAAAGACATTATCAAAGTAAACCTGCATCTGTGTGCATTAACTGCACAAGCCATGTTCGTCCATTTGTTGTCTTCGTTTGAAATCGATGCTTGATTCCAACACTGGTCAAAGTATCAATTATGTGGTCTCAGTCAGTGCTGCAACAGAAGGATTCTCTCTCTCTCCAAAGCTATAACTCCAGTTCAAAACAAGTAACAAGGTTTCATTTTTTGAGGTTGCGATGATACTTCTCCACCAAACGACAGACTTGCAATCAGAACTCTAAGTCCTTATTGAATCGAAACAGGTTCAACTAAACACAAACAGTCAATCAGCTTAGGGCTCAAGGGGCCTTCTGTCTCCAAGAACCAGAGAAACCCAACTGACTCCCTCTGCTCTTCTGATATCACTGTGACTACACAGTGAGACAACTCAAGATTATCAGCTATTAATCTATGGATATAAAACCGACCACCATCTAATCTGAACATTACTTTTGGAAAATCTCAAGTGGGTCATAATCACAGCATTGAACCTCGTATATAAAAAGACATAACTATTTCAAAGGTTAACCTATTATGATTGCTCTCTCATCTCTTAACTAAATATTTCTCCCACCGCAGGCCTGTCATGTGCATACATTGCAACTATGCACCCCACTAAACATGCCTCCTTACGCAGGTTTAAACAAGTTAATATTTTATATTTTTGCATGAAATGCATTACACATGAATTTACACTATGAATAAATATTTTAAGATATTAACAACTTAAAGCATAGCATTTTCTTCCAAAATGCCTGAATTCAGTATCAAAATAAACAGGAAAATGGTTAATATGCCATGAAAACCCAAAACAACCAAGCTTACAATAGCTTCACAAATGGACAGACAGTCAGTGAACTATAAGATAGTTTTATCTAAAAGAAAAAAATTAAATGACACCAAAAGAAACTGAATTCCTGTAGCACCCACCTCTAACCATAACCTCAACACTTTCAAAGTCATAATTCTGTGATCACTGCACAAATTTTTCAATTCACACTTGAAATCCTTTGAAGAAATTCGTTTGACATGGTTGACTCTGAACCACAAAGCAATTAACAGAACGATATTGAGATAAAAATCAAATAACTATAAATTATTCATTAAATCTTAAATCACTTTTTTTAAAATAAAGACTAAATGATTTATCAAAATTATAATTTAATTTACTCTGGTTTTCCATACCTTTTTGTGGGGCAATTGTCTTAAAAACATTTTAAAATTAAATAATCTCATAAAAACGACTAGGAAACACTGACAAGCGAATGAAGTAGTTGGAAAGTTCAGAAATATCAAAAAAAGTGCTCAATTCTAAATGAATTCAAGTAAAGAAGCTGAAATTTTTTACCCTCACTCATCTATTTGAAATAATAATGTATTGCAACATAGAGTGCTGCTTTTTAATGGAAACGCATGTTTCTCTTTATGGATTTTTTTATATTCCCAGCTCCACAGATAATTATAAACCGTTTATTTAATACAATATATGCCTATAAAAACAACACTGTACGTTAAACTACATACTGTCGGATTTAAAATCTATTGTTTGATTAGTAATTATATAAATGTATATATTAAAAATAATCTTTCAATCATTTATACATGGGAAACACACACACACACACACACACACACACACACACACACACACACATATATATATATATATATATATATATATATATATATATTAATAATATAACGCAAACCCCAAAAAAACAATTTATATAAACCATTCACAAGAACCACCATCTACAGAAACATCCCTCACTGCTAGCAATATAGAAGCGTTTTGGTCTTTCATATTTTTAGTGGCAGCAGTACTATCCTAACACACACATATATATATATATATATATATATATATATATATATATGATACTATACAGTAATATTTCGATTAGCCATTGATACCTGCGGTTTCAGGACGTATGGAAAATCTTGCCAGTTGACCAACTGACGAACGGTGCACATGTATCGAGCATTCTTTAGCCAACAAGGAAAAGTTCTTATAACTGCTGAAACCGCAGGTATCAACGTCTAATCGAAATATTACTGTAATATTATGCACTTACAAGCGTTGTATCGCAGTGTTTGTATTTCTCCAAAAATACGGAATTATACTTATTTATGGAGAGAGAAAGAGAGAGATGAGGGAGAAAACATGAAATAAAAATTTCAGACAAATTAGTTAATAGAATACTGGATAAGCTACTGTATGTGTGTATATATATATATATATATACACACACAGACTGTTTCGCTGCATCACAGCTCTTCAGTGCGGCTAGACCAGTTAGTGCATCAAGCTGGAATTGGAACTCAACCATCAAGCTGACAGTCGGCGTCTCTACCTTGCGCTATCATATGACACTGGCTGAATGTGATAGATACCTCAATGTAAACATAGTCAAGTGCCGGGAGCTCGAATTAGTTTTATCCAATGAGCTATGCCTTAAAGATAATGGCAGTTGGCGATATCCTTACAAATAAGCTCTATCCAAGAAAGGGAGCTTTATATAGTTATCCACATGCATACTGTTTTGCTGTATCACAGCTCTTCAGTGCGGCTAGACCAGTTAGTGCCTTAAGCCGGATTGAAACTCAACCGTCGAGCTGATATATATATATATATATATATATATATATATATTATATAATAGTATAATTCTTTCGATCGTGCCAAGGTAAAATAAAGGCTTCAAGTTACTACATATTAGTTTCTGGGTATTAAATCTGAAACTAGTAGTGACTCAAAACTGTACTATGTATTATACTGATTGCGTAGTTCCGTCTCAACCAGGGCGATTGGAATTCTCCTTGGTATATTCTCAACAGAAGTTGAACTCTGTGGTGGGTGGCTGAGAAAAAATAAATTTAAAAATAAACAAAAAGGCAGTTGAAGAGCAATTTAGTCTTGGAGATGGTGTCTAGATCTAAATAAATATTGGTCCCCATCAGCTCACTGCATAATAAAGAGCACTCAGTCTATACCCAGTTCTCGTTTAATTATAAAATGCACTCCAAAGTAAATTTGTTGAACTTCAAGCTGTGCAGTTTGAATGTTGGAAGTTTGCAAGGAAGGTCAGGCGAGATTGTTGGGTTTCTTGATAAAAGACATATTGACCTATATTGTGTCCAAGAAAAATAATGGAGAAGTAAATCTGTCAGAATGATTGTGGGTAAGAATGCAAAATATAAGCTGTTCAGATTGGAAATGAAAACGAAATAGCTGCTATTTGTATTCTTATTGCAGGGAAATGGGTAAATAAAGTGATTGATATTAATCGTGTAAGTGAGTGAATTATATTATATTGTTGAAGTTGATGGTTGATGAAAGAATTTTCACAGCAATATCTGTTTATGCAATGTGGTTTGATTGAAGATGCGAAAGACGAGTTTTATGATAGGCTTATTACAGTAAGTATTTACATTGGTGAGAAGGAAGTACTTGCTATGGAAGGAGATTTGAATGGTCATGTTAAAGATATCTAGTGGAAGAAATGGACATGTTGATAGGAATACAAAAGAAAAAAGAATCTTAGAATTTGGTCTTGCAATGGACATGTCGATCACAAATACTATTTTTAAGAAAAAGGCAAGACATTTCGTTATTTATGAATCTGGAACAGCAAAAACTCAAGTAGAGTATCTGTTGGTAAGGAAAAAGGGCAGAAAGCTCTTGAGTGATGTGAAAGTAATACCTGGTGAAGAAATTGTAACAAAGCAATAAGCAATTATTTGTGACTTTAAGTTGAAGAAGCTCATGAGGTAAAGAGGAAGTTTATCCTCAGGAGAAAGGTGTGGATGTTAAATGAAGAACACATGAAACACAAGTGAATGAGTGTTCGGTTACCAGATCCCTTCCAGGAAGTATGGAAAAAGTTGAAGGGTACACTGTTGAAGCTAATAGACTAGACTTGTGGGTGGATGGAAGGGCTTCCAAGACATTGAGTGACATGATGATGGAATGAGGAAGCTGAGACGTGTAACTAAGAAAAGCAGAAATGATGGAGTGAGTGGAAAAAAGGTATAGTTAATAAGAGGTGCTTTTTAGGAATAGGTATCCATAGATTTGCAGTCGTGCCATAGTCATGACGTAAGCAGTTCTGGATTACAAACAGAGAAAGACGAATCAAGTTCCGACTTTTACCGAAATATATATATATATATATATATATATACATTAAGGTGCTGTTAGCTGCCAGACGATTATTTTTCAATCAATTAGAAAGATCAAGTTTTGACTTTTTGTTATTTTTTGAATACCTTATTAATTTTGCAACTTTTTATTTGGAATTTTTTGGATACCTTTTCATTTATTTTGACTATAAGGGTTAGAGTACAAAAACAACAGTTCTGTTCGTAATGTGTTGAAATACCGAAACACCATTACAGAATACACTTGAATACGAGATAAAATCAACAGTTTCTTTCATTAAATAACTTTTTTGGAAAAAGAAAGGACTACATTCAGTTTGTTCGGTAATGTTGTCAGTCTCTGAAGTTTCCGGTGAAACTCAGAATTGATGTCCTGAAATTTTTCTGGATACCTATTCCTAAAAAGTAGTGGATAAGGATATGTATCTTGTGGTAAAGGAGAAGGCAAGAAGAGCAATACGTGAAGAAGCTGAGCAAGCAAGATTTTCAGATATATTAGAAAGGGATGACAAGAAGAATGAAGTATTCAGGATAGCTAAACAGATGGTAAAAACAAATATGGATATTGTTGGAGTGAAGTGCATTTGAAATAGTAATGGGTGCTAGCAACAAATATACAAGGCAAGAGGGATGCTTGGAAATGCTATCAGGAGAGATTGTTGAATACTGAGTTTTCATGGGACTGAGAAACTCTAAAAGTTGCAGAAACAGTATCTAGACTAACCATGATAATTGAGAAAGAAATGGTATGGGGAAACATTAAGAGGAAGAGGACTCTCAGGTGTTGTTGGTGAAATGTTGAAGACTGCAGGTGAAGCCGGCATTGAGATGATCACAGACTTGACAATTCAAATTATAAAAGAAAGAGTTGTTCCATACAAGACTAGAATCTTAGTATAATTCTGAACAAAGTAAGGAAGGAGTTCTGTGAAGAAGTAATTACAGAGGCTTAAAGTAAATGGATCAGGTCCTGAAAGTGATTGGCAGAATAGTTAAGCAGCAAATAAGAAGTTAGATGAACATTGATTATATGCAGTTTGATTTTATGCCTGAGCAAAGTACCATCGGTGCTGTATTTATCCTGAGATAAATGCAAGAAAGGTATCTTGGTAAAATGAACCAACTGTATTTTGCTTTTATGGATTTGGAGAAAGCTTGTGACAGAGTGCCAAGACAGGTTGTCTGGTGGACTTTGCAGAAATTATGGGCAAGCGAGTTGTTGGTGGAAGGTATACTTGTTAATTTAAAGACTTGGGAGAATGCTATAAAAAGTAAATATCTGATATTGAATGTTACTAAGGCAAAATGTTGATCAGTTGTTATTAGAAAGCCCCCAGAAAGAAAAAAGTTTTCATTGCTCAGTTTATGGAAAAGGAGTTGGGAGCAACTCAATCTCTTGTGATACTTGTAAGCATTGGGTACATAAGAAGTGCAGTAAAATTACAGGTAGTTCGAGAGATGATATTCAATTTATGTCTAAATCAATGGAGACAGATGAACACTCAGATGTGGATATTTGGATGGTGAGGCTATTGAAGTTGTCTAGAAGTTTTGTTACATTGGTGATACTATTGGAGCACAGGGGTGGGAGCTGATGTTGGTGTTATAGCAAGAGTTCGGAGTTGATGGAGTAAATTCATGGAATTCCTGCCATTACTAACTAGTAGGATGTTTCTGTTATCGACCAAGGGAAGTGTCTATAAGGCATGTAGGCACAGTGTGATGTATGAAATTAAAACCTGGCCAGTTAGAGTTGAGGATATGTGTTGTATTGAGCGAAATGATATGAGAATGATACAATGAATGTGTATTTTGAGCCTTAAAGACAGATCTGATGACCTCAGAAAAAGATTAAATCTGGACAGTATAGGGAGATAGGAGATGTATTCAGAACAACTTCATTGGTTTGGTCACATTGAGAGAATGGATGAGAGTACTTTAGTTAATAGATGTAGAACAGTTGATGTAACAGGATCAGTTGGCAGAAGTCCAAAGAAAACATGGGTGAAAGTGATAAGAATGCACTAGAGAGAAAGATGGATTAATAAAAGAGCTGGCCAGAGATAGGTTAGTTTGCAAGTCAATTTCTAAAGCCAGCATATAAAACGGATGTTAAAACGAATATGATTAATAATATGCCAATAATCGTACATACTGAGTTTCTAGAGCAATGCATATGTAATTATTTCAGTCAAAGAAAAAAAATCTGGAAATTACTTAAAAATCAGAAAAATTTATTCTGTTACTCATAAAGAATTATATGATTGCTATACACATTAGTTGGGTCTAAGGACATTTAGATGTTTTTGGTTTGAGACGTTTTATACTTTTACTTAACTAGTGTGCTGCGTCGCTCTATCTCCCTGTGTACATGTCACTTTTGTTAGTGTGTATTTGATTTACCTGTGGGTCGGCTGAAACTATCAAGCGTTGACATTTACAAAATAAAAGAAGTCCATTTTTAAGACTGGAATGTGTCTATTCAATTGCAAGCAAACATTACATACCCTTTCAAAAAATATACTTTTTTTGGTCACATATTTTTGCTTGTATATATGACGAATGAACATATAACTACACTGCCCCTTCAAAGGAGGTAATGCCTGTGAGAGTGGTCTCATGACAACAGAGCAGATACTACACTACACCTCTCTCTTCCCTCGAATTGAGAATTGAAAGATACTACATTAGTCTGAAATAGTATTGTAAACTGAATTGAGCATTAAAAAGAGAAATGGTATAGTTTGGGCTTCAGGCAGACAGATACCAAATCTTTATTTGTAATAGATATACAATATACAAATATTTTTGTTAACTGAAATTGGTACAAAGCACAAAAAACGTTTCAATTTGTTTGTGACTTTGCTCGAAAATAGAAATTAAGAGAAAGAGATTAATCATCGTCTGAAGTCTACCTTGTCTGCTTAACACCTCGCACTAGCTCACTGGCATCACACGGGGGGGGGGACCACACCCTCATCTACTTGTCTCTCCATCTATCTCGTCCGACCCTCTTCTCACACACCAGGTAACTTAGTTGTTCACAGTTTGTCTAGATATTTATTCTATGTAGTCAATATCTAACGAATGTGTATTTCAAATTTTCTTAATATTTACAAAAGACTGTCACGTTTGCAGATGGCTAAATAAGATTTTTTATGAATTGTTTTACTTGCTGTAAATATACTTTTCAAACGTGGCATTACCACTGATCACTCACTGACAAAAACAAGTGGTTTTCGCTTGAGTGGAGTGACAAATCTTCCCAGATTTCCAGTACTTTCTATTCTTTCGACCACCATTGCAAATTACTTTGCGTTCCAGCAACAACTGTTTACCATTGAATTCTCAATTTGAGTAACAATAAATCTCCTCAGGTTCCAGAGGTCTGACAATGCTTTTATTCCTCGGTTTTTCCATTCTCTTAGACATTTTACAACCATTTTATGGGGTATCAACCAGGTTTGTGGAGTCTGAGGTTTGGGAAGGAGTTGGAGTCGGACGCAGAAGAATGTTAGGAGTGGGATTTTTTAATCCGACTTCAATTATTACTGAACATTGAAAGACTTTAAAATAAGGAGACGAGTCGGGTATTTTGGAATCCTCTTAGTCTGGCCTTATACCTTCCGACTTAGCAACCCTAGTACAAACTGATGTTTGTGCCATCGCATTTTTGGTGTCTGATTTTATTATTATCTTACTTCATTCTTTTCCAAAGTTCATTAGGTTAATCTCACATCCAAGTCTGTGGAGTCAGTCAGGGCAAATTCATTGCTTTAGTAATCGGAGTCGGACGTTTGAAAATTTCATAGTTGGAATTTATTGGAGTTAAACTTAATCATTTGTGCTACTGACTCCACAGCCTTGTTTTTAATATGTATCACTTCTTTAACTGAATTCTTTAGATTTCGTTCAAAAACGTTGAAATCAAAGAAAAAAATCTTTCAAGACTATATAGTATAATGATGGAAAATAAATTATGCTTCGCCTGTGTTCGCACTCTCTATTTATCTAGCTATATTACTAAAATATTCATATAAAATCATAGAATTACGTCAGGAATTATATATAAATTATTATTATTATTTCTGATGACCTAAGGAACAAAAAATCGTTAACTTTTATGATAGAGGGGAAGATTTATTTCAGGCAGCAGGGTAAGTCTGAGGTGGTTGTTTGATTTTCTATGTGCTTTCTCGCTTCCCCTCACCACTGAAAATAGTTTCGTCCAAAAGCTAGAAATAGGCATGTGTTTTACTTACTAGTTTTTGCATGACATGATAAAAGTACATATATTTATTTATATATAAGTATACATATAAATAGGGGTGAGACGTAATGGGTGAAAATTTCAGATTCATGCGAGTAGTATTTTTTTGTGTTCATTTATACATATATAACACTAAACAATCAAACATTTTCAAAATTTTGCAAAATTCAGAAGGTGCAAGCCAAAAAAATCTTCTTTCTGGTGACCATGATGAAGATGCAGACGAAGAAGTTTTATTTCCAGATGAAAACTCCATTCTGCTTTCTTGCACGACAGATAATGATAATAATGTGAGCGTTGATACTGAGGAAGATGTTGAAATCCTAGAAGAGTCTGCTGATATTCCTCTGAATGAACCTTGTGTTGCAGTTTGGGACACTCCACTTGGAAGAAATTGGTACATCGGAATGACTAGAAAAAAGGTTGATGAGAACAACTACATGGTGGAGTATCTGGAATGTTTCAATCGTGATTCTGCAAGGTGTTCATGGAGATACTCCCAGATAGATGATGAACAGAACACGATTATAATCCAGATCATTCCATGCAATGTGCGCAGTGCTTGGGACATGAGTACACGCCAAAGCAAGTTCGAAGTCGAGAATTGGGAAATCATTGAAGGTTTATTTCAGTCGATGTACAAGTAATTGGCTCCTAAAAAAAACAAAACTGGTGTTAAACCATAGTGTCTTGTCAGGTTCAACTATCTACACCCATTCATAACCATTGTAGAGGCTTGGGACCAATTAGGTAGCTTAACGGAGGATTTTGGCTAATTTGGGCTATTTTTCACTAGTTTTTGACTATTCTACATTCATGAAAACCATTTCACAGCCTGAAAATGGTCCTAAATTACAGTACTATATCAGATTTAACCATCTATATCCATTCATAGCTTTTGAGGATGTTTTAGGACCTGCAATGTCGCATGAAACCACTTTTTCACCGAAAAATGATGGATTTTGAGTCCCGTGGAGCCCTAACGGCTATTTTTGGCCTGCACCTTCTGAATTTTGCAAAATTTTGAAAATGTTTGATTGTTTAGTGTTATTTATGTATAAATGAACACAAAAAAATACTACTTGCATGAATCTGAAATGTTCACCCATAACGTCCCACCCCTAATATAAATGCACAATAGTCTTTATGATAGGATGGAAGATTATTACTAAGATTTCTTAGGTGGGACTCGGACCTTTTAAAAATTTCCAGAGTTGGAGTCGAGTGTTTAGGCTACAGACTTTACAGCCATGACCCACACTCAATCCAAGTATGTTTTTTCAAAATCTTAAAATAAAACAACTTTCATAGCCATATTTCTGTGATAACTGCATAAATTTTGCAATTCACACTTGAAATCCTTTGAAGAAATTCGTTTGGCATCGCTGACTTCTGAGATTCACAAAGTGATTAGCAGAACGATATTGATAGAAAAAACTTCAGATAATTATAAATTATTCATTAAATCTTGAATAACTTTTTTAAATTGAAGAAAGGGCAGGTAGTTACAAATTAAAAACTATTTTTATGAAAGAAAATGTAAAGAAAAACAAATTGACAAAATCATGATTTAATGTATTTTTGTTTTGAAATCGAATATCGAACAGCTTTTGATGTTTCTTTTGTGTTGAACATTTTTATGATTTCTTTGTTTCTTTGAACTTAGTATCAATCACGCACGCACTAAAGTTTTTCGTCAGTTGAATGAAGATCATGATTATTGAAAAGAAAATCTTTTTAAATATAGGCTCCGAAACAACTGATCAAAACTGCACCAAATGTTGCACAAAGCATTCTTGAGATGGCGAATGTATGATACGGAGTCTGCCATAAGTAATTATATATTTTCTAAGGTTTCTAACTTTGTTGATACTTAAGAATTTCTTCTATTTCATGTGTGATTTGAAAGCAGAAATCGTATATGTTATAGCATCGTTGAACTTAAATAACAAATAAATGCCGCCATTGCTCAAGTGTCCTCGAGGTTGTGCGCCTAAGTGTGTCACTCAGTTTCTGAAAGATTAGCAAAGTGAATTGAGCACCATGGAAAGAACACAGATCTTTAATAAATGTTTTAATAAACATCATGTTTAATGTTGCAAAAAAATTAAGTGTAACGTTTGTTAGTTTCTATATTGCAGTTGCATATGTCTTCCATGTTGAAATAAAATTATACAGTTACTTATGACGGACTCTCTATGTCGATAATCATGTCACTACTAGAAATAGTATTGCTCATACTAAAACAATAAACGCATAGGCTCCAAAACTATCAGGCACAATAAAACAATTTGGCATGAAACACTTTTGGCATGCCACAGGTGTCATAGAGGGTGAAAATAAAAATACTACTACTACTACTACTAATAATAATAATAATCAATTATGAACAATTACATACTCCAAAAATGTGGGTGGAGGATGAATCACACCCATAAAAATATAATATAATGCATCTTATATAATGAAATTATTAAATTTATCATCTAAATGCAGAATCAGTAGTAGGTGACAAAATCATAGTAATTTACCGCGGAAAAACGTAAAAACTAAAATTATTTTTTAAAAATCTAACTTTATTATATATTGATATTGCAAAAGAACCCTGAAGCATTTCTTTTAATGAAACTTACCATCAAGTCAGAAGAGTCCAAATGGGATACTGTCACTACTGTTAATTAATAGATGCAAGAATTACCTCACTCTGTCACTTTCTGTGTTAGCTGCACTGACGCTTAAACCAGAAATCGACCAGAAGTTGTCACTTTTCAAAATCAAACTGTAATAATAAAATGAAAATCAAATCAAAATTAGAACGTTTTTATTCTTTCCAATTCAACTCGGGTTAGGATTCATTGCAATAGCAAATCCTCCATGACCCATAACTTGTACGAAGCCTTGTAATTGGGAACCACTGTTTTAGAGAGTAACTTCTACCTACAATCATAATCCATTATATCAGATGTCCAACAATAACTCATTGTAAAAAGAGCCCTGACTTAACAGGCTGAGACAACACATATGTATTTCTTACAGCTATTATATCATGTGCACTAATGTCTTTCTTCCGTCTTGCCCTGCCCATTGGTGAAATAGTAGGGTAAATTAGACTCTCAATTCTTGGTAGAACTGCAAAGTAATGAGGGGATTTCTATGCCTAATTGTGTTGATGGTAAACATCGTTGATTAAAAGAATCTTTTAAATTATATTTTTCTCCTTTTTATTTATTTAGGCTAAGGTAATATTTATGAAAGAATTATAAAGATTTAGTTGAAGCATGATTAGCCTAACGGATACTGTTGCAGACTTTGGAATCAGAGTTCAGATCTTGGTCTATGAGTGTCGCTTATTGACTAAAACTATTCAAAGTATAAACTCAAACCCTCAAACAATGCATAAAATAGCAATTTGGGTTCAATTAATCTCATACAATAACTCGTTTCTAATAGATATTGCTGTAACATGAAGTATAAATTAGCCGAAATATGTTTTCAAATTCAAGTGTAAGATTACTTGAGTGTGTTTGATAAAGTTTCACTCTAGATTCACTTTGATCCATTATATAAACGCAGATAGTGGATTGGTTGATTTAGTTATGCGACAAGATGTAGTAAATATTTGAAATTATTTAGTCATCTGCTGAAGTTACTTTAAAGAAAGTTTTAGAAGGGTTCTCATGCCCCTGGTAGAATGTTGAGCCAGCCAGAAGAAACTCATCATTAGGGGTGTTATCTCCAAAAGGTAAATGAATAACAAAGAGTGGGAGGTGACTGTAGTAAAGTGGATAACAACAGAGATTGACGACCTGGATGTTCCAAGTTTGAATTTAATTGGTTCCACAGCACCACTTTCATTTATGGATGTTAGCAACTTTCACCTGATCCTTCCTGTATGTATCTGATTCTTGAAATAATCGAGCTGTTCAAAAACGTTGTAACATGCTACATCATATGAATTTACTAAAACAAATTATGTTCTAAGTTAAAATGATTGGTTCATCAGTGGTGTGCAGAGAGGGGAGTCATAGGACGGTGGCTCCGGGAATCCAATCATATTTAAACTATCTCCCTTCCTCATAATATTTCTCAGTACTAGGACTTATACTTGAGTCTTTGGTGGCATATAATGAAGGAGTTTGTCGAGAGCAAAACCAAAACTCTGTACGCCACTGCTTTTATCATTTCCTGCTTCTATGTGTTCTAGCTCCTTGTTTGAGAAAAGAATCCACACCACACTATCTACCTCGGACAAGAGAAGTAAATGACACCCATAACCCCAATAGAAAGGGTCATGTAATATTGTGGTTCATCATTAAATAATGCAAAAAATGCTTATATATGTAAAACAGGAAAAATTGAATTTTAAAATTTAGTAATTTTGGATGTCTCACAATTTAAAACAAAATTAATATTGAATTAAACTTTGCACACATTTAAGCCATTATTCAAGTAATATTTTCCGATGAATTGAACTTGAATCATAACATTTTGCTAATTAGCATTCGTCTATTCTGCCTAATATTTGTCTGATTATTCCATTTAACAGAATATTAAATGATCGTCTGTGTTTTCTTCTGCTTATTAGATTGTGAACTTAAAATTAGAAACTGGACAGCAGAAATAATTTGAGACCTGGATAATTGATAAAGTTCAAATCGATAGAAAATCTCTCTTGAAACACCTAATCATAAGAAACTATTTTTAGAAAATGGCGGGAGTAAAGGAGGCAATTAAAAAAATGATTTGCATACAAATAAAATGAGGTGTCTGTCGGTCTGACTTAGAAGATGGTATTTAGACAAGTAAAATATTGAATCGCCTTGTGTCTGACTAGGCTAGCTTGAATGTTGGATGTTTTAAAGACAGTCAATAAGTCGACCCCTAAATACTTCCGACCCCCCCAACTAGCTGCTAAATCTCACCCCATTCACTGTAGAGGTTCCTAGGTTCTGAAAAGATTTTCTACTCTGATAGATTCTTCCTAAACCTTTTTAAATATACCTTCAGAAAACATCGAAAAATTCAAGTAGGTTTTAACTAAAAAGACTAGACTTGATGTTGAGACCGTGAAAAAAGAACTATAAAACAAGAAATATATACGATGTTGTCCCAAGCTTTAATGTTTTAAGCTATTGTTCTCAGACAATGTCATATTTCTTCGCCAGCTGTAGTGGAATGGGGTCATAAATGGATGGTAACATTTAATGCTGCTAAGACAAAGCTCCTTTTCTTTCAAAAACTACAAAAAACTGTTTCAACCATCATTGCCATGGAAAATAACACCTTACCCGAGAGTCCAACGTTCAAACTCATCGGCCTAACATTCACAAGTAACATGCAATGGAACGAATACATACAAGACATTGCCAAGGCTGCTGCAAAGAAGGCGGGCTCTCCTTACTGTGCTAGAAAACTTCTCACACTTGACAGTATCCTATATCCCTAGAAAGCCACCATCTGCTCATGCATGGAGTATTGTTGTCATATCTGTACTGGTGGTGAGACCCCAATTTGAGAGTTTTGAAGAATTTTCAATCATCCTCTTAGTTACCATTACTTCCATGTCCATTCTCATCTGGATGATAGCGTAATGTATATAGGCTGTTCTTCAATCTCCACAGTACATCCACTTCATCGGCAGAATCAACTGGCCAAATCTTTGTAGTCGAAGTGGTGACATAGCAGCCAAAGTGTCCATCTTCTCATCTCTTCTTCTTCTTCTTCTTCTTCTTCTTCTTCTTCTTCTTCTTCTTCTTCTCAATAACATACTTCATAAACTTTAGTAATAATGGATACACCACAAATGCAATTGGGTTTTAAATGTCTATTTGAGGTTTTATTCTTTATTTATAGCATACATATATATGCATAAAACATCCAATCCCTCCTCTCGGGGGGGCGGGCTGTAGCTATCAAAACCCACTGTTCTCTCTCTGCCGGTTCAGTCGAAAAGAGAAAGATTCTCTCTACTCATTTGCCACGTCAGCTTAATGGCTTCCTGTCTCTGTGACATCACTGCCAAGACAAGTAGCTTTTATGACTTCTGGTTGGAAAATTCTACTCTACCTATCTTTAACCTTTTAAATTACCATACTAACCCTATTTTTACACACCTGTATCTAAATCTTATGACAGTAGTACTTGTCAAGGTCCCATCAATAGGTTAAATAGAATATTTCTACAAACTATACACCTACAAAACAAATGAATATATATATATATTCCATGATAAGTATCAGTATACTGAAATCATATGCCCTTAATAGGGTTAAGATGAAAATTTATATACACTAAATTTACAAAAGCAAGGAAATTCCCAAATTTTTACACTTTTATTGTCATTAATTAAGGGTATGACTACATATCAACCAAACCATTTCATTATCACATCACTACAGTATAAATCTCTATGCATGAGTGGATGAAGTGTTTGAGGTGTGCTGAAGCAAACTTCTTACCAGTAAAATACATAGTCCTGTTGTGCTCGCATACCCTTAATGACAATAAAAGTGTAAACATTTAGGAATTTCCTTGCTTTTGTACATTTAGTGTATATAAATGTTCATCTTAACCCTATTAAGGGCATATGATTTCAGTATACTGGCATTTATCATGGAATGTCACTACTTTTGTAAAGACTATGCCTCAATACAATGGTCATTTTTAAGGTTTTTTGGAATTTTCTGGAAAACTAAGGTATATGGTGAACTGAAATTAAAATGCCATCAACTAGACCCTAGAATATCTATCTCTGCTCAAAATCAGCTGAATCCATAACATAGTTGATGAGATACAGGGTGGCACATACATACGTACACACGGATAACACAAAATCATGCCTGACCTTTCTGGATCTCTGGATTACCTTGACTAATGATGCTGAAATTCTACACACTTATAGAACCCATTAAAAAAAATGTTGTGCAAAGTTTTAACTAATTTGGTTTATTGGATTTTGAGTTATGATTGATCAAAAAAATGAGATTTCTAGCATAGGCAGTTTTTGAAGTCTATTAAGGGATAGAGCGCTCTCGCGCCTCCCTTGATATATATATATATATATATATATATATATATATATATATATATATGTATATGTATAATTTGTATACAAAACCGATTTAGTTTCAGCATAAAGTAGCCTAAAAAGGGTTGACGTACCACAAAACCCAACAATCAAGAAAGTCAAACTAAACAAGTTTGACTTAAAATGTCAAGATGCCTTAAGGGCAGATTAGGCGCTCTTTAGCCTTGATGGGCAATTATCTTATGATAGTGTCTCAATAATAAAAATGGTCCCCATCACCCTATTGGGTTGGCGTCAGGAAGAGCATCTGGCCAATAACAATTTTGCCTCAGTTAAGAGAAATGACTACCAAAGAAACCTGACCAGAGAAAAGTTCGGAAATCCATTTCTAAAAGCCGTTCAACACATGCCAGCATGTTAAACTGAATATGGTGATGATGTCTCAATACATCTATGTCAGAGGTTCTGTCCAGTTTGTCAGTCAGTTATGGTTAAACTTGAAATAGAGTTAATAGAAGTTTTAAATGCCTCCACGCATCTCTATCGAGGGGGCTCCGTCTGGTTAGTCAGTTTCTCAGACTTAAGTTTGAAATGTTCTTTTATACTAATGAGTCACCACTTATCAAGGCCGAAGGCCACTCGATGGTAGGATTGTCAGTTGGTCATAAACAATACCTTTGAGAGGATTGGAAACAATGAGTTAAATGGTCAGAATTTGATTATTTAAGTGGGCGCCTTAAGAATTTGTTAATATAGGACTTAAAAACGAACATGTTGTACTCGGTTGGGAAGCAGCCCCACGGTATCGTATTCCACGGATGGGAAGTTCTTAGAAAGAAACTTTCTTCATCATAGTTCCGTTTAGTTCTAGGTACACAGAGGGAGAAAGAAAATTTCTTCATGGTGGTTCATGCGAGACGAGTCTTTGCTGTGTATGTTTTACAGAGAGGAACCAAAGATTAGAGCTCGATCTAGCACCTACCATGAAAATAACGATAGAGCAGAGAAAGGGAGATTTAATGGACGTATCGAAAGAATATCCGTTCTTGTTTTATTTTTTCCTAGTTGGGAAATTATAGAGAAGAATAAAACTAATTTCTTGGCAGATGTACTCTAATTAAATTTTTATTGTATTATTTTTAAAGAATCCGGCAAAGTTATGTTGAGGAACCGATATATTGTTCCTTCCTTTTGTTTCCCGAAAAACTTGCTGAAGGCTTATACATGATTATTCTCTCGTTAATTTGCAACTGAAGAGTAAAAAGAGGAGAACAAAGTAATGTGCGACCACTCGTTATTCTTTGATTTGACTGAATAGATATTTTCGCTGGCTTTTCACCCTTTTCTCGATCAGAAATTATCAGTTTGGCATTGTACAAAGAATCTTTGAAAAAAATAAATCTCAAATTCAGATCATCTTTAAGGCAAACATAAAGAATCTATCTTTCATTGAGTATGTCTATGAAAGCAAATTAATAATGGTTCTGCTAAGGGGCTTGATTTGCCGCGTTAATTAATTTCTTTAGAATTCCTTTAAATCTCTTCGTTCAAAAAAGAACAAAAAGTAATTATAACCTTCAAATGGTTTGAAGAGACAATATATAAAAAACAAACAAACTCCCATATTGATTTAAATAATGTACATTTATTGCCAATATGGGCGTCTGCTGCAACTTTCCCAGTGATGAGGGAATGAGGGAGGGGTATATACTGCAGGACCTCATGTACCAAGAATATTTTGAAATTAGACCAATTTTGACAGGGATTTGGCACTATATGAAATTATTACTGGGGCATATCTTTCTTTTAGGGTAATTAGCTTTTGGGGCTTGGAACAAAGTGTAGTATCTGTTCTGATGCTACACTTTGACTATTCTGTCCTCGGTCTGTGAAGGAAAAGACCTTCTAGACTCAGGCAATTTTTATTTTTATTTTAATTTTTATTTTAATCCAGAATACCACTTTTTGGGAGATCGATTTTCCCCACATTAAAAACCGATCTTGTGTCTAATTCTGCCCTTGTAGGGAGGCAAGTAAATAGGAACAACAAAATAGAATAGTTATAAAAAGTGTATGGTGTAACTTTTTAAAAAACTTCTCTCTCTACCTCTCCCTTCAACTTCCTCTCTTCTACCTCGCTCTGGCAACTGATTCAATAAAATAGAAAAAAGCAAATACGAAAGAAAAAGAGAGCTGACTGACTGTTTGACCTAGTTTCAGAGTTATTTTTTAAACCATTACCAGTAAAAATGAAAAAAAAAAGTTTGTTTTTTTTCAACCGCCAATGCATTAATTTGGTCCAAGAGAATGAATATTACAGTATTTATTTCTACCATAACAAGTTCGGGGTCACATTGAATCTGATGATGTTATGTCTGTAAGTATAGTTTCTTACTTTTAGTTGTGCACACACGCAGACAAAATTACAACTTTCCTTTATATAATAGATTATTGGCTTTATGGACACCGCTGCAGCTTAGGGAA
Source organism: Sepiola atlantica (assembly GCA_963556195.1). Lineage (NCBI taxonomy): Eukaryota > Metazoa > Mollusca > Cephalopoda > Sepiida > Sepiolidae > Sepiola > Sepiola atlantica. Next base: position 82,898,181 of record OY744522.1, read on the forward strand.
TTGGTTATGCCAAATTCAAATCCTATAAGATCTATTATGATCATTTACATACTAATACTGTTGAGAAAGGTATGATCCCACAACTTCCCCATAGCTATTGGTAAAAGCGCTGGTATTTTGCTAGTCAATAATAGAATTAATTTGCTGAACAGAACAGTTTTGTGTCACTGTTATGTCCCCTTACGAAGATTAAAATCAATATATATATGCTACTAAACCTTACGTCGAGAATCCTGATTCCAGTCTTGATAAGAATGATTAAATGTCTAAAATTTGTGCTTAAGCTTAAGGGTTCTTAAGAATAAATTGAAATTCATGGAATCTTGCTTAGTTGGTATCCAATAACTATTGATCAAATGTCATGCAAATCGGAAATATTTGAATGTTCTAATGGGAGGCTTTGTCTATTTTATGTTCCCTAGCAACTTTTTTTAATACTCCAAAGAAACTAGAATTTCAGGAATATTCTCATCAAAATGGGAGATATCTGAATTTCCATGAAGGACTTCCGGCCTGATTTGCTTCCTTTGTATAAAACTAAAACTAAATATAGCCTAGACCTGTGTTTCAAAATTCACAATGATCAGTTAATTACTTTTGGCATTTTCTCCACAGAAACATATATATAAACATATACGTATACTTAAATTTATACATAGAACTAGAAAAATACCCGTTTCAGGACTATCATTTACTTGAACAGAGAAGTTTTGCACTGATTTGATATCTCTTTATGAAGGTTAAAATCAAGATATAATGATACTAAACCTTATGTCTAGAATCCTTAATAAAATTTTGACCAAAATCTATTACCTGATTTTGATTCGATAAAATCTCTAAAATTTAAGGCTTATGTTTAAGGGGTCTTAAGAAATTGGAATTCAGGAAATGTTCAGGGATCAAATTCAATGCATATCTGAAATATTTGGATGTTTAAAATACTATAACCCTAACCCGACATTTGGAGAATATTTATTAATTGATGTCTAATACCTATCGTTAAAATTTCACAAAAATCAGAGGTATCTTAATTTTCACAAAAGGGCTTCCACCACTTTTTAAACCCCTTTACATAAAACTAAATTAAACTAAATGTAGCACATATTGCGACCCCTAGCAGCTGTGTTCCAAAATCATATTGATCGGTTAATTAGTCTAGAAGTAAATGCTGTACATACAAATATATAAACATATACACATACCTAACTTTATATAAATAGAGATACATAACTAACAATAATAATAATGTTACATAACATATATTGGTTGCTAATCTTCCCTTATTTAATTTTGTTAGAGACAGGAGCTGATGTCCGTGAAGGTGAAATAGTCATGATGGTCATCATATTGAGTCCATCGAAGTGAGAATGACTGTTACATGTTTCCATCCAGTCATAATCATATTTTCCCACTTGGTTCTGTCTTTTGCATCATCTTGCCAATCGCTCGTGTTGATATTCCTTCATTTTCAGTTTCTTTTCACTACTTTTAAATCTTAGTCTCGGCCTTCCCTGATATGCCCCCTTCCTTCACACAGTTGAGAATGCAACAGTTACCTAAGCTGTTCAGGCTCCATTCTCTACAGAAGTCCTACCCATCTGAGACTTTTGTGTATTAGCAGATCTGCCATAGATCGTAAGCCTGCATCATTTCCTGATTTGTGATATTCTCCGGCCAGATTACATTCATAATCTGAGATGCCGCATCATGTAGCCATGAAACTTTTTCACTTAAGTATGCTACATATATTCCATGTTTGCATTCAATAAAGAAGAGTAGATCGTGCATCTGATTTGTAGACTAGGAGTTAAAAACATGACTAAATTTTGTGGTGAACATTACACAGCTTACTTAGCATAATGCAAAGCTCTTTATGAATAAACAATGGAGCACTGTCTAAGTGACGGTCAATGTTTACATGAAAAGGCATTGGAGACATCAATATAAGCGCCTGTCCAGTAGCTCAATGAGATATGCAAGCTAACTACTAAATGGTTGAAGGTTCAATTCCTGGCTTGGGATGGGTGCTAGTCTAGCCGCACTGAAGAGCTGTGATACAGCGAAACAGTCTATCTGTTGATGACATATATATATATATATATATATATATATATATATATCATCCATATATATAGTAAATCGGAATAAACAAAATTATAACATAATTTATATCAGTTCTAGGTATTCAAAATCGACAATATATTTGGTGTACAGTCGTTTCTAAGACGAAAGTTTTTTTTATTTAGTAAAACCCAATTAGTTTTCGTCAGCACCATTAATTAACATCACAATTTGAAGTCGAATAAAAACATCAACATTAATATCCTCAAGTACATACTAATTATATAAAAAAGAACAGTGAATTTTTATAAGACGCAGTTAACGTCGAAACACAGATTAATTTGTGTCGGCTGACACCAATGTTTATTCAATTTTACACACATATATATATATATATATATATATATATATATATATATATAAAATAAAAGAATATATATATATATTATTAAACTAAATGTGATTTAATCAACGTTTGTTTCCTAAGGAAATTATATGGATAAATAATAAGTCTCTTACTTTTATATAAGAATAATCATCATCATCATCATCATCATATTCGTGTTAACGTCTATTTTACATGCTGGCATGTGTTGGACAGCTTTACGAAATTGACTTCCAAAGTAACCTATTTTTGGCCAGGTTTTTATTTATCCCCATAGCTCTCAAGTCTATCTTTATCACTTCCTCCCATGTTTTTATTGGCTTTCCTCTGTGAACTGGACTTGCTATTTTAACTATTCTACATGACCCAAGAATTCATTCTTTCAATGTGGCCATACCATTAAAGTCTCCTGTTCTGCATATTAAAATATCCTATACTGTCTAGATGTACTCTTTCTCTGAAGTCATCAGAACTAAGCCTGTCTTATAATAATGTACAATAATAATAATATAGAAGTAAAGAGGCTTATTAATATTAGTTATGAAAAACAAACATCGTAAAAATATGTCACAGTTTATGAATTTTCGAATGAAATTAAAATAAAATAGTGATAGTTGTTTTGACAGAACATATCTATATCTATCTATCTATCTATCTATATATATATATATATATATATATATATATATAGAAATAGATATAGATATAGATATATATATGTGTGTGTGTGTTTGAAGACAGCAGTGCAAGGTGACTCAATGTCTTCAAACTTAGATCTACATAAACTTTCTTTTAAATTGTTAGTTACCCCAAACAAGGAATATTACCACTGAAGCGTCAGGAGTTATTGTGACAGTGGTCAGATTTATAGGGGGCAACCTGGATGGTAGCAAGATGTTTATTCATATTACAGTAACATTTCTGCATGTTGGTACGGGAGCAGGAAGCGAATTCTAAACGCAAGTGGTCCGAGGAAAAAAAAACTATCAGAGTATAAAACCTTTCCTACAGTGAAGTGGTGGGATTTTGCTGTTAGTTGGGGGTATTTTCTGTCACCGATATTGAGCACTCTCGCCTATAAATATAGCAACTAATACTGTATGCAGTGAATGCGTTTTACGGTTTTAATTTTAGAAAATATTGCTAATATCATATTTAAATAAATAGTAACGAAACCTCCATGGCTGTCATTAAGACTTAAATAAAAAACATATAAAATACAAAAAGAAGTCTTTGCTGCAATCTTTATTTATTTTTTTACATTTTTCCTAACATTCTGAAAGCCTTGGAAAATTCATGGAAGCAATCAAACACGAAAAACTAATAAGACAAATAATGGAAACATGTTTTCCAATGAAATAAAAGCCATTTTTCTTCAACCTCAAAGACTTGGAAAAGGAGGGGTGCGTTTTGCAGTTTGCCTGTTGATAAATGGCACTGGGAAACGCCATTACTTCCGCATTTTTTTTTTTCTTTTTACTTTCTTTTTTTAAAAGTTACGACTTGGACAATTTTTAACAAATTTTATTTATTCAATCATTTTAGATTTTATTTTGTTACGTTATTTCAAGATTTTTCTAGTTATTATTGGCAGGTTGCCCAAATCTTTATTCCTTCCAAAAATTCCAGGAATATTTTTCGCAAGCCTCCTGAGTTTTTTTTTTCACTTATGGGCAAAATCAAAATGAAATCTGCTCAGTCGGTGATTTTAAAACAATGTGACATCTTCGGCAGCCATCGTTGATTTTATTTTCTTCTTTTTTTTTGTTTGTCCAATTCCTACCCCCTTTTTCATAATCGGAACTCCTCCTATATGAAACCGTTTTGTGCCATTCGAAACATAAGCCGCGGGTACTTCTTCAGGAAGGATTAATTTCTAGTGTTGTTATGTAATTTTTAGTGTTTTGCCATCTTTCTTGAGGCATATTTTTTTACCATTTCATTCGGTTCACAGAATTCTTTTCTATGCAATCAATAATATTTGAAATGAAAATGACTGATAAAAAAGAAAAGATTTCAGGAAGGATTCAGTGATATATTAAACCTGGCATTGGTTATTAGGTTCAAAAATAATTTCTAAAGAATCAAATAAGTAAAAAGAAATCTTATATATACATGTGTGTGCGTATAGACAGGAAGCGGCAGATATGCAGTACTTTTCGGTACAGATGGTGGGTTCAGATTGCCATGTTAGAGTTCTGTTAGGGTTATTGCGTAACTTTAATTTCTTTGGGAAAGGTATGAATCCATCTTTTCTCCTCCCAGCTATAGGTGAAATAGTTGGGTAGACTGGTCTGAAATAACACTAGCAACCTGTCACGTGGCACCCATTGTGTTCCTGAACACTCACCCTTTCTTGGGAAGAGAGTGGGTCATGTACTTCAGAATTCACGATCCACTATAAGTCAATGTATGGAAGTTGACCTATAATTTTCGATTGTCATACTCATGATAAATGGACGATCATATACATATATATATTTGTTTTATTTGCGAGACTCAAACAAATTCGACTATTCGTATGGAAAAGAATTTTACCCAAATGCTAGATAGGAATAATTCTTCCCTTTACCAATGTGATGTCCCCACCTCCTCTATAGGGAGCTACATATATTTTTAAAATATAATTATGCCATTCACATAATGTTTTGTTGTATCACATCTATTCAGTGTGGCTAGACATGTAAGTGCTTCAGGATGTGATTGAAACCTGATCCTTTTTATGACAGTCCATACTTTTATTCACTGCAACATAATCATAAGTAAGTATTGGAAATTTTATAGCTTATACGAACAATAGCAGCAGTAAAAGACTGCTCGATTCGTGTTTAGGAATAACATTTTAGCAATAGCTAATGATAGATAGCGATTTCACTTCCCTCTCTCTCTCTCTCTCTCTCTCTCTCTCTCTCTATATATATATATATATATATATATATATATATATATATATATATATATATATATATACTAGCATGACTTATGTCCTGGTGTTGATCTGGAAAATTGTGAAAACTAAGAATCTCAACCCCCAGAAGTAAATTGACCAGAAAGAACCGAAAAGACTCTTTTCAACTAAAATGCTGAACTTTTACAATTACAAATATGTGTAAAAGTTATTGGGGTGGGGTTATTCACTGGGTGATTTGATTTGTCTTAGTGTGTGTGTGTGTGTGTTTTGGGGGCCTTTTGGTTTTAATTTATAATTTAACAAAAGAATTAAATGGCTGACGTATATGAATGACTCAAAATACATCATGCTGGAATTTTAATTTTGCAATGAAATTAATGTGGAGGTATTTGTAGGAATACTCACTGACGTGTGTTTTTAATAATTTACAATATAGAACCAGATCGCAACCTCCAGAAGTAAATTGACCTAGGAAAATGGAAATTTTCTTTCCATGATATAAAAAATATATGTAGATAGAACTATGCATAATAATAAAATGAAAAAGGTAATTGAATAAGAAAACAATAAGAGGAATAGGGAATTAACGACAGGTCATTTTGTAAAGCAATATGCAAATTAGCCTTAATATGTCGATCACATGGACATGCTCAGTATAATTGAAAGCTAAAGTTATTTTATTTTGTATATGCATTGGACGTTTTAATGTCACTGTCAATATGGCAAAGGGCTGAACTTTATAAATTTTACCCTGCTCTGTATGTGATAATAAATTGAAATTTCCGAAACATATGTAGGTAAGGACAAATAGTGTTTGTGTTAGAATTTATTGGAGCATAAACATTACAAGATATTATGTCATTTTGTATTCTGATGAATTATAATATATATATATATATATATATATATATATATATATATATATATATATATTTTCACACTAAATTCCAGTGATCAAGTTTGTATTCATTTTGTTTCATGTTTTCCAAATCCAAAAACATCGGTGCATTTTGATGGACCGTTTCGCACATAGATAAACAACCAAAGATTTATGCCAATTCAGGATTTTTCATCCATGCTGCTCTTCAGAAATCCAAAGTTCGCCTCTAGATAAAATATACTGTATACTTCAAAAAAATCACAAAATAAGCAACTTACATTGAATACAGTTCCCACGAGGAAAACAGGGATATTTCTGTCCTATCCAGACAACCATCTTTTTCTAACACAGAGCCATGAGAAATACGTATAATATTACCCCGGTTAAATGTCAGAATATCCAATAATCAATGAGATGAATTAATAAAATAATGTTTTATAAATATATAAAAAATATAAATAAGATATACAATTATCATTAAGTTAAAAAGAAATTATTTCAAAATATAAAAGTATAAAGATACGAAAAAGCACTGAAGATAAATATTAAGAATAACAAAATTAAGAAAGTTTAATAATAGCCATTACTACATATAAAACCACTTCACTGTAGTTTGAGGGAAAACATATTAACATAATTAGGAGGCTAATACAATTAAGATCATACCTCAAGGTATTTAAATGTAAGTGTTACATAATAAATAAATAAACATCAATCCACTATTGATTAATATGATGAATTAAAATTTAAAAATAAGTTTAAGATAATAAATAATTAAATAACTACCGCTATAAGATTGAATTAATTCATGGAAAGGAGGAATTAACTAAATAACTATTTAACATTTATATCAAAGGACATATAAGTTTTATCAGAGATGTATTGCCTCAACCATCCTACGTAAAAAATAAATGAGTTATATAAACAAATGGGCGGCAATTGCATTACTAAAATTAATTGATTATTCTCCCCTAATAACTAATAAGAATGCATTTAAAATACCTATAAATTAACCTTCAATTAAAACGACGAAATTTTAAATTATTTCCAAAAAGTATATAAATAAATATCTTTAAGCAAGAATAAACAAAAAAGATATGTTTCCGATTGAATTAAGTAAACTAAGTGTGTCTTTATTTTATGACTTATATGAAAGATAGAACAATGATATAAACAAATTGACCTACATTTAAAACAGACACATCTAAAAGTATTTATAAATAGTATATAGATAAACATCACAAAAGAGAAATAAGTAAAATACATTAATAAATTGAATAAAACTAAAAGGTTTTATATTTTAGGATTTATATGGAAAGTTCAATAAGGATATTTAAATTGGCAATGATATTTAACTTAAATACTCTAAACTCTTGGCCTCTTGGCTAAGATCAAAGTGTAGTATCTGTTCCGATGGATACTGCACCCCATATACTGGTATTGTCTTGGCCTTCGGGGCTTGATTTACGCCGGTCTATGGGTCTGTCCTGTGCAGTTCTAGGAAGTCCACCCTCCCAGGCTTCGCCTCCCCTCTTTGGGGAGGAGTAAGTTTATTGCTTACTGCCTGAGGCGCCCCTACCGGGGAATACCGACGGGGCTGCCCAGGCAATTTTTAATGGCCAGAGTGCTCACCTCTAGGGTGCTGGCTTTTTAAACCCCACTTTCCCGACCCGACCTAGGGTCACATCTTACTTGTGGGAGTGAGATAAAACTGGCCTTGTGCCTAACTCCTGGAGAGGAGTAAATAAATACTAGGCTCTGGAGAGGTTTAAGGAAGTTGTTAATAGTACTAATTAGTGTATTTGACCAGGAACTTATATTTTATTCGTCCTTTTAAATCTAGCTATGTTCAACTTATTTAGATTCGGATTATTATAACCATTCATAATTTTTTATTCAGTACACCCCCAGTAAATTATGCCAAATCTATGTCAAGAGTATCTATTAGCCACCATTCCCAACCAAAACTTAATTTATAATAATCATTGTAAACACGTGCGTACTACATTTTTTTAATTAACAAGTATTACTTCGATTCCTTATCATTTGATCGTCCATTATTCCGGGAAAATAGCCAACTAATCAATATCCATTCCTCAAATTTGCTGTCAAAATAGATCTTCAAATGCAATTTATCTATTAATCCTTATATAAGTATAGAATATGGACCAATCTATGACTTATGTATGATAAATTTATTAACTTAAAATAGTTACTATTTTAATTATATGTTGAACCGTAATAATCTAAGTAATTTACTAACTGGAGTAACTACATGCATATTCACTGCTCAATGTGCGTTTACACAAGAAAATTATTAATCGGGCCTGAAATGTGGGAGCATATATCTAGATCGGTGCAAACAGTTTTTCAGAATTTCTTGTTTCTTATTAATTAAATTATCTTAATATGTTATTATATGATAAGATTCCAGGGTACATAGGTTGCATTAAATTTACTAGGTTTGTATTTATTTGCTTGCCATAATATTAACCATTTTAATTCGAATTAGGCATTATTTTTGCGTTATTCTTTGACACATTTAGCTAGTGATGTTGGGATATCTTTAGGATCAGAATTAGGGTTTACTGTGAAAGAGGATGTATGGTTTCTATATCTGTTCTGAAAACTGCACCTGTCGCTCCAATATATGTCATAGTTCTATTTCATTCTGCAATGTTGCATTTATACACTATATTTGAAGTTAACACTTCTATTCTAGAGAGCATTCATTTACATTTCACCAATTACATTAGTGTTCTACTATAGAGTTTGGAGTGATATTCATTCCACTTTTTTTATTTTCTGATTTATTTTAACATATATATATATATATATATATATATACAATGTGTATATATACAATGTGTATATATATACTTGTAGACCTATTGAAAGAGAATTAATTTGATCCACTATTGAGGCCTGCGATTAGTACTCGGAGCCTTTAGAATATTCCTACTGGAGAGTTTGCATACAGAGGCTAAGGAAGCACTTTAACATATTAGAATTGATAAATTGTTGGTTGTTGGCATCTGTCTATCTCAGAAGACAATGGAGTTTTCCACCGCAGATTAGTCTGTTACAGAATTGCAGCGTCTGCTGTAACTGTGCAAGCCTATTTTGGATCGGCAGGCTTTGTTGCAGTTGCTACAGGTGGTTTCTGTTTCTGAGAGCTCTGCTGCAGTCCTCTGCCGTCTGTGCTCTCTCCTCTTGCTCCATTGCTGGTCTCTCCTCTTGGAGCATGCATTCACAGCATATCTCCAGCTGGATCGATGCCACCTGTCCTCATGTCTTGCTTGCAGACATTCTTATAGTGTAGAACAGGTCTTCCTGCTGGTTTGGGGCCAGTCGCAACCTCGCCGTATAGAATATTCTTTGGGATACTCCCATCGTCGATTCGCCTGGCCTTGCTAAGCTACCAGAGTCGTTGTTGGGTGGGGAAAGCAATAATGCTTGTGATGTCTGCTTGATCAAGGACGCTCTTGTTTGAGACGTGGTCCTGCCAGGTGATTTCCAGTATTTTCATGAGGTTGTGCATGTGGGGGGGGGGGTGTTGAGTCTGTTCTCTTGGCGAGAGTAGATGGTCTATGACTCACTACCATAGAGCAGCATGCTTAGCACACAGGCCTGGTACACCTTCATCTTTGTATTGATAAATTAATTCTCTAATATTATATTAAATAAAAATCATGCCCATCTAGTATTACATAAGAAGGTGCATTCTATCCCAAATCCTGAGAATTATTCCAAAAGAGTGAAAAGATCATGAAACCTTTTGAGTGGAAACAATTAATAAAGGGGCAATACTAGAAAATACTTAATACTATCATACCATGTATCTTACCCTAGACCATAAGAACTCGAAAAGTAATTTTAAACCTCTGTAAACTTTACAACACAAAACTCATCCTTTAATTTTCAAAGAGAAAATTAAATATATCTGGCATTCACACATCTTTGAATGAATCCAAACAGAAACAACAACAGTATGTGCTGCAATATATAATAAAGAAAAAAAATCATCTCCCAATATAAAATTAAAAGGGGCTGATCTTAACAGGTTTCAATCATCAGAAGGGTATTCTTGCCCCATATATTGTATGTATTTGAATGTAAATAAAAACTGGTTTGGAATCGAACTGTAATCTTAATTTTTCAAAATACATGGTAAGATATTCCTCAATTTTGAGATTGAGTTATATTTTTTTAAAACTTCCCTTTTCATTGTCCTAATTTACAAACAAGTCATCTTACTAACTTTCTATTTATCACTTTCACCTATTCTCATTGTGGGTTATTTGACCCCCTCGCTCATATTCTATACGTTTCTTCTACTGTAGCTCCTGCCTCTTTCTCTATTTATTAATAGTCGCAGTTCATAGAAAGGAAGAATAACACTATTGGAAAAGTTCATTATAAACAAAAGGGAATATCACCATGAACTGTAGTTGAAGAGGAAAACAAGAGAAAGAGAGAAAATGGTAAATATATAGTCAGTGAAACTAGGCTTAATTTGGATTTTGTCTTTTTATTTATTCATATTTAACTGGCTTTGCAAACTCACGTTTTGCTAATTTAAACAATCTGACCCCAAGCTCAATCTGTGACCCAATGGGTTACATATTTTTCTAGTATATATATTTATATATAAGTTAGATATATGTATTAATTAACCGATCATCATGAATTTTGGAACACAACTACTAGGCCTAAGGGAAGATAATGTAGGCTATATTTAGTTCAATTTAGTTTAATGAAAAGGGGGGAAAGGGAATAGAAGCCCTTCAGGAACATCCAGATACCTCCGAATTTTGTAAAATTTTAACGTTAATAAATATTGCCCAAATTTCAGTTTGTATAGAGAATTTTAAAGGTGGCATAATATGGGCACGACCTTCCATTTTAAAATTAAAGTATTTCAGATATGCATTAAATTTGATCCATAGTCATTAGAGACCAATTAAGCAAGATTCCCTGAATTTCAATTTTTTTTGAAGACCACTTAAGCTTAAGCTTTAAATTTTAGACATTTTCTAGAATACAAAATTATGTAGTGGATTTTGATCAAAATTGGAATAAAGATTCTCGACATAAGGTTTAGTATCATTATATCTTGATTTTAATCTTCATACGTAATGCAAAACTAGTGTATATATATATATAAAAGTGCTCAATAACAAGTAGAGCTGTTTTTAGTATAAATGTTTAAGTATACAAACATAATGTAACCAATAATGTACAAATAAAAATTTATACTATATATATATATATATATATATATATATATATAGTATAAATTTATACTATATATATATATATATATATATATATATATATAGTATAAATTTATACTATATATATATATATATATAGTATAAATTTATACTATATATATATATATATATATAGTATAAATTTATACTATATATATATATATATATATAGTATAAATTTATACTATATATATATATATATATAGTATAAATTTATACTATATATATATATATATATATATAGTATAAATTTATACTATATATATATATATATATATATATATATATAGTATAAATTTATACTATATATATATATATATATATATATATATATATATAGTATAAATTTATACTATATATATATATATATATATATATATAGTATAAATTTATACTATATATATATATATATATATATATATATATATATATAGTATAAATTTATACTATATATATATATATATATATATATATATATATAGTATAAATTTATACTATATATATATATATATATATATATATAGTATAAATTTATACTATATATATATATATATATATATATATATATCTATATACTACTAAAAGTCTATGGGTCTTGTATGTTTGCAATCAGCTTTCAGCTTTCCGGTTTTCAACATCCGGTTGCGCATGCGTAAATAGCATCGTCTTCCAATCTGTTATTCTAATTCCGTTGAACTCCTTTTATTAACGAACGCATGCAATTTTTCATTCTGGAAATGTTTATATCGCTTTAAATATAAAACAATTTCATTTAATTTCATCAAATAGTTTTTTTGTTTACTTGACGGCTAAAAACATTCAACGGGAGCACTTCGTAAAGTCTGTCGCAGTTTCAAACCCTTTTAAAAAACAAAAACAAACAAACAAAACAACAACAATCTATATATTAATACGCTAAGGTGTACGTACGTGTGTCACGCTTCCAGCAAACGCTCTGCGCATGCGTGCCGCACCTAGATTATTAATAACATTTAATTAGCCTAATTTCTGCATCGTATTTTAATTATTTCCCTTTAGCGCAACGGTAAGCGACGTAGTATTTTTGTCTTTGGCCCGACTGGTTTATAGTTCGATCCCAACCAGCCGCTAATATTTTTTCTTCTACATTTCGAGCGGAAGGGGAAGAAATAATACATTTTTTTTAATCACCCGGTCAAAAAGTACTTTTTTGTGTTGCTTAAAACTTAAAACTATTTTTTGTTTTTTATTTTGACGTTTTTAGGGCATGTCTATTATTTTTTGTTGTTGTTGTTTTTGAACGGACGTTAAGCAATGTTTTTTTTTTCAATGATAGTTTGAACTAAGCATTTATTTTTTATTTGCACCACTTCTTAAAGTGTTAAAACATTTATTTATTATTTTTGGATGGTAAGGAACCAGTATTTATTTTTTAAATGTTTTGAACGGACAATAAGCACTGTTTGTTTTTTTTTTGTTTTTTTTCTCAGTGAAACACCGTGGTCGAAAGAAAGAGAGAGTGTGTGTTCGTAAGAGATGGAGGGGGGGATAGAGAAAGAGTGAAAACGCAATAAAAACAAACAAATAAATAAATCGCAAAAAGTCTCTTACTAACAAATAGAAGGTGATTTGTTACATTAGGACCCGCGCTAACTTTGACCCCGTCGTTAGGGTTAGGGTCAGTGAGGGGTTAGGGTTAGCTATAAAGTTCAGGGTCATTGGGGGTTAGGGTTAAAATTAGGGTCAGGGCCAAAGTTAGCCCAGGTCCCAATGTAACAAACTACCAAATAGAGATAGTAAAAAATAAGACAATGACAATGATATTGTATAGTTAACATCTGAGAAGTTAAGTTTCTTATTTTGTGTCACGATCTGACACTCTCATTTAATAAGATTTAGTATTTACTTTTGCCCCTGACAACGGGGGAGGGGAGTCGCGACCGATAGTGATTGCTGAAGAGACAGCTTTTACCCCGACAACCGAGTAATATAATAAATATATATACTTCCATCCCGTCACGCAAAATTTTGGTGAGTAAGATATGTGCATATTTCTAGCCACCGGATAATTTTATTAACAGTAAATTATACAAATTGATGTAGAAAACACTGTGGAATTCCTTTTTTTTTCAGTGAAACACAGAGAGCGCGTACGAAAGAAAGAGAAAGTTTGTGTTCGTAAGAGAGAGATAGAGGGAGAAGATAAAGAAAGAGAGAGAGAGAGAGAATAAACGTAATTGAAAAGTGAAAACGCAATAAAAACAAATAAATAAATCGCAAAAAGTAAAAAAAAAAATATTTAACAAAAACGAAAGTGAGGAAAGTCGTGATTCAAAGCAAAATAAAAAAGAAAATCTAATCGAAAAAAAAAGTAACAAGTATAATTTCGTTTACTATCGGAAGCCTACCAGTTTTTACGGTATATCAACCCTTTTTAGTAGAGTGTCCATCGTACACGCGTTATTGGAAGGCAAATTATTAATTTTTTCAAAATATTTCACTCTTATCCGGGGGGGTGCTCATAATAAAACAAGCGTAACTTACTAACAAATAGATGGTGCTTCGTTAGATTGGGACCCGCGCTAACTTTGACCCCGTCGTTAGGGTTAGGGAGGGGGGTAGGGTTACCTATAAAGTTCAGGGTCATTGGGGGTTAGGGTTAAAGTTAGGGTCAGGGTCAAAGTTAGCCCGGGTCCCCATGTAACAAAGTACCAAATAGAGACGTAAAAATAAGACAAGGGCAATGATATTGTATGGTTAACATCTGAGAAATTAATTTTTTTTATTTCAAATATTTATTTAGTTATATTGTCAAATTCGTCAAACAAAAATGGCGTTCGCTTATTTTAGGTGAGGTGGTCGCTAATTTCAGACTTTATAAAAGGCTAAATTGCCCGATTACACTAGAGGATCTCTTTACATTATCAACTAACCCAAGATGTAGGGGAGGGCGCCACTCTTTTCCCAGGACTGCTTCATTGTCCTTGATCCTGACCTTATAATACTGAGAGTTTTAGCAATGTTTGTTTTAGTCTTTTAATATAAACAATTTCATTTAATTTCATCAAATAGTTTTTTTGTTTTCTTCACGGCTAAAAACATTCAACGGGAAGACTTCGTAAAGTCTGTCGCAGTTTCAAAAAACACCCCCCTTTCAAAAAACAAAAACAAACGAACAAAAAAACAACACTCATTATTAATATCAGCCATACGAGCGGTCGGTGAACGAAACCACCTCCCACTTTCCCTCTCATAGATTTCACCACTCCTACTCCGTCTGTTTTCGTTACGTACGCGAGAAAGCCTGCTGTCTCTCGGTGGCCACGGCTGTACCCCCTTCCTTTCTCAAATCGCCCTAACCAACCACTTATAATTCAGTAACTGTAATTTAAAAAAAACAAACAATTATAATAAACAGAACGACTCATAGAAATCTATATTCTTTTTTCATTTTAATATACTTTCATAGAAATGCTTCTGTTATGTAAAAAAAAACTATTTTCTTTATGCCACAAGTGTCACGCTCATACATGAATTCCATAGCTAATATAACAAACTGACCCAACGGGTCACGGGTGGTCTAGTATAGTATAAATTTATACTATATATATATATATATATAGTATAAATTTATACTATATATATATATATATATATATATATATATATATATAGTATAAATTTATACTATATATATATATATATATATAGTATAAATTTATACTATATATATATATATATATATATATATATATAGTATAAATTTATACTATATATATATATATATATAGTATAACTTTATACTATACTAGACCACCCGTGACCCGTTGGGTCAGTTTGTTATATTAGCTATGGAATTCATGTATGAGCGTGACACTTGTGGCATAAAGAAAATAGGTTTTTTTTACATAACAGAAGCATTTCTATGAAAGTATATTAAAATGAAAAAAGAATATAGATAGATTTCTATGAGTCGTTCTGTTTATTATAATTGTTTTTTTTTAAAATTACAGTTACTGAATTATAATTGGTTGGTTAGGGCGATTTGAGAAAGGAAGGGGGTACAGCAGGCTGTCTCGCGTACGTAACGAAAACAGAGGGAGTAGGAGTGGTGAAATCTATGAGAGGGAAAGTGGGAGGTGGTTTCGTTCCCCGACCGCTAGTATGGCTGATATTAATAATGAGTGTTGTTTTTTTGTTTGTTTGTTATTGTTTTTTAAAAGGGAGGAGTTTTTTTGAAACTGCGACAGACTTTACGAAGTCCTCCCGTTGAATGTTTTTAGCCGTGAAGAAAACAAATAAACTATTTCATGAAATTAAATGAAATTGTTTAAAAATTTCCAGAATGAAAAATTTCATGCGTTCGTTAATCATAATAGAGAATAACGGAATTGGAATAACAGATTGAAGACGATGCTATTTACGCATGCGCAACCGGATGTTGAAAACCGGAATACTGAAAGCTGATTGCAAACATACAAGAACAATAGAGTTTTAGTATTATATATATATATATATATATATATATATATAGTATAAATTTATACTATATATATATATATATATATAGTATAAATTTATACTATATATATATATATATATATAGTATAAATTTATACTATATATATATATATATATAGTATAAATTTATACTATATATATATATATATATATATATATATATAGTATACATTTATACTATATATATATATATCTATAGTATACATTTATACTATATATATATATATAGTATAAATTTTACTATATATATATATATAGTATAAATTTATACTATATATATATATATATATAGTATAAATTTATACTATATATATATATATATATAGTATAAATTTATACTATATATATATATATACATATATATATAGTATAAATCTTTATTTGTACATTATTGGTTACATTATGTTTGTATATTTAAACATTTATACTAAACCAGCTCTACTTGTTATTGAGCACTTTTTTATAAACATTGGAGTTTCATTGGATTAACATCTTGGAAATAATAATAATATATGTACTATATATATATATATATATATATATATATATATATATATATATATATGTGCATATGTAAATGTGTCTACCCACACATGTAATTATCTTTTTGAATTTTCCTCTCATGCTTCAAAGACAAGGTTCCACCATCTCTTAAAATTTCCCTTCATTTTTCAGTTTTCCTTTTCTTCATGCAGTCATGGAAAGAAACCGTTCTTCAAAATCATTTCCAATCATTGAAAAGCGAAAAAAAACTTTGATGCATAACAAAAATCCAGAAGAAATTAATAATAAACACCAAACTAAAAAAATTAGTTTTTGAAATGCAACCAATAAATTCCTTCTGTCACATTCCAATCACATTTTCCTGTCTCTCAAGGAATATCGGATACAATTTTCCCCAGATTCTTCCTTTGATGAAAATGTTTTATTTCGTTAGGCTATAGAATTTTTATTCATCAAAGTATTTCCCAAAATTGGAAGAATGTAATGGCTAGAATGTCTCATTTTCCATATCACAGGAATTTTCCAGATATATATTCTAATTTATATTAATTATAGCAGAACTGATACTACTGTACCTTTAGGTATTCCTTATGAATGTATTGTCCAATTCAGACCATTCACTTTAAGGACTGAAAATTTAGACAGAATCCTAAATTTACATGTACCCTTTTTTTTTTTCAAATATCGGAAAAAAAAGAAGAAATTTTTGGATTATAATGACGGTTTAATTTATGTATTGGAATAGCGTTTTCTGTGTTTCAGGATATTGTCAGATCGAGTCTAAAGATATTGGTTGCCAGAGGATAAACGAGGCCCACCCACAACTACAGTGCCGTCAGCTAAATTTCATAACAAATAAATATTTTCTCACATACATAGGAACAAAGTTTGAAGTTAAAACTTTTGTAGAAAAAATGTTCAAAGAATTTACAGTGAACATATTACATATAATTGGCAGTAGTTGCTAAACTGTTTATTTGAATTGTTTAGTCATTTCTTTAAATTTTAATTAATTGTTGGTATTTTTAAATACTTCACTGGAGATGGATGTGGGCAAGGTATATCTGGATGGTGAAGCTGTTTATGTTGTTGAGAAGTTTTTATTACCTTGGTGATAACATTGGAGCACAGGGTGGAGCAGGTGGTAATGTGATTGCAAGAATTAGGAGTGGATGGAGTAAGTTCAGGGAACTTATGCCATTACTAACCAGCACAGCATTACCACTGTCGACCAAGGGAAGAGTCTGTCAGGCATGTGTATGCTGTGTGATTATGTATGGAACTGAAACATGGCCGGTGAGGGTTAATGACATGTGTTGCATGGAGAGAAATATGAGAATGATATGATGGATGTGTTATGTGAGTCTTAGACAGGCTTATTTCTGATTAACTTAGAGGTAGATAAAATCTGGACGGTATACAGAGATGTGTGCAGAACAGGAGATTTCGATGTTGAAAGGATGGATGAGAGTCCTTAGGTCTGTAGATATAGAACAGTTAATATAGCAGATCCAGTTCACAGGGGAAGGCTAAGGAAAAAATGGGTAAAAGTGATAGACTTGAGAGAAAGAGGTATTAATAAAGACCTGGTTAGTTTGGAAGTCAATTTCTTAAAGCCGTCCAACACATGCCAGCATGTAAAACGTGTTACACCGAATATGATGATGACGACGACGATGTTGATTACTGTACAACTTACAAATTAACATATAGCTTAAAATCATGACAGAGCATTCATTGGGTACACTATATTACAAATAATTTCTTGTGTTCACTAGATAATTTTGCTAATTATTCTCATACTTCATCCAACAATTCCCTTTCAATGGATAGCAACATGGATGATTCCAAATTCTCCTCAGAGAGCGAATTTCTTAACTATGTAGATTTTTGATTTTCAGCTTTCAAGGTTTATTCTCACATTGGATTTGAGTTACTGATGCTACATACTTGACTTTATAAAGTTCATGAAGATCTTGTCATAAGATCTGTCTCATGTTTGCTGTGGTGGATACAAATGTTTCTTGAAGGAATAAGCTCGGTTTTACAAATAATGACATTTTACTTATGAAAACACTTCTTGTTGGAGATTGTTTGTTGAAAAAGAAGTGTGCAATTGTATAAGCTTGTTCAATCAACTCCTTACTCATGTGAGTCAAGCAGCACGTGTGTGTTTTGTTTTTTCTCACGGACGTCCATAGAATGGATATATATATCATAAACTCCTTCAAGTGTTTGGGAGATAGATCCCCATAACCAGATTTACTCCGAAACTACATTAACCAGAATACATAGATAACTATATTTCAGTTTGAATAAATATGGTACAATAATCTCACTGAATCTGTGTTCGCACTGGACGTTCATAGAATGGAAATATATAACAAAATCCTATAAGTATTTTGGAGATAGACCTCCATAACCGGATATATTTTGAAACTACATTGCAGAAGGATACAATTATGGAATTACCATGTGTCAGACTAATTTGTTTAATACCATTTTGATAAATATGGCTTTAGTCTGGATACTTTTTGATCACACATAGTATTTTGAGTAGAATTTAATTTTTCCTGGAAAAATCATGCCCGACTACATCCTCTACATGCACTGCTTATTTCTGTCATGTTCTCTATTTCGTATTTCTTTTTCATTAATAAACTAGTTGTCTGTGTTTCTTTCATGGTTGGATTTGTTGAATGCCTGTTTAGTTCCTTTCCATGCGTTGGATATATATATATATAATATTTTTATGAATAAATATTAATTATTTATTACCTACAGACATCGATTTTTCATGCTCACGCAATCTTCAGTGCAGGAAGTTAATTCCCGACAGTCGGCGGGCGCGAACTGCGATCACAAATCGCCATTGATTCACAGCCAAGAGCGTTACATGTTGGCCACCACAAATTAGGTTGGAAGTTAGGAGAAATTTAACTTTATAAATGCCAAGTCGGCAGGTATTTACAACAAGCAGCGAAGAGTGATCATCAACAACAAACCGTGTTGGATCTCGCAACGTTGTCTACAACTCATCACTATGGCTAGATGTAACAAGATTTGAAACCTGGACCTCAGTAGTTGGTGTCTGGTACTTTATCAACTGAGTCACAGAATCTGACTCTGGAAATAAAAGAAATTATATCGTATTAAATAAAATTATTCATTTTGTTTACACTTCATTACGATACTACTAACTGAAAGTACTCAACTTTTTATGGAAGACTATTGCTTTTATCCTAAGTGGCAACCATCCTTTTCTTCCACTAGAGTGCTCATCCCATAGAAGCATCTCTCACTCTCTCTCTCTCTCATATATATATATATATATATATATATATATATATATAATATATCATTCATGGGCAGCTGTTTCGTCGTCTACTATTCATCAGTGTAGCTATACCTAACGAGATTCGAAACTCAGACCCCAGTGATTAATCCATGATTGGTTTTGTGGTAATTAAAATGTGATACTCGTCTATTTTAACGCATATTTTACTAAAAACATATATATACATATTATTTTTTCATAGGTGGAAAGATCTCGTATTTAAGTACATTAACCGGAAATGTGAATATAAGAGACGCATGTTTCGGGATTTTTTTTAGATGAGGATAAATAATTTGTATTTTCTTGATTACAACAAACAAAAGTTTTTGAAAGAAAACAACTTTAACGATACAGTTTTTCTGCTTATAGCCACAGTCAAGCATGTGAATCTTGATGGTAAAAAAAAAAAAAAATGTTACGCTAACATGTGACAATTAATGAATTGTCTATACCTTATTGGAACTGTTTTTTCATGGAATTTCTGATCAGAAGTTTTAGTTAGTATTTATTTTTGTTTCGAACTTTTGTACAAAGAAAAAAGAAACGATAAATTAGAATTTTGTTTCTACTAGTGTACAACTTCCGTTAATAAAAGTAACAAAAAAAAATTATGCTTAGCTAGTGTTTTCATTCTAGATCTATCTAGGTACTAGCTGGCTTTGCTGGCTTGCTATCGCTTTGAAAAGTTGACAACTTAAAATACATGAAACATTAATCTAAAATAATAAACATTTTATTCATAATTTGGTTGTCAACATAAAACACAATCTTCTTATTTACTTATATAGATAGATAAACGTTAACATTTGGTCATTTCGATACAAATCTTTTAAACGTGACCGTAAAGATAAGAAAAAAGAAAGAAATTTGCCTTTTCACTTGCAATTTAGAAAGGAACATTTGAACACATATCCTAAATAGAAGAATTTGTTATATTAAAATCAAAATCATTGAAATAAAAATCAATAAGAACTAATAGTTAATCAATAAAATATCCTTTATCAAAAACTATATACAAATTTAGTAACCTTGCGACTGATATCTTATACACATGATCAGTATATGAAAATATGGTGCGTCTATTGTGTAAATTTGAATTAACTTGAAATAGGGCGTTTTGATTTTACCGTTAGTGCCAGAAATGGGTCCAACTTTCGCATTTATTCATTTAAATATTATTAAAATATTCGGTGCTTTCTTAGAGTAAGACCCATGCTAAAAGTGTCTCGGCGTCGATACTTTCCGGATGCTTATGTAAAACGCCAGACAGTGTTGAATGAAAAGTTTGTTGACTTACCTGCGTCTAAAAAATCACAAACAAGGCTGGATTTACAAATAGGAAGGAGGGGGGGGGGGCGAACAAGCAAAAAATTAAAGCAAAATAAATCAAATACATTTTGTCAAATTGTATGAAAGAAATATTTATTTCAGGTAAAATGGCGTCGTTAGGGTTTAGGGTTAGTTTTTTTTTTTACTGAAAATCATTGTTGGGTTAGGTTTATGGTTAGGGGTTAGGTATTAAACTTCTTTTTTTTTGCCTGAACATTTTTTTATGACAAAAATGTCACTGAACAAAATAGTTTTTCTTACTTTTTGGGGTGGTTAAAATTCGGCAGATTATGTAGAACTATCAGTGGAATGAAGTGTTTGTACAGGCTCTTTTGCAGACGTCAGAGAAGAAGGGGTACAAGAAGTGAAATGAAGTATTTCAACAGGGTACTATTCAACTATCTGCGACAATATGGAGGCGAAGGGGTGTTTGCAAAATGTTTGCCTCCACATAAATTCAATCAGATAGCTGTCTGCAAGGCCTCTGCTTGTCCTGCATTCTTTCTTGTTTCACTGTTTCACTTCCTTCCACATTCGTTCTACGTGGTTCATAGTAGCTTTTGTTTTTGGATCAACGAAATTTACACTGTGGTTCACAGTCAAATGTACGAACCCTTCTTCTCCTACTTTAGTATATACTTTCCACCAGTCAGACACTAGTGTGGCTCCTGGTAACACGTAGCTATTTATAATTGAAAGAAGGGTTCTGGCGTTTCTGTTTGGGACTGTTACAAGGAATCCCTCCTTCTCTGCAGGATCGTATCTGTCGAAGACCGAGAGCAGGTCGAGAAATCTGCCAATGTTGTATTTTCGACGGTTGAACAGAGATTCATCGATCTCCACCGTATGTCCTGGGCCTCCAGTTGTCTGAGGATTCCTTTCAAAATGTTGATGGCACACATCCCACAGAAAATACTTCCAATCAGTAACCGTAGTCGTTGATCAAATCCCGCATTCGTGGCGTGCAGTTTTCATGGTTGCTATGTCTTGAGACCACAGATAGATTAACTTTATTATCTGATCGATGTCGAAACGAGCCTGTTCAAATAAAGTGCCACTCTTTAGTGATATCCAACATCTGCATTTATGTTAATGCATCACCAAGAGTATTTATCACTGAGTTTGGCTCGTTTTGCGATCTTACATCCATCTCTACATTTTTGGCATATTTTTCCCTTTGCAATCAGTTTTGCTTTCTGACAAAAGTTTATCACTCCTTCAAGAAACGCAACAGTCAGTGATAGCTCGTGAAAATTCATTGCAGTACTTTCGGATTTCAATCAGTTGAAATGTTTAGATGTCGTCTGCTTATTCGTTTCAATCAGTTGAAATCGTCTGCGTATTTTCTTGCAGTTTCATTGACTAACTGCTTCGGTACTTTCTGGTGTTTTACATAAAGATCTGGAAAGTACTGACGCAGGGCACTTTACTGTTGGTCCTAATCTAAGAAATTACCAAATATCCATAGAAAATCATAAATTACGTCAGTAATTTAATTTTTCATTTCTGATGCCCTAAACAAACCTCACCGTTGACTGACTTTTTATTACCGAGTGGAGGATTTCTTTCCGAATTCATTTCAGGCAATTTGCTTTCTCGCTTCCCTCTTGAAATGGTTTCGACCGGGGCTTGAAAAAGGCACGTGTTTTACTTGCTAAATTTTGCGTGACAGGTGGAAGTATATATATTTATTTATATATAAATATAAAATAAATACACATTGATCTTTATTATAGAGTGAATGATAATATAAGTTCTAAAATAAATTGTCTTTGAAACGGTTATAAAAAGACTTTTGGTATAAATTTCTTTTGAATTAGCTAAAAAAATATATGAATAAATGCGAAAGTTGTTTTCATTAATCACTCGTATATTACCATTAAAATGGGGCACTGTTATTTAAATCAATAATACAACATAGTGTTTTGAAATACTGTATATATTGTCGAGACAAAAGGCCCAAGGACAGATCTTTGCATGCCTAATTTGCATAACTATTTTTTAAACAGTTTATGAAAAATTAATGTTTCATGTTATTCATTCTTAATTTTTTATCCTATTTTTTCCACATATATGCAATAGTTTTGTCGATATTAACAGTAATTAAAGTGATTTATATAAAAAAGGGATAAATTATTAAACTTTTCTTAAAATATTTGCTGATTAATTTTCAGCGGTGGCAATTAAAATTAAACTAACTTGAAAGAAAGATATATGAGACATAAGCACATTTTTTATTGTTTTTAAATTCAATGAAAAATTCTAACTTACAAAAAAGAGCCCACATATACACACATACCATTGCTCAGACGATTTGATTTCCTCTTTCTTTTCATTTCTTGACGGTCTTATTTAAAATATAAAAAAATTTGTATCAAAATTATAAGAATCTTAATATCAATTTATATGAGTAAATGTTTGTTTATCTTTTTATATGAATAAATGCAAAGGTTTCTGTCTTGTGTTTACAACTAACTTATGAATGAAATGTTAAATATTAAACATTTTCGTTTCAAGTAATTTAAGTAGCTAACATTGCAAAGCAATAGCGAGCTTATAAAGCCAGCTAGTATATATATATATATATATATATATATATATATATATATATATATATATATATATATAATTAGAAATGTAGCCACTTCGTTATTACAAATAATCAGTGTAGATTAGGCTAACCAGGACACCATCACTGATGATAAAAACCATTACCATGAAAGCCATAGTCTGATCTTTTTCTGTTGCTCTAACGTGCAGGTCTGATTAGTAGTAGGCTAAATACAGCACCTTGGCCTACTCGTGTTGATCTAGCTAGTTACCTGGGCCCACTCGTGTCGATCTAGCTGGTTACCTGGGCCCACTCGTGTCGATCTAGCTAGTTACCTGGGCCCACTTGTGTCGATCTAGCTGGTTACCTGGGCCCACTTGTGTCGATCTAGCTGGTTACCTGGGCCCACTTGTGTCGATCTAGCTGGTTACCTGGGCCCACTTGTGTCGATCTAGCTGGTTACCTGGGCCCACTTGTGTCGATCTAGCTGGTTACCTGGGCCCACTTGTGTCGATCTAGCTGGTTACCTGGGCCCACTTGTGTCGATCTAGCTGGTTACCTGGGCCCACTTGTGTCGATCTAGCTGGTTATCTGGGCCCACTTGTGTCGATCTAGCTGGTTACCTGGGCCCACTTGTGTCGATCTAGCTGGTTACCTGGGCCCACTTGTGTCGATCTAGCTGGTTACCTGGGCCCACTTGTGTCGATCTAGCTGGTTACCTGGGCCCACTTGTGTCGATCTAGCTGGTTACCTGGGCCCACTTGTGTCGATCTAGCTGGTTACCTGGGCCCACTCGTGTCGATCTAGCTGGTTACCTGGGCCTACTCGTGTCGATCTAGCTGGTTACCTGGGCCCACTCGTGTCGATCTAGCTGGTTACCTGGGCCCACTTGTGTCGATCTAGCTGGTTACCTGGGCCCACTTGTGTCGATCTAGCTGGTTACCTGGGCCCACTTGTGTTGATCTAGCTGGTTACCTGGGCCCACTCGTGTGGATCTAGCTGGTTACCTGGGCCCACTCGTGTCGATGTAGCTAGTTACCTGGGCCCACTTGTGTCGATCTAGCTGGTTACCTGGGCCCACTCGTGTCGATCTAGCTGGTTACCTGGGCCCACCTATATGGATATAGCTAGTTATGTGGAACTGCTCGTGTGGATTTAGCTGATTATCTGGGCCTGTTCATGTGGATCTAGCTATTTACTTTGGCCCGCTTGTGTGGATCTAGCTTGTTAGCTCGACTCGCCTGTTTTGATCTGACTACTTTGGCCCATTTTGCATGGATCTGCTCCTGGCTTTCTCGACCCGTTTGCACTAATCTCCACCTGGATCCATAGTTCGGTTGTGATTTTAGCATTCACATATTTATATTGCTGGTAAATGTAAATCCTCTTCCACTGAGAGTTTCTCACAAGCAAATTCAAAATTTAAAACAGGTGAATAACTTCATTTGCACGCTGACAGCTATTGTCACCAAAATCAATTCCTCTCTTTTACTTTCATTTTTTTTCTTTCTCTTCTCTGTCTTCAATTTATTTACCATGTATGCATATAAATGTATATATATATAAAACTCAATGTTTGTGTATGTGTGATGTTTGCGTTTTCCCTATAGAAAGAAAGGTTAGAGAATCTCAATAAAATGTAAACGTGTATTCTTATGTAAAATTTACCGGGGAAGACAATTAAAGTGTTTCCGAATCTCTAAATGCACCCCTAGCAGACTCTTAGGGTATAACCCCCTTTACAACTTTAAATATAGTCTATTTTTATAATATTTAAATCATATGTATAACATTTTCTGTGGAAGATAATGAATGTGGTTCAGAATTTTTAAGTGCCACCCAAAGAGGAAGCTATATGGACCGAATCCTCTTTAAAACTCATACATCCGATTTTAATGAAATTTTAACCATATATATAAGACACTAATTCAGAGAGTTTTCCAACATTTGAGCTTCTTCGGACTATATTACAGGAAAAAACGGGAAGAGGGGATCAGTAAAAACACAGAAAGTAATATGATGTTATGGCCATAGTGAAAAAGTACAGAGTAGTGATCATCATTCAATCCCTGGCAATGTTGTGTCTTCCTGCTAGTATTTATATATATATATATATATATATATATATATAAGTAGAATGCAAATTTATGATATTCATTATTTTGCATGCTCTGAAAAATTCAACAGCAACAATATTTGTCCTTGCATACATATGTTTCAGAAATTCAATTTTATTATCACATCTATAGCATATAGACAATTATATGAATCTCCTCAACAGCAAAATATTTCTTTATCAATACCATACAGGCAATATATAATTGAATAGTTCAATAATTATAAACACAAAATAAAACAAATAAAACTCCAGAAAACTTATTTTTTCACTATGACTGTCGGCTTGGCATGTCGGTGTGAGTTCTGTCAGAACTACTGCATTAATTTCAAAAGTATCGATACTACGAGATCAGGCCAGTCTTAAAATACTGGCTTCCTGACCTAAAATGCACCAAACATTGATGTTATTGTTTTTTTTTTACTTTCCCCCTTCAAAACTGAATCATGTTCTGCAAAGCCAAAAACAAAACCAACAATTTTCCTCTACAAAACAACCAAACCTAACAACATGGTTAAATATTTGAAGATATAAAGAACTTGAAGCATAACTTGAAGCTTTTACTAAAATTACCGGATTCGGCCATAAATAACCGGAAAAGTGTTGATATGCCGTAAAACAAAACAACTAAATCAGTATTATCTTTGGGAAAGGTGTGAATACATTTATCCTTTTTCTATCTATCGATTAAATAATAGAATAGACTAGACTTTCAAGCCTAGTTTAGCAGAAGGAACATTCTGAAATAACACCAGTCTTTCTCTCCTTCTCCCGACATTGTTTCCAGTCTTTCTGGACTTCTCCTTGCAGTGTCGGTTCAGGAGAGGAGGTGTTTAGGGATTGCACAACCCTTTCCTCACTATAAATTCTCCATGCAGGCACTCTTACAGGGAATATTTATTGTCTCTTAAGACTGAATAGAAGCCTTTATGAATATATATATTTGTATGGTCTCTAGTTATGTAAAAAAAATATGTACTAACAAGTCACCGCTTATTAAGGCCCATAAGCCACTCAAGGATAAGGGATAATGAGTTTGTCATAAGGACAGTGCAACAACAACGTCGGGATTGGTAGCAATGGTTGACACTGGTCCGAATTAGATTATTTAAGAGGACGGCTCAACAAGAATTTGCTAACATTGGACTTAAAAACGACCATGCTATAGTCAGTTGGGAAGCAGTCGCATGGTATTGTGTTCCACAGACGAAGAGTTCTTGAAAGGACACTTTGCTCATGGCAATTCCGTTTAAGTAGGTTTTGTACTCTGTCAAGACAAGGATGCTCTGAGTGGTAACTTCCCGGATGTGGCAACAGTATTCCATCTTAGGATGTATTTGACTCCCATACAGCTAGACGATTGCATCAGAAGTGAGATACCTTCTGGAGCGGTAGAATGATCCAACCATCTTTTCAGCGACCTTAGCAGCAGATTTGATGGAAGTCTTCCATTTGAAGTCTGGAGTGAAGGCCAGTCCTAAAAGCTTCTTCAATGAGAAAGCCATTCATTTCAATTGGGGCAAAGTGAGGATCTGAGCATTAGTGGTGAAAGGAGAGAAGCTTGGTTTTAGATGTATCGAAAATAACAGGCACCTCTTTCCCCATTGCACAATTGTTGTATTTTCGTTCTAAAAATCACTATATTAGTAAACTAGTAAATAATAATATTACTTTCTCTTACAATTACATTGGAAAATCATATCAATATTGAACTGAGTTTTACAGCACGAATAAACTTTAACTATACTTTTGTTAACCTCACTATTAAGAAGACTTGAGAACATTTTCCTTTGATGTGTAGTTTCATAGATTACGAATAGAAAAAGAGAAAAATGGTCTGCAATCAGATCTTTTCTTCCTTTCATGTTAGTTTGGAGTAAATATGTTGTTTTTTTCTGCGTGTCAAAGTTCTATATTAATTTACTTTCTAGTGTAGGTATCAGTGTTCTTTGTCTTTTGAATAAATGAGAAGAAAAACATGGGATGTATTTTTGCATTGAAATTAATCTTTTCTTAGCCTTTCAATGCTTCATAATGGTAGCCATGCTCGGCATTGAATGGTGGTGCATGATGGGAGAAAGAAACAAAAAAGCTATTAAACTGTGGTAAATGCAGACACTGAGCATTTCGAAAGTAGACGAGCGAATTTCCTTTGTTTCTAGCCATTCAATTTCCAAAATCAATGAACAAATCTGTAAACAATATGCAGTCATTAAAGTTTCGGTTTGTTCTTAGCTTTTATGGCGAAATAAAAAGAAAAATTATTCAAGAGAAAATAAAATGTCTATATTAAAAAGTTCGTAATACTTTTGATATTTTCTTAAAATTTAAATGGATCTTTTCTCTGCTGCATTTTTTATTGATATAATGCGTTTAGTAAAGAGACATAGACAAACAAAAATTAAAATGTTCAGAATACTATATCACCAGGCAATGGCAAGGCAAGAGTAGGAAAAAAGTTGTAGATATGTTTATATAAACGTTTTATAAGTGACAATAGTAATATTATGTTTGGAAGGCAATGGCATAGAAAGAGTAGTGCATATGCTTATATAAATGTTCAATAAGTAACAATAGTAATATTATCAAATGTTTGGAAATGGAAAGGCAAGAGTAGGCAGGAAGTGGGATATATGCTTATACATGAGTTCAGTAAATGGCGATAACAATATTATCAAATGTACAGCAGATCGTATCACCATAGTATAACAGATAAAGACAAACCGGCAAAAGAGATAGATATGATTTATAGAAAATGAAAAATGAGTGAAAATATCAAATGCCAGAGGAAAACACTATAAGATAAGAGTAGTGTTGAAGAGATAGATATGGCGATACAAAAATGCAATAAATGACCCAAAATATCTTAAGTTAATCGAAGCCAATCAAAAGCAACGTCAATATAACCAGAGAAAGACTCGTGTTATTTTGGAGTTATTTTCTCCTAAACTTGTTGGCCTACTAAATGCTTGGATATCTAGTCTACCCTAATTCTAAAGAGAAAACAATAAAATATATATTAATGTGTATCCCATGAATCTTTTAGCTTAATTTCCCTAAGTAATAGTCTATATTGATCCATTTGCCCATTTACTTTGACATACACTATGAATATGCTTTATAAATGTCCCAGTTCGACCCACAAGATTCAGTTCATGCTTCGATCTCGTCCTGAAGCCTAATTAAGTTTAATTACCATAAGTCATAATCTATATTGATTCCTTTGTGCATTTACATTGACCTAGACTATGAGTAAGTGTTTTATACGTCCTTGTTCTGCTCGCAAAATCCATTAGATGCTCCAAGATGGCATACAAATGGAAACTAGTTTTAGTCGACTGCTCTAAATAGTCGAACAATGGTTCTAATTTCACGTGCTATTTGTTCTCGATTCATTCGCTCATTCTTACCTGCTGGTTTCCAACTCAACCAGAACAAAAACCAACAATTAACGATCTGCTGCAACGAAGCTTCACCTGCAAATGAAGCTGATATAACAACAGCACAAACAACAAAATGGCGATTCCTCTTTCAAACAGCATTCATCCATCCATCATAATGAGGTGATGCTGAAATTGTCTCTTGAAAAATGTTACAAAATGGCGGCAAATTAGTCCAGTTATAGAATTGAGGTCAATGCGAGAAAGAAAACAAAAGACTGCATTTCGTGTGATTGCTTAAAAGTCTATTAGTTTATTCAATTAAAATGATTAGGTCTTTTGTAAAGAGTTTCTTTTTATTATTGAAATATTGGATAATCACAATTCTTTTTTAATTGGAAATCAATAAAGATATCTGGGTTGTAAGTTTATAGAACAAGAACGAATGTTCTTAAATGCTATTTCAAACTTAAGTAAAGATAAGCCAATGAAAATGCTATTTCAAACTTAAGTAAAGATAAGCCAATGAAAATGCTATTTCAAACTTAAGTAAGATAAACCAATGAAAATGCTATTTCAAACTTAAGTAAGATAAACCAATGAAAATGCTATTTCAAACTTAAGTAAGATAAACCAATGAAAATGCTATTTCAAACTTAAGTAAAGATAAGCCAATGAAAATGCTATTTCAAACTTAAGTAAGATAAGCCAATGAAAATGCTATTTCAAACTTAAGTAAGATAAACCAATGAAAATGCTATTTCAAACTTAAGTAAAGATAAGCCAATGAAAATGCTATTTCAAACTTAAGTAAAGATAAGCCAATGAAAATGCTATTTCAAACTTAAGTAAGATAAACCAATGAGAATGCTATTTCAAACTTATATTGCAGGTAAGTGAAAATGTTATTTCAAACTTAAGCGGAATCAATTAACACTGGATGTTATTCTCACAACTTTCGACCGATGTAATTTTTTACATTCTTCAGGTGCGTCTTGTCGAACTTTAGAATAATTATGTCAAATTCGGGAATCTGCACAATACTTTGAACGGAAACCTTCATTTAATTCATGGAGGTAGATTGCTCTCATTCCGTCAGTCATGGCCGAGTAGAAGTCTTAGGTAATTTTTAATTGTATTCTTTCTATCGCCCGCACTGAGGATTGAACCTTCAACTTCCAGAAGACTGTCATTTAGAACTAGTTATTAGTTTGCACTTTATCTGTTATGCCATGAGTCCAGAGCAATATACCCGCATGGATTAAATTTAGGGTTCAGTTCAATATTCTGTACAGATTCCCGAGTTCGACAAGATGCACCTGAAGAAAGTCAGAGGTTATATCGGCCGAAATATTGTAAGAATAACATCTAAAATGAGAACAGTAGTCCGAATAATCCAAATATTACAAATTATCAATCCTCATGTAAAATATTCCGTAACATCAATTCACACTTCCAAAATGTTAGCTCTCTGCTAACATTTATAAAAGCATAACATTACTACTACTACTACTACTACTACTAGTACTATAACTACTACTACTACTACTACTACTACTACTACTACTATCTTAAAACAAATTTTGATTGAACACACAATGCTTCTATATTAAAATAGCAAACAAAAAATTACATATATTAGAGTTCCTTAACATAAAAACAAAATAACCTAATATTTATAAGGTCCTTCACAAGACCTTTGAGGCCTTGATTTGGGAGTTTTAGAAAGTATTGTCAATATTCTCAAGTCTGCTCTGACCTGGAGTGGTAGTAACTTTCAGTGTCCCACTTATGGATTAAATAGAATCTTTGGTCTGCAAACGATTTACAAACCCTTCGTCAAAAGTGATAAAAAACTAATGTTTTGCTAATGTTTACTCTAATATTCATATAACATAACGGTAATAGTTTAAAATAAACAAAAACCCTTTCTTGGCTTGAGTCATCAATTAAACAATGTGTCCTCTTTAAAAAAATAAAAGGAGTAAAATGTGACCAAACAAAGGGAAGTAACTTTGTATTGACGAATACAGTTACTACCTTTTTTTAAGATGACAATATTTTGAAAATTATTCCGATTATATGAAATAATTTCTCAAAATTTTTCTTGCTAAGAACATGTACAAATGTTGCACAAAAAATCTGACCGACCCAGAATAAAACAAAAAATGAAATCTATCAATGACCAAAATCGACAGACTGTCTTTACTTTATCATAGAAGAGAAAGAAGAATGTATATTATAACTAGAATAATACTCGTCCCAGGACGGGTAACATTAATTTCTGAAATAATACTTTTGCACCACTTTTATGCTCCCTTAAGAAGATTAACATCAAGATATAATGCTACTAAACCATAAGTCTAGAATCCTTATTCCAATTTTGATAAACATCGATTACATGATTTTCTATGCTATGTAAATTAGCTGAAAAGAGTGCCATAGAGACATTAAAAGTGTGGTTGAATCAACACACACTGAGAGAGGGTGAGAGAAATACATAGATAGCTAAGAGAGAGAGAGAGAGATGGGTTACTTGTTCAGTTAATTACAAATTACGGCTTACTAGAAGAATTAAAATTGAATTTTTTTCAAACATACCTCAATCCCAAAATTGAAGAAATATTTTAGCATCTGTTTTGTGTTATTAAAATATAGAGGAAAAACAAACGTTTATCAACTCAAATCTCCTCAATGGTCATTACGATATACATCAGGACTTATTATTCACTCCTGCACCAAAAAAGAGGTCGATGCGGTCACCACAAGAAACTATTTCACTGCCGATTTCGATTGAACTGGAGGAGGGCCGCCTTCTAAATCAGGATCCCTGGATCTTGGAATAGTCTCCTAAGTGAGGTAATAAATGCCCCAACAATTAAAGGTGAATTTGGACAAGTGTTGAGCTACTGTATCCTCTTCTGTGTTAATTTTTACCACCCTTTCCCTACGTGGTAACTGAAACAGGCTTGCTTTATTTTTTGACAAATTTATTGAATTGAATAATGCTACCATTCACCCTTTATGACTTCTTTAATTTTCAAGTAACTATCTATATAGATTTCTTTCTTAATAATTATTTGGAAGATAGAGAGAGGGGGGGGGGGAAAGAAAGAAGAGGGAAGACCATCACCATCACATTCGGTTTAACATCCGTTTTTCATGCTGACATGCGTTGAACAAAGAGATATTTAATAATATGCATAACAAATACTGTTGGGACTGACCGAATTTGCGATGTTAGAACCATTTCATGTGAACATCTATAAAAAGCCAAGAGAAACTATCAGCTAATCAGATCGTCACTGGCAGCCAATGAGATGCCAATGTCTCCATGTCAGAGTAAAACATGACATTTCTGTCAACGAATACGCACGGCACTGATCTCAGCAAAAAGCCTCTGTTTGAAAATCTCTACACATGAAAATCTTCATCATCGACAAGTTACAACTACAATGAGCTGCAATCGTCAGCATCGTAATACAAGATTGCAAACAAACACCAAATGATGCGCCTAATCTCCACGGCAAAACCAACTGTATATACTTTGCCAACAGATTCAGTCAGCTTGGTCTTAAAATTGGAATCTAATTGGAAATATAAGATTCTCAGCTGCAGCCCACAAGATAGCCAGCCTATATGCCGGAGTAACCCATACTTTTCCCAGAAATGGACCATGTATGGTGTTGATCTCAGCCAAAACTAATGTTGGAGAATTACTACTAAATGTTGTTGTGTTAAGCACATTGCGCAAATCATCAGCATTAACAAGAGCAATAACAGCTACAATGAGCCACGAGCATTATTGTCTACATGAAATAGCTATGCACAGCAACAATTATGAGGAGCTGCACTCATCAGCATCGTCTCTATAAAATCAGCAAGAGTAACAATAACCAATAAACAGCTAATAACTATTACTACTGCTAATAACTCTCGCATACATAATTCTCTACCAGCAGACTTGCACACGGTGTCTTACATAAACTCTCATACTAACACTATGCACCTGCAGACACAATACTTTCCAGAACGTCTTTCTCTCTATAAAATGTTGATATTTTTACAATCGCTGTTTTTCATATTTCATTTATTGTTTAATCATTTGTATTTTATTCTAATTTTGTTGTCATGTATTTGTATAAAACCCACGACAATACTGACCCAACGGGTCATCTAGTTTCTAATAATATTTAGGTTGATCAATAGAGAACTAGATGTTGCCATAAAATCCTGTGATTTTTTATCAAATAGTAAATTGACCAGTAGACCATGCTGCAATTAGTGAACCCCACCCAGAAATAATCTTTGACTTTTTACACAATCAATATAATCAACAACATTTTTGATCAGAGAGAAATAAACTTATTTTATTAGGTGTCTTTTTATGATTTAACATCTGCCAATTTGAGTGGTTATCAAATATACAAAACTTTGCATTGAAGTGTTTGGATACACGAAGAATAAAATATGAATACTTATATACTACTACACGTTGATACTTTTATCTTGCTTGCTTTGTGCCATGCACACTTTATCTGAAATGATATCAAGCAAAAAGAGCAGAGGAATGAGGTATATTATGACATCATAATGAGAGAGGCAAGAGATAGAAGAAAGAGAAGAGAAAGATGGTATATTATGACATCACAATGTATTCTTACTTTGTAAAATCCTTTGACTTTGTAATCCTTGTAAAACATTATTATCAACCATGTCCAAGAAATTATGTATATATAAAATAAAGTGAGATGTTCCCTTATTTCATTGACCGGTATAACTTTATAAATGAAAGCTATATACAAAAATTTTTCAGCAATCATTTTTGTCAGGAAAAAAAAAATTTCGTTTTCATTCGATTTTATCGATTTTTATATTTAGTTCAACTACCTGTTTTAGATTTGATTACTGATATCAAAGAGGGAGTCAGAGGAGATAACGCTCTCTGTCACAACTACTCTTACCACAATAATAACACCATAAGGAAATACATAATTAATCTAATTAGTGTCATCTTTACACATTACATTGTGCGTTTGTTAACTTCAGATGTTTCACAACACCAACTTGACAATAACCTGCTATAACAAAGATACTTCTTCCGATTATCAATAATAAAAATAACTAAATATCTTCTTTTCAAAACAGAAACTTACTAACAATGCTTACTTTTCAACTGCACTATTTAGATAAGTTATGGTCTCTTTTTGTATGTATTTGCTTTTAAACAAACAAGATGCCCAGGAAGAAGATGACGGACACTTTTCCTTCTTTCTATCTGTGTAAACACCCATTTCCGGTTTGTTTAGCACTAAATTATTTATTTTAGTTCTGTCTTTCTAATACTATTTTTTTTCATATTACGTTTTGATAATTTTTCTCGTTTTTATTTACTTTTATGAACCATTCCGGTGATAGCTAATGATAGGTGTGTCTGCTCATTTCCTATACGTCTAATAAATAAAACCAATAACAACAGTACAGATGAGAGTAGAAGTCAGGCAATGAGCGTTTGAGAGTCAAACTGCTAGTAACTTTATGATGTCTGCCGAGAAAGTACCCTATGTTCGTGATGTGTGTTGTTTGTTAGTGTTGTCCGAGAGAGTACACCATGTCATAGAGTTCAGGTGGAAAATACGTCGCTCTGTCAAAAGTGACCCATTTTTTTGTTATTATGCTCCATTGTTGTTACGAATGTTATAATTTCTTAAATAAAGTAAATAGTGTATCGATTACATATTTCTTTATATGTGTATATCAGTTAATACTGAGAGTATTTATTTACCTCCTCTCCAGGAGGTTAGGCACAAGGCCAGGTTTATCTTACTCCCACAAGTAAGATGTGACCCAAGGTCGGGTCGGGAAAGTGGGGTTTGAAAAGCCAGCGCCCGAGAGGTGAGCACTCTGACCATTAAAAATTGCCTGGGCAGCCCCGTCGGCATTCCCCAGTAGGGGCACCTCAGGCAGTAAGCAATAAACTTACTCCTCCTCAAAGAGGGGAGGCGAAGCCTGGGAAAGTGGACCTCCTAGAACTGCACAGGACAGACCCATAGACCGGCGTAAATCAAGCCCCGAAGGCCAAGACAATACCAGTCTATGGGGTGCAGTATCCATCGGAACAGATACTACACTTTGATCTTAGCACAAAGGTCAAGCAAAGGATACTGAGAGTAGGTAAGATTTTGCCAAAGTTTAACTTAAGACCGTATAAAAAGACACTGCTTTACTGTTCAAGAAACAGATCAGCAATGTTTCTGAATCACAGGCACAGAGTAACCACATAAATGAACCTTCTATATAATTTATTTTATTATCTCCCCCCCCCCACACTCTCTTCAATACCGGCAAGACAAG
Organism: Sepiola atlantica; assembly: GCA_963556195.1. Taxonomy (NCBI): domain Eukaryota; kingdom Metazoa; phylum Mollusca; class Cephalopoda; order Sepiida; family Sepiolidae; genus Sepiola; species Sepiola atlantica. Next base: position 82,933,765 of record OY744522.1, read on the forward strand.
AGCAAACTACTTTACACTAACAGACATCAATCTTAGATAGGTGTGGCCGTCACCCAAATTCCTATGCAAATTTCAGCTTCAATCCTGTTGGTCTCTTGGAATCTCAAGAATACTGTAACCATATACACAAGACTTTTCTATCACTTTTAAAATTGTCTTCAGCCCTCCACTCTTCCACACCAGCAAGACCGGTACAAACATCTGTCTAGCTGTGGCTGTCACTGTACATCGATGAGGATTGGCCAACAACTAAGCAGCACCATTCCTATGCAAATTTCAGCTTCAAGTCATCTTGCCGGCTTCTTTCTCTTCTACATAAGAGATTTAGAGAATAAACAAATTCTTCTTGTCTACATAACGAAGGTTGTCGACAATGAATATAAATCGAAACGCTTCTCAAACTTTTAAATAGAAAGGTAACACAGCATAAAAGTATATGTTAATTTCTGTTTTGTATTGTTGATGTCATCATTTGTGAAAGCACAGTCACATTGGGATGAATTTTATCGGAAATTCAATGATGAAAGTGAATAGGAAGATGCTCTATTTTGCTTTGAAGTTAAACTTTAAGTTATACTATTGTAGCAAAATCGAAAGACAGGATGAAGTGTCAACTATTTTGAGAGGACTACGGTCCCCATCATTCAAAGTGACAATGTCTGATGTGCTGCATATACAGTAGATGAAAGCCGACTGAATACGGAAACAAGGTCTTGTAACTCTCGTTTCCTCTTATTTTGTCCTTTTAGTCCTCATTTTATGGGCGATGCTTCTGACAAAGGAGGGGAGAATTGCTGTTTTCTGGATCGGCTGTTGTTCGTAGTGTACGATATGTAAAGAGTTTCAATCCTCTCCTAGTATTCATCATCATTCAACTTTCAGTCATTTTATTTTATAAACTTTTATCTTCGAGGGGCTTTTCAGCCTTGATAATTGGTGAAACATTAGTAAAAAAAAAAACTGTGAGGATCCAATTCATTGGTTAAGTATAATTCATCAATTACATACTATTTATTACATATCCTCGTCATGGCCGATCGATCGTCTTGTGTGAGTGGCTTAATGCTGTGGGTCTGAAAACTAAGCAGAATAGTAAAGAAATGAAGAATTCTTGTTGTTGAATGAAAATAACCTAACCAATGTTAATTTAAGGTTGTTTCAGGTTCTTATATCATAAGTCGGCATGTTGGTTGGAAAGAGAGATAACCTCAGTTGGTTTAAATCACGCATTTTTAAAACCTTATTTTTATGTCTACTCAACCAGCTTTGCAGTCGCTTTCTCCTATTTACAAAATCTTTTCTGATATTTTTGGATGACATCAATCTTAATGTGACTAACATTTTTCTCACTTTCTATTTTTCTATTAACACGTTTTGTTCAATTTAACCTTCTGACGTCGCCAGACAGTCATTTGTCCCGGCTGTCTTTGAATCCTTCAGAAAGAAGTTATTTCAAACTAGTTGAAATGTGCAAACTTCAATATACAACGTATTTATTAACAAAACATCTGTATATAGAACAAATAAATCTATGAATCGTTTGTATACAAAATAGTATCTATTGTATATTTGAAATTATTAAAACCTTGAAGCATAAAACTTTTACGTAAATAATTGGATTCACGATTAAATAACACAAAGTTTGATATGCCATAAAACAAAAAATCAAACCATCTTCTTTTGTATATATAGTACTAGCAGGAAGACCCGACGTTGCTCGGGATTGAATGAGGATCACGGCTACGTACTTTTCACTATGCTCATAACAACATATTACTTTCTTTGTTTTTACTGCCAATCTCCCTCATTCTGTTTCGGCCCCTAATATAGTGAGAAGGAGCTGAAATGTTTGAAAACTCTGAATTAGTATCTTAAATATATATGGTTTAAATTTTATTAAAATTATACATATTTGAAGTTTTAAGGGTGTTCTGATCCCATCAGTCACTTAGAGGTTGGGGCACGAAGATATTTGGCACATAGAGGGTAACGTAGAGAATCTGGGATCACTTCCATTGTCTTCCCCGGACAATTTTGTACATCGAAATGAATAAATGCGAAAGTTGGGGCCGTTTCTCACACTAACAGTAAACTCAAAATTCCCTATTTCAAGTAAATTCAACTTCACACAACAGCCGCACCATCTTCTTATATACTGTTTATGTATAAGCGATATCAGTCGCAAGGTTAACTAATTTGCATATTGGTTTTGAAAAAGGAGTTTTTATTAATTAACTATTATTTGTTATTGTTTTTTAATTTAATGATTGTTTTGATTTTAATATAACCAATAGTTTTTTCCGCAATATTGTTTTATTTCTTGAACAAATATTTAGCATTTGTGTTCAATGTTCCTTTCTTTAAAGGAACCGACTTAATTTCCAACAAGTTGCGATCTATTTCTAAATTGCAAGTGGAACGGCAAATTGATTTATTTTTTATTTTCCTTTCTTTGCGGTCAAATTTAAAAAGTAAATACATTTTTATCGAAATTACAAAAATGTTAATGTGTATCTATATTAAGAAATAAGAAAGATTTTCTTTGGTGTTTACAACAAAGTTATAAATTATATGTTTATTATTTTAAATTGATGTTCAAGTAGTGAACTTTACAAGCGATAGTGAGCCGGCAAAGCCAGCTAATATGATATAAATTTCATTAGAATAGGATATATTTGAAATTCAGAAACAATTCCATTGTCTTCCCCGGTAAATTTTACATAAGAATACACGATAAGATTTTATGTAGATTCTCTAACCTTTCTTTCTAAAGGGAACACAAAAACATCACACATACACACTGACATTGAGTTTTATATACATATATATATATATATATATAACATAATAATACGCTAAGGCATTTCATGTCCGTGCGTACGTTATCAACTTTCATCCGATCAGCAAAGATGATGATTGGTGATTAATCTGATGTCGCTAAGGTAAACTATTTCGACTTTACCTATTCTAAAAGGAATTGTCCCAAAATAAATTGTATCGTCCTGTCGACTAAAGTAGTACAATTTTAAATAAATACATTTAAAAAAATGACATTCGTTTTATTGATTTGAAGAATATTTATCTGAAAATTATTTACACGGTAAGAAGACAGAATATTTATTGCTTTAGAAAGTATTAAAATGCTACAATTTTAAATGAATAAACAAAGAAGATTATTCGTTTTATTTATTTAAAGAATATTTAGCTTAAAGTGACAAATATTTTTGCGAAAGAAGAAAAAGTCGTTCTTTTCATAATAGTATTGACCCTGACAGACGTTTATTATCATTTAAAAGATTGATTATAAAGATTGTTGTAGAAAATATCGTGAAATTTCCATGGCTCATTCTAGTATAAATACATGTTGATCCATACATTTTAAAATACATAATTAAATCTGGTTGATTTTTAGTAAAATTCTCTCCCAACAAGATTCCTTTTCAAGTAACATTAATCAGAGGATAGTCGTTAGGATTTAAGTACAATTGAATATGAATCAATTTCTAATAATCACATTCTAGTTGATTAATAGAGGACTAGACCTTGAAATAAAAAGCTGTGATTTTTCTCAGATTGTGTAACGACCAGTGGGCCATAGTTTGGTGAACTCCACTCAGCTTTATACAATCATTACAACCAACTAAGTTTTCGATCAGAAAAAAGAAATTTATTTTTTATGATTTAACATTTGTCTATTTGAGTATTTGCTGTAGTTGTTCTAGACACGGATAATTAAGTAGCGGCACCAGGTTCAGGATCCAGCTTGGACCATTGTTCACTTTTGGTCTAATACCATTAGGGAAAGTACAAACCCCCTAATTCCTCAAGTGATTGGTTAGATAGCATAACTGAAATTCTCCTATTATCATACCTAGAGTGAAATGCACTCCTTTTACTGTAACTGCCAGAGAAACATTGCATGGCGGTTCACCTACAGTCTATTGCAGGCTATGGGATAAAAAGAAGAATGAATGAATTAATTAATTAAGAAGAAAATTAAAGAAATCTGGAAGTAGTAAAAGAATAACAATGCACAGACGACCTCCATTGGGTGCTATGCAAAAAGAAAAAGAAGAATGAGAATGGGAAGAAAGACATTAAAGAACAAAAAGATATAAGCGAGGAATACAAAAAAGAGGTAGAAAAAAAGCATAGAACACAGAAGATAAAGAATAAGAAAGTAAGGAATCTGGAGGACGACTGAGAAGAAATAATTAAGAAAAAGTATAAACAGTAAGAAATACAGAATAAAAGATAAGGAATACAGAATTCAGAGGAGGAGACAGCGAAAAAGAAAATAATCTGGATGGGGGGTGTAGTAGAAGAAAGAAGTTTGGAGCAGAATGGATAGATGAAGAAGGAATCTGGAGGAGAAAGAGTAGTAGAAAGAGATAGCTAGCAAGGAATCTAGAAGAAGAAAGTGGTAGTAGTGAAGGTGGTGGTTTATCAACTCTACAAACATCTACATTTAAGTGTTAGAACGCAAGAAGTATAACATAAAAATAGCTAATAATATTAGAGGCTACAGAAGGGTGGTTAGAAATACTAAACTGTAATTTGGCAAGCTGATCATGTGATAAAGAAAAGGGATTTTAAAATAGTGAGTGAAGTTTGCAAAATTTAAAGCTAGTTTTCATGTGCTCATGTGGGATTCTCTTACCCATGGTCACTTGGTTAAGACAATTATAATGCAAACTTTTGGACATGTATTGCATAACACACCAGCTGGTGATTGTTGAATTAATTAATTTATATTTAAAATATTCTGTCTTCCTTCATTCCCAGTTAAAATTAAGCTAGGAGAAGGCAACAATATGGTAAGCACGATAATGTTCATACATTGGTTAGCCAAATTAAACCACAAGATGCATCGTTAAAGGGATGTATAGCAAAAGTAGTTGAATTTAATAAATTTGTTTATTAAGAAGATAATCTTTCAAGAAAAAATCATCAGAGCACTAATGTTATGATTTGAATGCAAGTAAATAAGACATTGACGTCATACAAACAATGCAATTCTTATAATGGAAGTAACATTTTTAAATTTTACTATATTATTCAGACGAGGTTATTTGTGTACCTCTGCTACAGATATTTGAAAGATGTAGATGAGTAAGCTATTTTAAAATAGTCGAAAAACGCTGGAGAATTTTAAAATTAAAAATACTGGTGTGTTTTAAATATGAAAATTTGAAAAAACGCTAGGGTATTTTAAATTAAAAAAACTCTGGTGCGTTTTAAATATGAAAATTTGAAAAAACGCTAGGGTATTTTAAATTTAAAAATCTCTGATGCGTTTTAAATATGAAAATTTGAAAAAACGCTAGGGTATTTAAAATTTAAAAAAACTCTGGTGCGTTTTAAATATAAACATTTGAAAAACGCTAGGGTATTTTAAATTTAAAAATCTCTGGTGCGGTTTAAATTAAAAATTTGAAAAAACTGATTCATTAAATATTTTGAGAAACGCTTGTGCATTTTAGTAAATTTTCTCCTTACAACATCTTTCAAGTAACATCGATCAGAGGAGAGTCGTTAGAATTCAAGATTAATTATTTCTAAATATATTCCGGGTGATTAATAGAAAATTGTTATCATAAACGACTGTGGTTTCTTTCAAATAGTGCAACGGCCAGTAGACCATGCTGTAATTGGTGAACCCCACCCAGAAAGAAGTTTCGTATGTTTTACACAATCAATATAACCTTATATAAGTTTCAGATCATAAATAAATAAATGTATTTCATTGTTTTTTGTTTAATGATTTAACATCTGTCAATTTCTGTGTTTATCTATGTGCACCATGAATGTTACCAAACTGCATTTGATAGTTTGAATATAGCAAGTAAACAATATGAAAATCTATTGTATAAAGGCCAGTTGTGTGTGTGTCATCTCATTCTTCAGGACAGGAAATGAGTCAGCATTTTATCAAATTAAAATTTTAGTAGCCGCTAACTCCGGATTTTATTTATCGGCATTGCTTGATGAGTCTACAGTAAAGCAGTAAGTGAGGCGGGGGGGGGGGGGGGGGGGAGGATAGGATAACATAATTTTTTTCTACTCCTCTGTTGCCTGGGAGTAATAAAATTGTCATTATTAACATTACTGTATTATATTTGGTAAATGGGGGGTAACAGAATCTTTTAATCTACTTGGAGTTTTCCAGGATCAATAAATGTAAATTAAAGTATTAGGGGAACCTGGGGAAAAACGAGATACTTAAGAGAAAACAACCTGTGAAGTTTAAAGGTAACATTGCCATATCAACCATATTCAATGTTCTGAACATTCAAAGTATTGAAAAAAATGCCACAACAACAAAAAAATGAGTATTGTTTTTCAAAAGAAATACAGATGATTTATCCAGCTGTTCTTATTTTCTCATTTTGCCTCATGCTTGGGATAAAACGAGATATATGTTTATGTTTATCGACAACATCCTCAAGTAGACCAAAGAAAGATGAGACAGCAACTCGATTGAAGCCCATGGCTCGAGCTGCTGAAGTTGCTTCAAGTTTTCAAAGTGACAGCTTGTCTGAATGCCGGTCCATAAACCCTCTGTACCAGTGAGTTGAAAATTTTGATTAAAAAAGATAAAGCCAAACACAGGACCTCACCTTAATGCCCTTGCCCTACTGCTTTGTCCTGTTTTACCCCATACATGCTTGTTCACAAGGCTTCCATACCACACGCTGCCAGTCTTAAGTAGGTCAAACTGGTGAATCTATGACCATAGCCCACGGAAATATATATTAGAATGTTAATTCTTGTGTGACAAATCTGTACCTTTTTCGTTATGAACACGATTACAGCAGAACTATAAAAATAGATCAACATTTTGAATATATACTTCTTTTCGATGTATGGAGCTGATGTCAGACGTTTCCTTCAACGCAATGCCACGTGCTCTCTCTCTGTCTTTCAGTTATCTTTGGATCTCAATTTACCTCAGGTTCCCCTAGATTTAAATCTCTTTGAACTATTTTCATTATCAACATCATTTCTCTTCATATTATTGTGAAGGCGGGTGGGAGGAACGGAATTACCCAGGGGAGAGGGACGGAAAAATGAGGGGCAGGGAAATAGAGAAAGATAAAAGGACGGCTAGAGAGAGATGGATATGATAGAAGTGTTAATATGAAGGTGTTACACACACTATTTAACTTTTATTATGTTTTTATAGCCCCAGGCAACGCCGGGTAGCTCTGCTAGTAATTAATAAAAACAGATTGATTGTAAATAAATTGTCTCCTAAGATCTTCTTTTAACTCATATTCATGACGAGAGTAACGTTAAAATGTAAGTGCAATTTTAACATCACATAAAAATTCAATTCTATTTAAATTCTTACATTACTTCTCCAATTAGCACTCGAATTTACTAAAATGGATCTGCTTTTATTAGATTTTTTAAATAAAACATTAAATGCTTAAAAATCTCATGTCAAGTATAAAAGAAAGAAAATGTTACAGAAAAGATGAGTAAGCAGTAAAAATAGATACTGTATAATTATTTTATTAAATTTGAATATGAGATTCAATATTGCAATTTTAAAGAAATAGTTTGCTAAAATTGATTAATTTAGGAGGGAAAATGTCATTAAATTATTTTTGGGATCTTAGCCTGAAAATTTTAAGAAGTGTAACATAATTGTCGCCTGTAAAATAATAGAAATACATCAGCGTTCTTTAAAGAGACAGATTGGTCCAAAAGTGAAAAATGTGTCAAATTCAAATTTGTAAGACTCTTGGAACCTCCCTTTGTATTTATAATGTTTTGGGATCATCTCTGGTTTTAATCAATAATCCCATGTCAACTCTAACAAAATCTCTCAGCTGATAAATATTTCATCAGATAGACCCTAAAAATGTCCTTGTACATTCAGTTTTTACCATTATTACTGAATTCATTAATTTTTAAACTTAGTACTTGAGGCGGCATTCATCCTTGGTGGATAGAGCCAGCTTCCCCCCTCATCCCAATGGCATTCCAAACCATGGCGGCCCCTGCACGACAGTCCTGTAAAAGTTCACTGGATATAGCGAACCATTCACTATTTCATCGGTGTAGACCAACCACCTGCGAATCCAAGAGATCGGAGAGGTCCTTCTTGATCGTCATGGCTCAGGTCTTCAGCTGCCCACCAGTGAGTCTCCGTCAGATTGGATGTAGAGGTGGGAGGAGGACATCACAGCTCAATTCGCCTTCTGGATGCCAGGCTACATGGCCAAACCATCGTAGATGCCGCTGCAGGATCACAGAAGCGAGGGGGCAAAGGGACAAATAAAGGTGGAGACTGGTGACAGTAACCTAGTCCATGCGTCGGTGATGTAGAACTTTACGAACGTAGTTGTTATCGAAGACCTCCAGCATAGGCCACATTTTGCAGCTGTAGAGAAGGATAGCGCAACGATGGCCTGGTAAATTCGGCCTTTAGTCATTGCGGAAATTTCTTTTCTGTCCCACAGACACTGTTTGAGGCGCTCAAAAGCAGACCATGCGGCATCAATATGATGATCAACCTCGGCTGTACCCTGCCCCGTTGGCGTAACCATTCTTAGCCCATGAGAGATATTGGGTGCCAGATGTCGGCTGGGACCAATGATCTCACAACCTTTGACTTGATGGCATTGATTCGGAGACCAACGGCGGCACGTTGTATATCTGTCCCATTGGCGCCCAGCAGCACGATATATTCCGAGTAGGCACTATGAATCATCTCCGGACTTCTATGCCCAGGAAATGCCGGAGCACAGTGTTGTTCTTAAACTGGTTTACATAAGAGCTATTTTAACATGATTAGACAATTAGTTTGCAAGTCATTACTCTGTTACGAAAAAATAATTGTGTGGTACATTTAGTTTTTGAAATTATTCTTGTAAATAAATTACCAATGCGAGAAAAAATATTAAAAAAAACTGTGTTCCATATTTAGAAATCTTATTGATTATTTTGAAAATCTCAATTAAATTACCCCTTATTCTTCCCTCTAGTAAAGTAGTTACACCTAAGTTATAATTGATATTTTTGAATCATTTCATTATTTTAATAACTTTTCTTTGTACATCTTATAACTTTGTTACCTATTTTTAAATAAAAAATAAATAGTACAAAAAAACACTTAATATTTGTTTGAAAAGAACATTTCTTTTTAATGGTGATCACATAAAATGTAGCAAACTTAATGTCAAGTTCAACGTATGTCCCCCATCAGTTGTTGATTCATTCATTGTAGAATGATTAGAAGTAAAAATGAAATGCAAAATTAAATCAAATGAAGAAGAATATTAAACACGTATGAAGCGGCAAAAAATTATTCAGGAGACAAAAAGAATTTCACAATTACAAAATGGCACTAAATTTTTTTAGCGGCAGCAGAGTTCACACACACACACACACATGCACACACACACAGTGTAAACATAGTGGTGGAATAGCAAACTCCAATTTATACACACACAAATAGTACCACTACGGACAGTAGGAGTTAACTACTAATTTATCATGTACGTTTGCATGCATACATAGAAATATCAACATGTATAGCAGCATTAAAACTAATTAAAGAAATAAAACTCATAAAAATATTGGATTGGCCAAAAAGATCGTTTTCTATTCCTATTCTTCAAATTCTGTATTTGGCGTAGCGAGTGTGTTGACCTCAGTGTGTAATAGTCATCGAGCAGAAGAGGTTCTTACATTTTTGCTTGTATTTCAGGCTGCGAAATGGAAGATCAAGATCACTACTGACATCTAATACGTTTTTACTACAGAAAAGGAGTAAAAAGCTACAGAAATCTGCATAAAGTTATGTCATGTGTATGAAAAGAATGCTGTTACAAAACAGGTGTGCCAATAATGGTTTGCTCGATTCCAAAAATGAAATTTTTCACTAAGACATAATCCTCGCTCTGGCCAGCCAAAGATGATCGACAATGATCAAGTGAAAGCCATACTTAAACAAGATTGCCGTTTGACAACCAGACAAATCGCAGACATTCTCAAGATTTCCAAATCGAGCGTGGAAAATGAATTGCATGAACTCGGTTATGTTTCTAAACTTGATGTCTGGGTTCATCCTTTCTATAAAAAACGACAAACGTTTTGGCCAACCCAATATTTACTAAAATAATTTATGTTTTTAAATCGTCTCATGAGATCTTCTTTCAATTAACTTTTGCCAGAGGAGTATCATTAGAATCTAAACGCAATTTCAACACAAGAGCAGCAAGAAAATGATAACAAGAAAATGATAGCAATAAAATGATAGATTAGATGAAGTTACTTTAATGTCCGTAAAAGGTTTAGAGAGTAAACACATTCTTCTTGTGTACTATAAGGATTTGGATCGCATCAAGCATCAACAGGCAAGCAATCAGAAATAATGTTAACATTTAAAGACAGACGTAAGTAGATTAACCATAATTAGAAGATGATACCATTGCAAACAAAATGTGTTGTTTGTGACTCATCTAGAAGAAAAAAGATTCACTTAACTGTATGAAGATTCCAGGGGTAAAGTGATATTCAATAGTTTAACGTCCGAAAGATATGGCTCCAATTTCTTTCTCTTCTATTTTGTAGCAGCGGAGAATAATATGTCTTAAGTATTTGCGGAAGAAGAGGATTTTTTGGAGTACTTGTTTTTTTTTTTGTACAATGCGAATGGTTCAGTGATTTTTCTGAACCAAGCGATGTTATTTGAATCCTCTGCCAAGCATCAATAGAACAAGGGAGACACTCCACTTGTCTAAATTTTGCATGTACTTTCTTATAGTCCATTTCGTTGAATGCATAATTTTACTGTTTAATCTGCACTTACATTCTAACAATAATCTATTATATAAACGAAATTCGTATTTCTGTCTTACAGAGTATCCGGCTAAAACTCAGAAACTACCAATGATATACTTGCAAACTTTACATATTCTGATTCAGTATAAACCAGAGCAGGTTATAGTAAAAAAATATTCATTCGTTTGGAGTCATCAGTGACCAAACTAGTGGATGTGTGGGAACAGAAAAATACCTTCTTTCATTCTTACTGGTAGTTGTTCGGAAAACAAAACTGAAACTAGGTTAAGCAGTGTCAGCTACTGATGAATTTATCTTATTCTTTCTTGTTTTTCATTTTATTTCTTTCTATTATAGTGTACCACTTGCAAAATTTTCAGATGAATGAGAGAAAGAGGCAGTCGGTGAAAAGGGTGTGTTAAAAAGTACTGTGACTGAGGATGTGTAGAATGAGAGAGAGAGAGAACAAAGATGTTACACATTTTGTTATCTATGCTCCTGTGTAACGTTGTATAGTCCTACTAGTCCTCTTATAAATGTTAGTTGAGATAGCTAACTTTACAAATTTGAGAAAAATTAACGACATGTTTGCTCAGAATAATCAGGAGTGATCTCCCATGGATTATATCCAAGTAATCTCCCCTGAATTATATTCAGCGACGAGGGAATGTACTCTCTTGTTTACAAAAATCAAAAGTATCTAATTCCACTCATCTGGAGGATATATAAATAGGAATCTAGCATGGTCTGGGTGGCTGTCATCTTGTCATTCCTACCACACACTCTGGTCACAGCCATCTTCAGACTACCTCTTCTGATCGCAGCTCCCAGAACATTATCAACAAAATGTAAGTCTCAGTTATTTATACATTGTCCATGTATATCTCTTTCTATTCATTGACCCCGGCAATACAAGTTCTTTATCGATTGTGTTGGGACATTAATGTAGTCTTACTTTTATGTTTCATATATTCCTCTTACATCCGTTTTTTACAAACTGTCTATGTGAGAAATAAATAAATAAATAAATATATATATATAGAGAGAGAGATAGAGAGATAGATAGATATCTCCAACTGTATGCAGTATGTTATGTTTTATTAAGCTGCTATTGTTTGCAGATATAATATTACTAAACAAGTGATTATTCAGTAATATTATCCGCACAAACAATAGCATCCACAATAGTCAGCTTAATACATAATTTACTGTATACTGGCGAAAATAAATTTCCAATATTAAAAAACATCTAAAATCCTATTGCTACTTAATTATTCCCCCTTTTCCTTTTTATTCTGACCCGCATTTGTACTCAAGAAAACGCAACACACAAAAGGACGACTGCCTCATGTCGTGGATGATACATGTAGTTGCTGAACTGAGCTTTGAAAATCGAATAATAGTCTAAAATGGTATATAGTAAACAGGATATAGCATTAAGAGAAGTAATAATATTGTTTGTGTTTCAGACAGACATGTATCAAATCTCCATTAGTCATAGATCATATAGAAGTATTATTATTCTTTATTATTCTTATAGAGAATAATATTAAGAGATATATTATTTTCCATCTAATTTACATACGTGGTTGTGGTGTGTATATACACATGTATGTAAATTTGATGGCGATACTGAAAAAAAAAATCACTCTTTCTCAGAATGCTCACTAGGACATTAAGAAATATGAGAAAGTGGTTGAATCAACATAGTGAGAGGAGCAATAGAAATACATCGATAGGTAAGAGAGAGATGGATGACTTGTTCAGTTAATTATAATTTACAGCTAATTAAAAAAGAATGTTTTTTCAAGCATAACTTCATTCCAGAAGTATAGTATATTTTAAGATGTATTTTGTATTATTCAAATATATAGGAAAAAGCCTTAGGCAAATAAAGATTGATTAACTCACATTTAGTATAATAGATAATTAAAATCCCTATTCCTCAAAATACAGAAAAAAAAATATATATGTAGATGAAACATTGCATTTTTTATTTATTCGGAGATGGGTAGCACTAGTTTTCCTGAGGCTAATAAAACGCTCATGATCGCTATATTAATAATTAGTACTGGATTGGGCATGGTCCAGACAAGTGGTAAATGAATGGAAACACTTACAGTGCCCTGAATAACCATTTCCTAGTGGAGTGTCGGGGCTAGGGTGTGTGCCACCTTCTGAATCTATGATGTGGGGTCTCAACTCGATTTTATTATAAGGAATACAAGTTTCTAAAATTAATATAGTAGCAATTTTTGAAAGAGTTGATGTTTGATTGAGTTTAAGTTTCGGCCCGATTATCGCATATTTGTAGTAACGTTTTTGGTTTACGCTTAAAATCTTTTAACTGCTATCTGCGACTCTATACAAGAATGTCCTATGTGCAAAGTGTAGTATCTGTTCTGATACACTTCATCTTTTCTGCTATCAATCAGTGAAGGAGAAACCATTCAAGACTGACGAATTTTTTTTTTTAATCATAATCCAGAGTGCCCTTTTTTTTAGGGAGCTAGATATCTCGCATATTCGAAAAGACCTTGTGTCTAACTCTGCCCTCGTGGGGAGGCAAATTAATAAGGACATTTTTGATAAGGAGTTTACGAATAGAAGGCTGTCAGAATGACCCTACCCCTAATAAGTGTTTGTACACCGTCGTCATGTATGTAGGTCGTCGGTATAGCCGTCTCTGGTTAAACAGGATAAAACTTTGTCAAATTGAATCCGGTTTCGATTCGTAAGAATCAATAATGCGTTCAAGCGAATCAACCAATCAAAAATCAGTTGTTGAGAAGTGACCAATTTTTATGAGCTCACCAGATTTTCCTGTCTTTGATTCACGTCCGGGATGGGGAATTCACCAATCAATTCACCAATCAATTCATCCGTATTGATCCAGAGTTTTGAAATAACGTTAGAACGAGTTTTAAGTTGAATAAAAAAGATGTGTCCATTATATTGCTATTTATGTTACTATTTTTGTCTAATTAATTACATTGATATTAAATATTCAATATTAATTACATGTAGAAATGGTCAAAAAAAAGTAGTGGATTTCATTTAATTCAAATGAAGTTTACAAACAAAAAAGTCATATTATATATGAGAAGAATACCCGTCCCAGGACGAGTAAAATTAATACCTTCGAACAGAACAATTTTGCATCAATTTTATGTCCTTACCAAGATTAAAATCAATGTATTATGTTACTAACCCTTATATCTAGAATCCCTTATATGCTGTTGATTCTAGAACATTTAAGGTTTAAGCTTAAGGGGTTTTAAGAAGAAATAGAAATTCAGGGAATCTTGCTTAATTAGAGTCTAATGATTATGGCCTAAATTTTATGTAAATCTGAAATATTTGAATTTTCAAATAAGAGATTGTGCTCATATTTAAAATACTCCAAAGAAATTGAAATGTGGGGAATATTTATTAACTGATGTCTAATACCTATTGTTAAAATTTCCCCCAAATCGGAAGTTACTAAATTTTCATCCACTTTTTACCCCATTTATATAAACCTAAATTAAACTAAATATATCCAATGATAATAATCGGTTAATTAGTTTAGGAGTGAATCCTGTACATACAAACATATAAACATATACACAAACTTAATATAGATAAAAATATATACTAGCATATGCGACCCGGCGTTGCCCATGAGTATGATTGCAGTTTGTGTAACCTGCTCTGGATTATTTTAAAAATTAGTGTGACAGAAACGGTAAATAATAATTTCAAAACCCATTGTAATCTAAAAAAAGGAAAGAAAGGAATAACACCATTGATGGAACCGGTATTAGTGGAAAAGAATAAAAAAAGAAACAATAAGAAAATGGCATAGCTAGTGATGACAAAAAGGAAAAAGATACAAGTTGTTAAATAGAAACAATCTGTTCGTTTGTACTTGAATGATTGAAGCGAATCTTTCTAAAATCCAATCTATTCGTAAGAAAGACGATATTTCTTTATATTTCGGAATTTTTGAGATAGCGATTGATAATTTGTATTATGTAGACTACTTTTCTCATCTTGGATGTTATTCTCACAATTTTTTGGCCTATGAAACCTCCGACATTCTTCAGATGCATCTTTTTGAACTTGTGAATCTGTACACAATTTCGAACCGAACTCTATACCCATGGAGGTGAATTGTTCTCGTTCTGTCAGCCATGACCTGGTAAATTAAGAATTACTTAAGACCTTTACCTTCATATATATATATATATATGAGAGAGAGAGAGAGAAAGCTGAATGACTTTTGATGGCTTGCGATCGAGTGATTTCTCGATGTATCTACAAACAGAAATAAATATTCTTCGAAATCGTCAGATAAAATTGAAATTATACTGGAATATAAGATGTATTATATTTTAAAGTTGATCATTTCCTTCTGTTTAGATTGCTAGTTGTTTTCGAGAGAAATTATACATCATTTGTTTAAGCATAATGTACAATGGGAATTGTGATCGACCTAGCTGAGTAATTGCGTACAGGGCTAAGCAACAGTTTTTTTGTATTTTTTAAAAAAGATAAACACTTTTCTCTAAATCCAATTTTCATATTTAGCCATATAAAAGATGAAGAAAAATATAAATTAAGATAATAGTATTTCTGAATATTGGTGGAAATTGTGGTTTAATGTGTTTGTAGTTGTATAACAATTCCACTGTGTAACTAGACTTATGACGAAATAATGATGAGCTTACCTTCTGTTACTATGTACTAACGAAGTGATTTTTTAATAAAGATTTCAGAAACATATGTCTACAAAACATTTTGTTGATGTTGAATTTATGGAACATGTTTACATACCACTGATTATGTCATAAATTTTATATTCTTCCGAGTTATAGTATATATATATATATATATATATATATAGTACATGTATTGTATTAGTTTCTGTAAATGTAAATCCGTAGAAACTCAAGTTTATAAAAAGTGCTCAACAAGTAGAGCTGTTTATAAGTATAAATTTTTATTTATACAAACATTTTTCGGTTGCACTTTTCCCAGAAAGTCAACCTCATCATGGTCTGATGAGGTTGACTTTCTGGGAAAAGTGCAACCGAAACATGTATGCACATATGTAACCAATAATGTTTGTATAAATAAAAATTTATACTCATATATATATATATATACATACTATATAAAGTGGACTTGTTTTTTCTCCTGTACCTTTGGCGAGAGTAAGAAAATAACCACATGCATCAAACACTACTAAAATATCCACTGCAATAGTCTTATTCACTCAAGCGTGTTTGCAGTAACTTTCACATAATTTCATCGACATATAATTATTATATTTATTCCTAGATCAATCACTCTCTAAACTACAACATCCACATAGACAGTGGTCACTATACTTACTCACTGCAAATTATCTACTGTACTTGCCACTCATAACACCATAGAGTTTTATTTAATTCGGCACTGTTAAACAGAAAGACCGACCGCCAAGTACAGATTACGGGAATATCATTCCTCTATTCCGAACACATAACATCTACAAGTTACAGAATAACGGATTACATTAAAACTAACACATCATGCGCAGCATAACAAAACCTTTTCCACGCATAATAAGTACACTTAATTTTTTAACATGAAAAATAAAGATAACATAATAAGAATATTTTTATTTAAACCAAGTAATAGATGTTTCATTCGCCAACATTAAAAATAGATTTCTTTCAGATTAAATATTCTATGCGTTACGTCTTCGTTTTCATTACTGTTTCAAGATGGTTGTTTTGATTTTCAAGCATACAAATATAGAATTTACGTGACTAAAATAGTAATTACTGACCATCTTCATTTGCTCAATTAATATACATCACAAACATTATATTAAATACATTTTCTTCTAAATTAACATTTCCATTGCACTTTTAACACAATATATGTATCAGATCAGAATTGATTTCATCATTTCCTAACATATAATTTACGTGACTAAAATAGTAATTATTGACTACCTTAAATACATTTTTTACACTTATATTTGACTAAAACAGTATTTACTGACCAACACATCAAATTTGTTTTGATTTTCAATCTCCATACTAAAAAAGAATTTTCGTGACTAAAATAGTAATTACTGACCACCTTAATTTGTTCAATTAATACACATCACAAACATTATTTTAAATTAAAATCAGTCTGTTATATTTTCCCGGGCAACACCGGGACACAGGTCCTGCTAATATATATATATAAAATTAATAAAAGCAAAAGTTGGACATATTTAAAGTAAATTCAACTTTACACAATAGACGCACCATTTTTATTATATACTGCTTATCTATATGCGATATCAGTTGCAATGTTAACTAATTTGCATATCAGTTTTGAAAAAGGACATTTTATTAATTAATCATTATTTGTTATTGTTTTTTTAATTCAATTATTGTTTTGATTTTAATATAACAAATATTTCTGTTTCGCAATATTGTTTTATTTCCGAGATAAACATTTGCCCTTTGTGTTCAAATGTTCCTTTCTTTAGATGGATCAACTTGATTGTCAACAAGTTGTGATCTATTTCTAAATTGCAAGTAAAAAGACAAATTGATTTCTACTTATGTTTCCTTTCTTTACAGTCACATTTAAAAGATAAATCATTTTTTCCTGAAATTATGAAAATGTTAATGTTTATTCATATAGATGAATAAATGAAAAAGATTTAAAGAAAGTTATGAATGAAATGTTTATTATTTTAAATTAGTATTTCAAGTAGCAAACTTTGCG